>JAGFNQ010003567.1:85055-210901 GCA_024364735.1 Boesenbergia rotunda
CGAACCTTGTGTGTACAAGAAGGTTAGTGGGAGTGCAGTCGTATTCCTAGTATTATATGTCGATGACATATTACTTATAGGAAATGATATATCAGTCTTACAGACAGTTAAAATTTGGTTGTCCAAAACTTTCTCCATGAAAGGCCTGGGAGAAGCAACCTATATCCTTGGGATTAGAATCTATAGAGATAGATCAAAACGGTTGCTTGGTCTTTCGCAGTCTACATATATAGACCGAGTGCTAAAAGGTTTAGCATATCGGAATCCAAGAAAGGATACCTTCCCATTAGGCATGGGATCAACCTTTCAAAGTCTATGTGTCCGCGCACAGAAGACGAGAGGATTTGCATGAATAAGATTCCTTATGCATCCGCGATAGGATTTATCATGTATGCTTTGTTATGTACTAGGCCCGATGTATTGTATGCTCTAAGCGTCACGAGCAGATACCAGTCTGATCCAGGAATGGATCATTGGACGGCTGTCAAGACAATCCTTAAGTACTTAAGAAGAACTAAGGATGTGTTCCTAATATATGGAGAAGGAGATATGGTAATACGTGGGTATACAGATGCCGGTTTCCAGACAGATAAGGATGACTCCAAATCTCAGTCTGGATACGTATTTACTTTGAATAAAGGCGCAATAAGTTGGAAGAGTTCCAAACAAGACACCGTAGCGGATTCTACCAGGGAAGCGGAATATATCGTAGCTTCGGAAGCAGCAAAGGAAGCAGTTTGGATCAAGAAGTTTGTCTCCGAACTTGGTGTGGTTCCAACCATTGACGAAGCAGTGCCGGTTTACTGTGACAACAATGGAGCTATTGCACATGCAAAGGAACCAAGGTCTCATCAGCGATCCAAACACGTGCTTCGCCGCTATCATCTGATCAGAGAGATTATAAGTAGGAATGATATACAAATTGAGAAAATTCCCACTGAAAGGAATTTAGCGGATCCTTTAACTAAGGCCTTACCTCAGAGCAAGTTTGAGGGTCATGTTAGAGCCTGTGGTATTGGATACCGTAACGATTGGCATTAGGCCAAGTGGGAGTTTGTTAGTAATATGAGAGAAGTGTCCTAAGGCAATCGCCTTATGATTGTAAACATTTATTTTAATAAATAAAATTCACTATTTGAGTATACATATTTGTGTATTTGATTGGGACCTTAAACTCATTTACTGAATGTCCGCAATACAATTCATAGCATGAGAGAATTTGTGATGAATTCACAACTAGTGATTATCTCTACATGTGCAATTGTAAAGTATTGAAATTGTCCCTAGTCGATGAATTGATAAATACGGACACTATCAATTCTGTTGAGACTAGCATGGGTTATTCTCTAATCAGCTGATTCTCACTGGCTGGTGACATTGGGATGTCCGGAGACAAACATGAATGCTAGTTAAGGGAACTAGTTCATTGGAGTGACTGGCTGTAAAACTTCACATGGTAGTCTATAAATAGACATGTCAGTGAAGTTCTTACCGCAGCTTAAGTGCGATGTTCCTTTGACTTGCGGTGTTGAAGTCATCTTGGTCATGGAGACTTATACTTTAACATTTTAAGCAAGCATCTCCAAGGAGGTGTGGACCCAGGATGGTTGGGTATAAGCCGAAGTGCCCGAAGATGTTTGAACAGTCTACAAAGGATTCACCACTTCTTGCGAGGAGATGTATACCCAAGGCCTATCGTCGGATTGTTACTCAAAGCCTCTGGCCAGAGCATGACATGTTTAGAGTATGAGTCTCTTAAATACATGAGAGTAATTAGAAATCCAAAGGATGAGAGAATATTACTTGGGCTAGGTGTGACGTAATCAGCCTAGTGGGGACTGACACATATAGACCATGTCCTGAACCAAGTGGGTATAAGATGGTGAAGGGAATGAGGCACGATTCATTAGAGCTGCTGAAGGATTTCAAAATTATTTCTGAGGTCAACCGTTGATCTTTCGATTAATTGGGGATCATGATGTACTACTACGTGTCACTCATGATCATTCTATAATTGATGAATTATAGACGGCCAACATAAATCGAAAGCCTATTTAGTCACACGCACTACGAGTAATCCGAGGGATTTAAAATGAGTTGAAAATTAGATTTTCCAATCAAGAGAAATAAGTTGAATCTGAATTAATCAGAGGCGCAACGGAAGCTTAAAATGGCTAGGTCTTTTGAAGGCTTATTGGGCGAATTAAATGAGTTTAATTCGCGATGGTCTTGGCTTGGTGTGGCCGGCCAAACAGGGTGCCCACCCTCTTTGGTTTGGCCGGCCACCACAAGGAGAGAAACCAATTAATTTGGTTTAAATGATAAAATAAATCAAGCACGATTTGTTTTATATAATTATGGATAAATAAATTAATTTATATAAAGAGATTTATATAAAGAAATTTATATAAAGAAAATTGTAGAAATTTATTCCTTTTATGGAAATTAAAATGAACCATGAATTGGTTTAATTTTAATTTATAAAATCAATTATGAATTGATTTTTCCATGATAAGAAAAATTTATACAAATTTTATTACATAATTAAAAGGAGAGATGTATTTGTTTTATTATAAAGTTAGTTATAATAAAACTTGGCATAACAGAATAATTCATAAGAAAATTTATAAGATAAATTTCTTATGAAAATTTATTCCGTTAATTCCGTTAAAAAGGAGACTTGGCAATGGAGAGACTACTATATAAAGGAACCAAAGACAAGCCTTGAATTCCAATTAATCAAGAGATTAAGAAGCTCTCTCTCTCTCCCTTATTCTCTCCCTCTCTCTCTCTAGGGTCGGCGCCCACCTTCTCTCTCTAGGGCCGGCACCACTTTCTCCCTCTAGGGCCGGTGCCACTTTCTCTCTCTAGGGCCGGCGCCACCTTCCCTAGCCGTGAGCCACCACCAAGACGAAGCGGGTCGCGTCTCCTTCCTCCCTTCACGGAATCTTGATCCCGTTACTTGGTGGTTAGTTTCCATATCTCTCTCTTGATATTCTAGTTGTGTCTTTGAAGAATCTAGTAGTTCTCGTCGGCACAAAACTCGTGGCTTTGCGAAGTCATTCCGAAGAGAACTCGGCGTGGACGCGAATAGAGGCGGAGCTTCCAAGGGACGCTACGGTTGGATCTCGTCCCTTACTTCGAGTTACGCGAGGTACTAAGTAAATTAGTTTACTTTTTTGCAAAATTTTAATTTATGATCATGTCCACATATCATAAGGTCGCATGCTAGATACGTGGTTAAAAATAATTTGAGAAATTATTTATGCTAATTCTTCCGCTGCACGTAAATATTTTAAAATTTACGATCCCGTATCCTTGTCAACATGCACCCGGTCCCAACAAAGGCCTCCTTCACCTTTACCTATACAACATGAAAAACATACTCTTTTGGTACCCAAATCTTTGATCCATAAGCATCATGTAAAAATCTTTTAGGTACCCACGCCTTCTTTGTGTTTCCCTTAGCCCCTAGTCTCCTAGACGCACCAATCCTACCCGTGAGTGATACAAAGGCCACTTCCTTTGTTTTTGGCCTATATCCCAAACCGGCCTTGTTATAGACGACCCTTTGACTGTTGATTATCATATCTAGGTTGCTAGATCCTTCTTAGAATTTTCTAAGGGCCTTTGTGAGGTCATCTACCTTTGTTCCCTATTTTCAGTTTCAAGATGTAAAGCATGTGAAGTAATGGAATTAGAATGCAATTCTTCAAGTTTGGTAAATTCTACTCTAAGTATGGCAATCTCTTCTTTTAGATCCTTAATCTTACTTCTAGCCTTAGCTAAGTCCATGTTAGTGCTAGAAATGATCTTGACTAAAGTAGAGGAGGGTAAGTGGTATACCTCACTTACCGAAGCTTCTAACTCGGATGATGAAGAGGAGGAGCTCTCATCGCTACTTGAACTTCTTTCATCATCTGATGAGTCTGAGTGATCTTGTGCCATGAGAGCAAAGTGGGAAACTTGCTCTTCTTCCTCCTCTGAGGATGATGGATCATCCCAAGTCGCCTTTAGGTTGGTGGCACCCTTCTCCTTTCCATTTGACCTCTTTTTGTCACCTTTCTTCTTCTCCTCCTTCTTGTCATCTCTTCTCTTCAATTGAGGGCACTCATTCTTCATGTGTCTCTCTTGGTGGCAGTTGTAGCATATGATGTCCTTGGCCTTACCCTTGCCTTTAGACCCTTTCCTAGCATATGATTTGTTAGAAAAATTTCTGAAGGCTTTACGCATCTTTCTTACCATGAATGCCTCTTGGTTGCTATCCATAGAGGCGCTGGATTCCCCTGAATCTTATGAGGAGGAGTAGACCACCTTCTTCTTGTCCTTCCTCTTCTTCTTCTCCTTTTCTGCAATAAAAGCAATACCCTTCTCATTGGCCGAGACGTTAGCTTGCTCGTGTAGTTCAAATTCACAGAATAAATCGTCTAGTTTAACAATTGACAAATCCCTTGATACCTTGTATGCATCAACCATGGATGCCCACAAGGTGGTTCTTGGGAAGGATTGTAAAACATACCTGACGATATCCCGGTTCTCGATCTTTTCTCTAATCACATGGAGCTCATTGATTACCTCCTTCACCCTTCCATGTAGCTGGCTGACAGTCTCATTGCTCTTCATGGATAAGGATTGGACTGCGCCCTATTCATTACCTCCTTCGACCAGGATCTCATCGATGTCGGTTCTCCTCTTTCATCAACGGGTACCTCGAAACCATCTACAACACTAATCCAATTCTCAATATCGTTCAAAAGGTAATATTGCATCCTACCTTTCCAATACGCGAAGTCATTCCCGTCGAAGAAGGGTGGTTGTGCAGTGGAGTATCCCTCTTGAAACGTCATTTTAGTTGCTCCGGTTGACGGTTAGTTCTCCCGAAACGAACCGACTATGATACCAACTAATGGATCGTTTTGGCATCCTAGAGGGGGGGTGAATGGCACATTTTCGATTTCGATCTCTACAATTGTCGTTAGCGCAGCGGAACAATAATATGCAAAAGAAACAGAGTACAATGCTAACAACAAGAGTTACTTGGTATCGACCCAGATGGGTGACTAATCCAAGGATCCACGCCGTGAGTACCACATTCACTATGAAAACCTCCTTCAGGTGGAGAAACCTTTACAGTGGTGATCTTCCTCTTTACAGAATGAAGTAGAATGCGTGAGAGGAAGCAAGGAATACTTTTTAGTCGAGCAGCACTTCGTCACTATACGGAACCATACCGCACACGTGTAAAAAGGTCCTCCTTTTATAGGAGAACAGGATAAACTTGTAGTCTGTCCAGTCCCGCACTAGTCGACTACACCAAGGGCAGTCGACTGGTCTAGCATTAATTGCTAGCCAACAGCTAGTTTTCGGGGTATACCAGTCGACTGCCCCAAGGGCAGTCGACTGGTCCGAGGCCGAAAACTCTCTGTGAGTTTTGGCAGTCGACTGCCCTGCCTCTCAGCTTACTCCCAGCCACTCCGAACCTTCTCCTTCACGTATGCCTTCAGGTCTGCTCCTTTGGCTTGCCTCTTGAAGTCCTCTTCCTCTGGCTATCGTCCCTCAGATGCGCACGCAAGCCTTCCCTTGGCTTGCTTCCATGCCACCCTTCACGTGTGCCCTTGAAGTCAACTTCCCGGCTTGCCCTTGGAGCTCTCCTCCCTCAGCTCTCGTCCCTCGGATATGTCCACCATGTGTGATTCTCCAAGTCCTGCAATTCAATCACACACATTAAATACAACATAACACTCTAACCTTAAACATATTCACCCACACACATCAAAACCATGATCTTCCAATCATTTAAGGGTCTATTGCCTCAACATTTAGATGCTCGGCAGTCGACTGCCAAAACTCATAGAAGGTTTTCAGCCTTCGACCAGTCGACTGCCCCAGGGGCAGTCGACTGGTAACCCCAAAAAACTAGCCGTTGGCTAGCATTTAAAGATGGACCAGTCGACTGCCCCTGGGGCAGTCGACTAGTGTGGGTTGGACAACTTGCGAAGCTGTTCTTTACTCTTATTTAAAGGGGACTTCTTGGCACGTGTTGGGTACGATTTTTCACTGTACCAAAGTGTTGTTAGTGCCCATATTGCTCAGTTCTTCCTCTAAGCTTTCATTGCATCTTGTAAAGAGGAAGAAGACGATCTTGTGAAGGTTTTCTCCACCCTGAAGGAGGTTTTCATAGTGGAGAGTGTGAAACCATGTGTATCCTTGGATTAGTTACCTTTCGGGGTGGATACCAAGTAAAATACTCTTATTAGCATTGAATCTCTTGTTTTCTATTATATTTTGTATTGTGCTAACCCTAATGTAGAGAAAAACTGGAAAGAGCTATTCACCCCCTCTAGACAAGCCATCGATTCTACCAAGTGGTATCAGAGTGCAAGGACGCCTTCAACGGACTAACCGCCAAGAAGAGCAATCATTGAAATGGTCGGTTCGCACATTCAACCGCCAAAATTCGAGGGAGAGTTCTCATGGTGGAAGAAGTGAATGGAGGTATTTTTCAATACCGATTTCGATATTATGCTAATCATGGAAAATAGTTTTGAGGTGCCTAGGGACCAAGAAAATAAGCTTCTTGAGAAGGTAAGGTGGAGCAAGAAGCAAAAAAAAATGATCACTTGGTAAACTCAAAAGCCTTGCATCATCTACTTAGTGTTTTTCCTCAACAAGAAGTGACAAGGATTGGAAACTACTCAAGTGCCAAGGACTTATGGGAAAAGCTAGTGGAACTTCATGAAGGCACCTCGGAAGCGAAAATGGTGAAAAGAGATCTTCTTCGGTCCCAACTCAACAACATCAAGCTTGATAAAAGGGAGAAGGTAACAAGTTTACATGCTAGATTTAAGGAAATTCTTAATGGGCTAACAAGTGTAGGGGAACAATTACCCAACCGAGATGTTTTGATGAAAGCCATCAATGTCTTCCCAAGAACAACAACTTGGAGCTCAATGGTGGACTCCTACTACATTTCTAAGGATCTAGAGAAAACATCTCTAGAATAATTTTTCTCAACCATGGAGCTTCATGAGATTCGAGTTGGAGGAACAATCGAAGAGTCATACTACAAGCCAAAGAGTATAGCCCTTGTGGCAAACAAGGGAAAAGATAAGAAGAAGGAGGTCTCATCATCCGATTCGGAGGAATATAGTGCTTCCATGGGTAGTGATGTGGAAGCCTATATGGTAAGAAAGGTAAGAAAAACAGTTAAACAATTTTCTACTAACAAGTCTCATGGTAGTAAAGAATCAAGGAGCAAAAATAAATCAAGAATGATAATTTGCTACAATTGCCAAGGAGAAGGACACATGAGGGATGAGTGTCCTCTCTTGAAAAAGAAGGAAAGAAGAAAGAAGGAAAGAAGAAATCAAAAGAAAAGGAGAAGAAGGTGCAAAACTTGAAGGCTACATGGGATGATCCATCTTCATCGGAAGAGGAGGAGCATTTTGTATCCCATTTTGTACTAATGGGAATCAATGACATTGTCTCCACGGCGTTCGAATTTGAAGAGGAGAAAAGTTCAAGTGAAGATGAAGGGAGCTCAAGTGAAGGGGGAGGCTCTACCTCAGAATCGGACCTCTCGGTAAGTGAGGTACACAACATACCCACTTCTATTCTTGTAAAAATAATTTCTAGTAATAGTGATGACTTGGTTTAAGTGCTTAAAAAGGGAAAATTGCATGTTAAAAGAGAAATTAGTATTCATGGAAATTAAGGACAATGAGCATACTTCTTCTTCTATCTCAAATGACTCATGTCTAAAAGAAGAAAATAAGGATCTAAGGGAAAAGGTAGATAGTCTTACCGAAGCACTTAGGAAGTTTGAAGTTGGCTCGAGGACATTAGATATGATCATTGGGAGCCAAAGAGCAAGCTTTAGGAAAGAGGGATTGGGTTTTGGGAAGTCTAACAATGGGAAAATCTATCATTGTCTAATTGCTAGAAGACAATCAAAGACCAAGACCCTAGGTAAGAAATGAATCCCTAAGGAGTACTTGGATAACCTAATTAGGAAACATTACTATTAGGTACCAAAGTCAATCCTCAAGGGTTAGAGGATTTAGGATAAGTCAACCATAGTATTAGAATTTCAAATTTTTGGAATTTGGTTGATTTGAGACATTGAGAGGGAGTTTCTAGCCCATAGTAGAAATTCATGATGATTTGGGCAAAATAAGGTTTATCTTGAAAACATCTCATATTACTTTGCTTTATGATTATATTCATACATATGAGATGTTAGGATGATACAAATGATCCACTTGTGCTTGTGGTATAGTATTGGGTCATTAGAAGTATCAAATTATGAAAATAGACCAACCATGGGGAAAGCAAGTGTTTAATTAATGGGCATTTTGCCCAAAGATCATGGTTGGATATTTTAAACATTTGTAAACCATTTTATGTCTTATATATTTTACCATAAGCTTAGAAGATATATGAATGCAAAATTAGGTTAAGATTTTGATACAAACTTAGTGGTTTTCAAGAATTTTGAACTTTGGTCAAAAGTCAAGCATGATTGAGGTTTATCACGAAATGATATTTTTCCTTGATAGAGTATCTTACAAGAAACATGCTTGCAAATTTTTACAATTTTTAGAATTTTCTGGAATTTCTGGGAGGTTACTGAAATTCGGCTCAAAAACTTATTTTTCAGACTGATAGAGTATCAGTCGACTGACCCCATGGGCAGTCGACTGATACGGCTTATTTCAGTTTCTGTAATTTCTTTTCAGAAATGAGGATTCCCTCATTTGATGCCATAGGTTAGTATTGTTGTAGGCAAGCATTTTTTATGGTGTCAAAGGGGGAGAATGGGTAGTTTAAGTTAGATTTTTAGCTAAAATCTTGACTTAATATTGGATTATGATGAAAAATTGAAAATGACACAGATTATGGGGGAGGTTACCTCTTAAGGTGTTGCTATGTGTGACGGCCCGCCTTCTCTCCCATAAGGCGGGTGTCACTTTTACTGGACCTTAACTTTACCTTATTCTTAGGCTTAGCTTACAACTATTCGACTTCCCTTAACTTGCTCTGATTTTTTTCCCCTTTAAAAAAAACTTTCATTTTATTTGCTTTTCAAGGATTTGACCCCTAAATCTCTTAGTTGTAAAACTAAAGCACTAACCATCTGCCCTACAATACTTTCTTTTCAATGGTACCAGTAGACTGGTAGATAGACAGAAGGTTCTGTTCGATATCGCAGCCGACTGGTTCTGAACCAGTCGACTGGCACGCCTAAAAAACCTGCATTTCAGATCTGAAAACCATTTCCAAAGATCCACAAATCATATACTTTCAAGACATACAATGAAACAACTCCAAATCTAAACTCCATACTAGTTTTATAAGCATCTTAACAACTCAAAACGAATCCAATAACTTGAAATTAGGATTTCTACGAAATTTAACAAACTTATCAAAACACATGCAATCTCTACTAACATTGTACCCAACTTTGACTCCATGTAAAATTTAAATAAGGTGATCACATCCTACCAATCCAAAACATCAACCATGAGTTTCTATAATCAAAATGCCTCTAAGACTTATCCCAAAGATCTCTTCCACGGCTCCGCCGCCACTGAACATCAATGCAAGTCCCGTTCGCCTCCATAGCTTATGCTTTTTCTTTACCTTTATCTGCAATAGAAGGAAATACAACTAATAAGCGAATTGCTTAGTAAGTAAATCCTAACTCACAAATCCATACGATAAATGATAAACATGCTCTTTTCAAAGAATGCTTGCTTCAAAATACATGCACTTGGAAATATTTGCACATAGGAACTTTCATATACTTATCATGCTCAATCATGCTTGAAAACATTTACTAGCATCAAAACACTTGCAAACTTAACATGCTCATGATTTCTTTTGAAACTTACTAATGATACATTTTCATACTTTAAAACACTAACTTCTTTGCTCTTTCTCTTTAACATGCTTATAATATAACCACGTCAACTTACATAACCAAAAACATGCACTCAAGGAAAATTGAAACACTTACATATACTCATATACTTCAAAATAATAATCAATTTTCTCAGGCCTTGACACTGTACCATGGTATCAATGTACCAATGCGCGCATCCCTAATAGGTTTCGGGGTAGCTAGCCACCGCACCCTATTAGAGCTTCTTTCTTACTTTTTGTGGGCCTCTCATTTGCCCGGTACATGTCACTTTACAAAAATAAAATACTTTCTTACTCATAATGCTTGTATTTATCAAGCTAACTTTCTTTTTCATAAATCTTGCACTATAAACCTTTACCTTTTCTTACTTGGAACTTTCATCGAGCACCTTGCGTGCCCTTAACTCCAAAACTCCTTTTTGGGAGCTTTTAAGAACTTGTGTCATACTTAGGTCACATACACAAAAACATACTCCAATTCATATTCTATGATAAAACATGTATTCTTTAGGAACTTAAAACACACAAATAAGAAAACCATAATCTTAAAGCATTCACTTAGATCACAAACATGGTTCTACAACGAGAAATTCATGGCGAAACTACTTCTATTGCAGGTGAGTGATCTACTTACCCTTTTCTTGAAGAAAACTCACTAAGTATCTCGAAATTCCTAGCGTAGGGTTCTTTTCCTCTTCCTTTCAAGAAAACTCCACTTCTTGACCCTAGGGAAGAAGCCCTAGGTTCTCCACTCAAGAGGAGGAAGAGGAAGTAAGGAAACTCCTCTCTTTTCTCCCTATTTTCGCAGCCTCCCACCCCTGTTCGCGCAGCCTCCTCCAAGCCCTAATCACGTCTTAACGTGACTTAAGTGGAAGTTTAAATACCTCTTCATGAAACGGGCTAAATCAACTATAATATTATTTCGCTTCATCCTTTTCTGTGCTTGATACCCTTGCCCAGCTGGTTGCCCGGACGCCCTTAAGGCCTTGCTTGCCTTGTGGTTGCGGGATTAATCCCGCCCGACCCCTTATTTTTTTCTTTTTATTTTTAATCAGAAAAATGCTATAAAATTTTGAAAAATCCCTAATAATACCAGAAAATTATTGGGTGTTACAATCCTCCCTACCTTATAAAATGTTAGTCCTCGAACTTAGAACAACTCTGGATAGCTTTGCCTCATGCTATCTTTTGATTCCCAAGTTGCCTCTTCATACTTCTGATTCAGCCATAAGACTTTCACTAATGGTACCACTTTGTTCCTCAGCTTCTTATCTGCTCGATCAATTATCTGAATAGGTCGACTTTCATAACTGAGATCTTCTTGCACTTGTACCATCTGTGGCTCAATCACTTGGTTGGCATCTGGGATATTCTTCTTTAGCATTGAGACATGGAACACATTGTGTATTGCTGATATCTCTGCGGGTAGCTCCAACTCATAAGCTACTTTGCTAACTCTTTTCGTCACTGGGTAGGGCCCTACGTATCGAGGACTTAGCTTGCCTTTCTTGCCAAATCTCATCACACCCTTCATAGGAGCTACTTTGAGAAAAACTGTATCCCCAACTTCAAACTCTAACGGTCTACGGCGTACATCGACATAACTCTTCTGCCTACTCTGAGCAGTTTCTATTCTCTGGCGGATACTCTTTATAGCTTCTGTGGTATCATCTATAAGGTCAGTCTGAGACCCCATTTCTTTCTTCTCACTACCTTCATACCAACAGAGGGGAGATCTGCACCTACTGCCATAAAGAGCTTCGTAGGGTGCCATACCAATAGTGGCTTGGTAACTGTTGTTGTAGGCAAACTCAGCTAAACACAAATACTTGCACTAACTGCCCTTGAAGTCTAATGCACAAGCTCTGAACATATCTTCTAAAACATGATTCACTCTCTCTGTCTGTCCATCAGTCTGGGTATGGAAAGCTGTGCTGAATTTCAGTTTGGTGCCTAACGCTGTCTGTACGCACTCCCAAAAGTGTGAAGTGAAATGACCATCCCTATCAGAGATAATGGTCTTCGGGACTCTGTGTAGTCGGATCACTTCCTGCACATATAACTAGGCTAACTTTTCAATTGAGTAAGATACTCTGATTGCCAAGAAGTGGGCAGACTTGGTCAATCTATCTACTATCACCCAAATAGGGTCATAGCCATTAGTTGTCTTTGGTAGACCAACTATGAAATCCATGGCTATGTCTTCCCATTTCCACTCTGGAATCTGAATGGGTTGTAGGACACCTCCTGGTCTCTGGTGTTCTGCTTTAACTCTCTGACATGTCAGGCAGGTGCTGACATACATAGCTATGTCTCTCTTCATCCCCTGACCACCAAAATCTTCTTTTCAAATCCTGGTACATCTTAGTGGAACCAGGATGCATTGAGTAGGGAGTTCTATGGGCTTCTTCAAGAATCTTCTTTCTCCGCTCTTCATGATTGGGGACACCTAAACGGTCACCATAGTAGAGTATCCCACTGTCAGATACTCTAAACTCTTTACTCTCTCCTTCTTGCATCTCTTGCTTGATCCTTTGGATATCAGAATCCTCAACTTGCTCTTTCTGTATTTCTTCAAGCAAAGTTGACTCTAGTGTCAATAGAGCTAGCTGCCCATCAATAATCTCCACTCCATAATCTACTATCTCCTTCTGTAAGGGTGGTGCCTGTTGGTGCAGGAAGCACCATATCGAACCTGGTTTTGATATTGGCAAAGGATTCAAAGTTAAGTTTATTTGTGATCTAACCTTGTTCACTGAGTGTGCAGAAAAAGCCCTAGCGAAGGACTGCTAGGCACTGGTAAAGGAATGCCAGGAAAGAAAGCCCTAGCGAAGGAATGCTAGGCACTGGCGAAGCACTGCCAGACAGGAAAAGCCCTAGCGAAGGAATGCTAGGCACTGGCGAAGGACTGCCAGAATGGACAAAGCCCTAGCGAAGGAATACTAGGCACTGGTGAAGGAATGCCAGAATGGAAAAGCCCTAGCGAAGGAATGCTAGGCACTGGCGAAGGACTGCCAGAAGAAAAGACCTAGCAAAGGGCTGCTAGGCACCAAGCGAAGGGCAGCTTGGTAACTCAAGACCTGGCGAAGGACTGCTGGGCAAAAGTCCAACTGGAGGATCCAGTTGGCACCAGGTAAAACTCTCCCGAGAGGAGTAGGTGAGGACGCGTTCCCCTCGAGGGAACATTAGGCGTCGGTTCGACTTAGGGCTCCATTTTGGAGATCCAAAGTCAGAACCAAGACAGCTAAGGCTGTTTTAACTAACTTATTATTTGCTGTTTTGGACTAACCCTGGATGCAGGACCGAAGGACTGTGTTTCTGCAGCTCAGAGAGCCTCAAAGGAGTGAGGCCGTAGCTGAGTAGGGCGCCCCGGATGTGTCGGGCGCCCCAGAGTCAACCCAAAGTCAGCAGAGAGGTAAACGCCCCGACAGCAGCGCAATTGGGGGCGCCCCGCGCGTGTCGGGCGCCCCGCATGTCGGGCGCCCCGCGTGTCTCGGGCGCCCACTGTGCCACGCCACTAGCAGCTGCAGCTCACCCTCGCGAAACCAAATGGATGAAGCTTTGACCGGTCAACAGGGCGCCCCGCGCGCGTCGGGCGCCCCAGTCAACTGTTATCCCGAAGTCGAAGCGATCAGTCACGACCGAGAGCATGCCGGATCAGAAGCCACGTGGGGGGCGCCCCGAGCATCCCGGGCGCCCCCAGCCCTATATAAAGGGCCCTCGACCCCAGGTTTAAACAATCAATTCCATTGAACGCAATCACGCTCTTCTGCTCCCGCGCTCTGCTCCAGAACCCTCCAGACTCGAGATACAAGCGCCGGCGACGTCCAACTGCTCTGGAACTTCGATTTACACCGGACGTCGGTAACAAAGAAAAGCTGTCTTTTTCCTTACTGCAATTTACTGTAATCAATCTTTGTAAAATTGTTTTGCGCGATTATAGTATTGCCCATAGTAAACGGTCAACGACCGTGGGCCTTGGAGTAGGAGTCGACCCAGGCTCCGAACCAAGTAAAAATCTTGGTGTTCGCATTGTCTGATTTTGATTATTCCGCTACGCACCTGCTCTTTTTAAATCCGAACGAATTGCGACATTCACCCCCCCTCTCGCATTTCTCGATCCAACAAGTGGTATCAGAGCGGGGTAGTTCAAACTTGGTGCAACCACCAATTTGAAAGTTTTTTCGGATTTACGAATTTTTTTTATTTCTTTTTGTTAATCAACGCAACTCAATCTCGTTCGCTTTTTATTTTATATAAATAATATCTGTAGGTGGATTTAAAAAATCCTTACGCCTTTTTCAATTTTGAATTTTTATATTTTCACCATAAGTCTGAATTGATAAAACAAACAATTTTTGAAATTTTGTCATAAATTTTTTTTATTATTATTTTAATATTTTTCTCGAAATTCATGCTACTTTAGTTTGAGAAAATTTTTTTTCTAAACATTAAATTCCTACTTTTTTATCATTAACCAGAATTGACAAAATCAACATTTTCAAAAATTTATCATAAATTCTCTTTATTATTTTATTATTATTTCGCCTCGAAATTCGTGCAATTTTGTTTGGTTATTTTTTTTTCGGCACTACTAATCCAAGACCAAGTCTTGGTACATTCTGTTAATTCTTTTCTATACGAGGTTAAACTAAATGGCCAACCAAGAGTGGAACAGTGTCCGTCCACCGCTATTCTCCGGCGAGAACTTCAATCATTGGAGAAGTCAAATGGAGTTCCATCTGAAGGCCCATATGGACATATGGATGATCGTTCAAACAGGGTTCTACCTCCCTACAGAAGAGGGACTATCATTTATGTGGGACCAACTGGATGAATCAACCCTGAGGAAGATCGAGACGGATGCAAGGGCAACTTCAATCCTACAATGTGGCCTAACCAAGGAGCAACTCGAGCTAGTAGGTCCATGCAGTTGTGCTAGAGAAATATGGGAAAAATTGGTTAACCTTCATCAAGAAATCTCAGATGAAGAAGAAGTAAATTATCTTGCCCTTTCAGTCCAAGCACAATCAGTCGAGTCAGAGTCTGAACCCGAATCCAAAATCGAACCAGAATTAGACGACGAATTGACTGAGACGGTAACCGATTTCGAATTCTTTTCAAATTTAGAATTAAATAATCAAACAGATACTATAATGGTCGAGGAAGGTGTAAATGTTATTGCAGGGAAAACTCCTAAAGAACCACCACAGAAGGAACTTCAACCAGTACCCGAGTCCGACTCAGACACAGAATCAGAAGATGAGCCTAGATCCGAGGCGGCAATGATCAAGGGGGAGATTCCCAATAAAGAACCAAAAGGTAAAAGTGTAAATTCAAATTTTAATCATGTAATTTGTTACACATGCAGGGAGAGAGGGCACTACCAAAATCAGTGCCCTACTCGTAAGACTCGGTCTACACCATCGGCGACAAAGGAATCAGTTCCAAAAGCACGAAAGCACAAAAGTCGCATTCAATGCTTCAAGTGCCAGGAGTTCGGGCATTGCAAAAGTGAATGCACAGATAAAAGAGCTACCAAGAATGCCGGACAAACAATCAACGAAGGTAAATTTACAGTATTTGAAAATCCATTATTTACCTTGAATAATGTGATTGATTCATGTAACTTAATTAAAACAAATTTCAAAAAATTGAAACAAGAAAATGAAACCCTAAAACATAAGGTCAATAAGTTAGAAAATTTAATTCATAATCTTGCTGATTTCGAAAATCCGGAGTATTACTCCAATTGTGACCTTACTTAGACAATTGTTTGTTTTAATTATGTGTTTTTTTTCTTAGAATTAGGATTAGGACTAAATCAGTTAATTGAAAATTGAACAACATAGTATTGGGTGGAGGTGAGATGATAGTACGTTAGGGAAGCCAATTTGGTGGAACTAGCCGAAGCTACCGATCCAAGACCCAAACTAGTTAGACCAGAAATTTTTCAAAGAATAATTTTGAAAATAAAATTTCATTAAAAGGCTTTGTCAAGGAAAGGGTGGATGATCCCATAAGGCTACGGCCAAAGAAGGCCTAGTGCCTCGCCAAGACCTGGAAGCCAATTTTTGAAATTCAAATTCAAATTATTTTTTGTTAAATTCGAATCTAACACAAATTTTCAGTTAATTTTAGATTCAAATACCTCTTTTCAAAATAAATTTAAATTGGGTTTAAAAAATTAATTTAACTTTTCAAAATTAATCATAGCCTTTTCAAAATAAATCTTTCTATTAAAATATGCATCTCACAAAACAGTTAAGGATATCCTGTTTTGCCACTTAGAAATGGGTGAGATGCTTAGGACCTAAAAGTTGAGTCCAACCCAACCAACTAAATCGAATTCAAACTCAAATTAATTCAAACTCAAATTAATTCAATTCAATCAAATTCAAATTAATTCAATTAAATAAAATTCAACTGAATTATTCTAAACTTAATTATCCTCAAATTCAAATTAATTATTCTCAAAATTTAATTTAATCATTTATTTTCAAAATTAAAATATTTGTCTCACACAACCCATAAGGTTAACATGTTTGACCACGTAGAACTGGGTGAGATATCTAGGACCTAAAAGCACAAATCAATATCCTTTCAAAAAAAAAATATTTTCAAAAGTTATTCAAAATCATCTCTATTTTTTTTTAATTCAGTCTGCTGTACCCTATATTTTCATTTCTAACATTTTTTTTAATATAAAATTTCATGTTAAAAATCTCAATAGACTTGTTTTAAATATAATCTAGGGCTTGTTTTGTGTTAGTCATTGATTGATCAAACTTGGTCAAAACAGTCAACCCTAGTCAACATAGTCAAACATAGATAACACTGAAGTCCCCTAGGACATTAGATTGAGTTAAATAGTAAGGGAGAATGGTTTATTCTTTTTAATTTTCTTTCAAAATATCTTTGAAAAATTATTATCATTTCAAAATGGTTTTCGAAAACTGTGTTATCATACCAAATTATGTTTTCAAAAATCTATCTCCTAAAAAATTATCATACTCAAAAGGCATGTTCAAAATTGTTCCTTTAATTTTGACAAACCCTAAGACTAAGAGGAGGATTAACTTGTGGTCAACAAGCCTCCCAGGACTGTGTCAGATTTAAGGGAAGTTCAAATTAAAAGAAGAAGTTTTATGCCTTCAAATAATCACTATATTTTTCAAAATTATGCTTTACAAAAATCATTTTAAAATGTTTTTCGAAAAAGAGGCTTATGTTTGAAAATTATCTTCAATTCAAATTGAATTTCCTAAAATTTTATTACCGTACTGATATTCAAAACTATTCTTTTGATTTTAATAAATCCTAAAGACACAGAGGAAGGTCCACTTCATGATCGATAAGGACTCCTAGGATGTGTCAAATTTAGGGGGAGTTTGAGTCAAGAGAAGAATTTCTGAAATGTGTTTATTAATTATTTTTTAATTTAAATCAAACCTTAAGACTCAGAGGAAGATCGCCTGTAGTCAACAAGCTTCCTAGGACTGGGTCAAGTTTAGGGGGAGATTAAATTAAAAGAATTATTAAATTATATGTTTTCATGCACTGCACGTTTAAAATCCTTTTGAAAACTTAAATAATTTTTTTTAAAATACTATTATTTTTTTCAAAATTCTTTTGGAAATAGTATTTACTTGAGTTGGAGAATTTCCAGGACACTTAGGAAACTAGCCTTGTAGTTAACAAGGTTTCCTAGGATTGTGTCAGACTGGAAAAGTAACCAAAGCAAGTAAAATGTTATGCGTTAAAAACAATATTTTTGTAAGTGCTTTCAAAGGATAATTTTCTCTAATATTATAAAAGCACTTATAGTTTTTAATGCATAATCTTCTTATATCTTCAAAAATGCACAATATCTTTCAAAAATACTTCTACTTTTCAAAATATAATGTTTCAAAAGTACTAATATTTTCAAGGCAATAATGTTCTAAGTGAATTTTCTACAAGACTTGCCTACAAAAATAATTTTTTTTAAAAAAAAATGCCTTTCAAAGTGGAGTTTTGGTGCATGTTAAGCTTTTGCTATGCTTTCAAAAATTATGCTAAGTATTTTTATGTTTTCAAAACTCATAGGCTCTGATACACAAATTTTAAAATTTTTTAAAACATATATAATTTTTTAAAAAAATTCCTTATTGATATATGTTCTAAGGAAAATTCTCTATGAGCGCAAAAGTTGAAACTTTTTAAAGAAAACTTGTTTTCAAAATGTTGGCTAAGTAAGTTACGGTTAAGTTTTTCTTGAAAACTATGTTACAAGTTTTTGCAAGCTTTTTCTAAAATATCGGTTAAGTTTTTCTTGAAAACTATGTTACAAGTTTTTGCAAGCTTTTTCTAAAATATAAGTAGAAGAGTTATCACATTAAGGGGGAGCCTCAAAACATCCATTACCTTGAAAATTATGAAATTCATTACTTAAAGCTTCTTTTGAAAACTATGCTTTTGAACTCCTTTACTTAAATTTCTTTTGGTAAAACTCAAACCTCCCTATTAGATACCTTGTTCACCCATGTTTATTTTTGATATATGTCAAAGGGGGAGGAAAGGTCAAAGTTAAGTATTATAACACAAGTACTCAGGGTTTTAGGGGGAGTAAAGGTTTTTTATGAGAGATAAAGGTTACCTTGTGTTAGTAAATGTTATAAAGTTTTTACTTAACATTGAATTGTGTAAAATTGCTATACTTCATTTTTACATTATGTTCTTAACAGTTATAAAGTTTTTTACTTAACTTTGAATTGTGTTGCCATAATCAAAAAGGGGGAGATTGTTGGTGCAGGAAGCACCATATCGAACCTGGTTTTGATATTGGCAAAGGATTCAAAGTTAAGTTTATTTGTGATCTAACCTTGTTCACTGAGTGTGCAGAAAAAGCCCTAGCGAAGGACTGCTAGGCACTGGTAAAGGAATGCCAGGAAAGAAAGCCCTAGCGAAGGAATGCTAGGCACTGGCGAAGGACTGCCAGACAGGAAAAGCCCTAGCGAAGGAATGCTAGGCACTGGCGAAGGACTGCCAGAATGGACAAAGCCCTAGCGAAGGAATACTAGGCACTGGTGAAGGAATGCCAGAATGGAAAAGCCCTAGCGAAGGAATGCTAGGCACTGGCGAAGGACTGCCAGAAGAAAAGACCTAGCAAAGGGCTGCTAGGCACCAAGCGAAGGGCAGCTTGGTAACTCAAGACCTGGCGAAGGACTGCTGGGCAAAAGTCCAACTGGAGGATCCGGTTGGCACCAGGTAAAACTCTCCCGAGAGGAGTAGGTGAGGACGCGTTCCCCTCGAGGGAACAATAGGCGTCGGTTCGACCTAGGGCTCCATTTTGGAGATCCAAAGTCAGAACCAAGACAGCTAAGGCTGTTTTAACTAACTTATTATTTGCTGTTTTGGACTAACCCTGGATGCAGGACCGAAGGACTGTGTTTCTGCAGCTCAGAGAGCCTCAAAGGAGTGAGGCCGTAGCTGAGTAGGGCGCCCCGGATGTGTCGGGCGCCCCAGAGTCAACCCAAAGTCAGCAGAGAGGTAAACGCCCCGACAGCAGCGCAATTGGGGGCGCCCCGCGCGTGTCGGGCGCCCCGCATGTCGGGCGCCCCGCGTGTCTCGGGCGCCCACTGTGCCACGCCACTGGCAGCTGCAGCTCACCCTCGCGAAACCAAATGGATGAAGCTTTGACCGGTCAACAGGGCGCCACGCGCGCGTCGGGCGCCCCAGTCAACTGTTATCCCGAAGTCGAAGCGATCAGTCACGACCGAGAGCATGCCGGATCAGAAGCCACGTGGGGGGCGCCCCGAGCATCCCGGGCGCCCCCAGCCCTATATAAAGGGCCCTCGACCCCAGGTTTAAACAATCAATTCCATTGAACGCAATCACGCTCTTCTGCTCCCGCGCTCTGCTCCAGAACCCTCCAGACTCGAGATACAAGCGCCGGCGACGTCCAACTGCTCTGGAACTTCGATTTACACCGGACGTCGGTAACAAAGAAAAGCTGTCTTTTTCCTTACTGCAATTTACTGTAATCAATCTTTGTAAAATTGTTTTGCGCGATTATAGTATTGCCCATAGTAAACGGTCAACGACCGTGGGCCTTGGAGTAGGAGTCGACCCAGGCTCCGAACCAAGTAAAAATCTTGGTGTTCGCATTGTCTGATTTTGATTATTCCACTACGCACCTGCTCTTTTTAAATCCGAACGAATTGCGACATTCACCCCCCCCCCCCTCTCTCGTATTTCTCGATCCAACAGTGCCAACGATGATAAGGACATCAAAGTAGCACAAGTCTTTCTACTTAGTGCATCTGCCACTTTATTTGCCTTACCAGGGTGGTAAAGGATCTCTCAGTCATAATCTTTCACTAACTCAAGCCACCTTCGCTGTCTCATATTGAGGTCTTTCTGAGTGAAGAAATATTTCAGACTCTGGTGATCTGTATAAATCTTGCACTGCACTCCATACAGATAATGACTCCATATTTTTACAGCGAAGACTACAGCTGCCAACTCTAGATCATGAGTGGGGTAATTCTTTTCATAATCCTTGAGTTGCCTGGAAGCATAAGCTATGACTTTGCCTTCTTGCATAAGTACGGCTCCAAGTCCTAGCTTTGATGCATCACTGTATATATCAAAGCTCTTATCACCTTCAGGTACTGTAAGAATAGGAGCGCTTGTCAGTCTCTTCTTCAACTCAAGAAAACTCTGCTCACAGTCTTCAGTCCACTCATACTTCTTATTCTTTCTGGTAAGGGCTGTAAGTGGAGAAGCTATCTTTGAAAAGTCCTCTACAAACCTTCTGTAGTACCCTGCTAAACCCAGAAAACTTCTGATCTCACTAGCATTCGTTGGTCGACTCCAGTTACTAACTGCTTCAATCTTGGCTGGGTCTACCATAATGCCTTCTTTGGAAATGATGTGGCCTAGGAATGCCACCTGGTCAAGCCAAAACTCCCACTTTGAGAATTTGGCGTACAGCTCCCTCTGGTGTAAGTTCTACAACACTATCTTCAAGTGTTCTTCATGTTCTTCCTGAGTCTTTGAATACACTAGGATATCATCAATGAAGACAATGACGAACTTGTCAAGAAAGTCCTTGAACACTCTATTCATTAGATCCATAAACGTCGCAGGGGTGTTTGTCACTCCAAAGGGCATGACCACAAACTCATAGTGGCCATATCTTGTACCGAAAGTAGTCCTTGGCACATCACTCTCCTTCACTCTGAGCTGATGGTAACCTGATCGCAGATCTATCTTGGAGAACACTGTGGCTCCCTTCAGCTGATCAAATAAATCATCTATCCTTGGCAAAGGATATCTGTTCTTGATGGTTACCTTATTCAAAGCTCGATAATCTATGCACATTCGCATAGATCCATCTTTCTTCTTGACGAATAATACAGGAGCTCCCCAAGGTGAATGACTAGGGTGGATGAAACCCTTGTCGAGCAGCTCTTGCAATTGTTCTTGCAATTCTTTCAGTTCTGTTGGCGCCATGCGATAAGGTGCCTTCGAAATTGGGTTGGTTCCTGGGGCCAACTCAATTTCAAACTCAATTTCCCGATTGGGAGGGAGTCCTGGTAACTCTTCAGGAAACACCTCAGGATAGTCACAGACTACCCTCACTTCTTCTCTCTTCAACCCTTCTCCTTGACCTGCATCCACTATATGAGCTAGAAAACCAGAGCACCCCTTCTCTAACATTCTCTGAGCTTGTAAGGTAGATAAGAACCTTTTTGTCTTTCTCTTTGGGTCTCCAATAAACTCAAATGGAGGTTCTGCTTCTGGTGTGAACTTGACTTTCCTCTTGCGGCAGTCTATAGAAGCACTATACTTGCTCAAGAAGTCCATCCCTAAAATGACATCGTAATCCTGCATCTCCAGGACTACCAAGTCACTATAGAGATCTCAGTTGGAAATCTGAATTGGTACAACTCTTAGTTATCAGTGGTTAAAGCACTACTTATCAGTTCTTCTGAGGCCTGCGGCCTATTAATCACCGCTACCCACATTTAAAGCTATCTCAGGCCTTAACATCTTCACCATCAGCCTGACTCTCTCTTTTTCCGTGCTAACTAGCTCTGGGCACAGACGAGCTAACCGATTAAACTTCTTCATTGCATCATCGACGGATAAGTCTCCTTGTCTGAATTCCGTGAATTCGTCGTAATGCTTGTTGGTTACTCGCATGTGAAAGTATTCTACGAAGAACTCAGTCTCGAAGTCGGCCCATGTCCTCTGGCTGACATTTCTCTTGGCTTTAACTTTCTCCCACTACATCCTAGCATCTCCCGTAAGGTAGAAAGATGCACACTTTATCTTATCTACCTCTGGTCAATCCAGTAACTCTGCTATGCTTTCCCAAGTTTTGAACCATGCTTGAGCACCCTATGGTTCGCTTATGCTTGAGAAGTTCCCTGGCTTTAGTTTCTTCCACTTGATGAGGTATGGTTCTCGCCTTACTCTCCCCCCCCCTTGCCGGGACTACAGATGTAACCGACGGATCTTCGGTCACAACTGGTGCCACTACATTCGCCACCGGCAGGGTAATAGGAGCGGCCTGCTAGTTAGCCATCATGATGGCAATAAGTTTTCTGTTGCTCTGCTACTTGCCTTTGCAACCGAGCCACCACCTCTAAGAGATTTGGTGGTGGTACTGACTGTTACCTCTTGCCCTCTAGGAGCTTGCTCCTCGTTTTGGGCCTTTTTAGGGCGTCCTCAAATGTATAACTTAACACTTAACGGTAATGTTCCCAAACTTGCTTTAGGATACAACAAGACCTTGGTCTTGTTTCTTATCTCATTTCTTAGTCCTAGAGCTCGTTCTTGGGCTTAGTAAGACCTTGGTCTTACTAAGGACTTTTATCAGACACCTTACATGCTGAAATCCTCCAAACCTTGTGTTTAGGCAAATCAAGACCTTGGTCTTGCTATACTAAGATCACAACATGAAAGACGTCCTCTTGGTATTCTCCTACTCTATATCATAAAGAGGGTAATGTCATTACATATCCTCATACTCAACTAGCATATGATATATTACCATACTATCATCATACTCATATAGCATATGTCATATCATATGTCATATCTTGATACTACCATCATACTCATATAGCATATGTTATATCATGTCAACTTACTCATATAGCATATACTGATCATGCACATAATAGCATATAATAATGCTAGCATACTTCCTTATCATCATGCACTTATTGATACTAGCAGTCAAAATGAAAAGCATATAAAATTGGAAAATATGAACTTCTTACTTGGTAGGCGGCAGGATTGATGCTTGATGTCAGTGAGGCAGAAGGGTGGAACTTTGCTCTGATACCACTCTGTGACGGCCCACCTTCTCTCCCTTAAGGCGGGTGTCATTTTTACTGGACCTTAACTTTACCTTATTCTTAGCCTTAGCTTACATCTATTTGACTATCCTTAACTTGCTCTGATTTTTTTCCCCTTAAAAAAAACTTTCATTTTATTTGCTTTGCAAGGATTTGACCCCTAGACCTCTTAGTTGTAAAACTAAAGCACTAACCATATGCCCTACAACACTTTCTTTTCAATGGTACCAGTTGACTGGTAGATAGCCAGTCGACTGGTGCATCGAATAGAAGGTTCTGTTCGATATCGCAGTCGACTGGTTCTGAACCAGTCGACTGGCACGCCTGAAAAACCTACATTTCAGATCTGAAACCATTTCCAAAGATCCACAAATCATATACTTTCAAGACATACAATGAAACAACTCCAAATCTAAACTCTATACTAGTTTTATAAGCATCATAACAACTCAAAACGAATCCAATAACTTGAATTTAGGATTTCTACGAAATTTAACAAACTTATCAAAACACATGCAATCTCTACTAACTTTGTACCCAACTTTGACTCCATGTAAAATTTAAATAAGGTGATCACATCCTACCAATCCAAAACATCAACCATGAGTTTCTATAATCAAAATGCCTCTAAGACTTATCCCAAAGATCTCTTCCACGGCTCCGCCGCCACTGAACATCAATGCAAGTCCCGTTCACCACCATAGCTTATGCTTTTTCTTTACCTTTATCTGCAATAGAAGGAAATGCAACTAATAAGCGAATTGCTTAGTAAGTAAATCCTAACTCACAAATCCATACGATAAATGATAAACATGCTCTTTTCAAAGAATGCTTGCTTCAAAATACATGCACTTGGAAATATTTGCACATAGGAACTTTCATACACTTATCATGCTCAATCATGCTTGAAAACATTTACTAGCATCAAAACACTTGCAAACTTAACATGCTCATGATTTCTTTTGAAACTTACTAATGATACATTTCCATACTTTAAAACACTAACTTCTTTGCTCTTTCTCTTTAACATGCTTATAACATAACCATGTCAACATACATAACCAAAAACATGCACTCAAGGAAAATTGAAACACTTACATATACTCATATACTTCAAAATAATAATCAACTTTCTCAGGCCTTGACACTGTACCATGGTATCAATGTACCAATGCGCGCATCCCTAATAGGTTTCGGGGTAGCTAGCCACCGCACCCTATTAGAGCTTCTTTCTTACTTTCTGTGGGCCTCTCATTTGCCCGGTACATGTCACTTTACAAAAATAAAATACTTTCTTACTCATAATACTTGTATTTATCAAGCTAACTTTCTTTTTCATAAATCATGCACTATAAACCTTTACCTTTTCTTACTTAGAACTTTCATCGAGCACCTTGCGTGCCCTTAACACCAAAACTCCTTTTTGGGACCTTTCAAGATCTTACTCGTGTCATACTTAGGTCACATACACAAAAACATACTCCAATTCATATTCTATGATAAAACATGTATTCTTTAGGAACTTAAAACACACAAATAAGAAAACCATAATCTTAAAGCATGCACATAGATCACAAACATGGTTCTACAACGAAAAATTCATGGCGAAACTACTTCTATTGCAGGTGAGTGATCTACTTACCCTTTTCTTGAAGAAAACTCACTAAGTATCTCGAAATTCCTAGCGTAGGATTCTTTTCCTCTTCCTTTGCAAGAAAACTCCACTTCTTGGCCCTAGGGAAGAAGCCCTAGGTTCTCCACTCAAGAGGAGGAAGAGGAAGTAAGGAAACTCCTGTCTTTTCTCCGTATTTTCGCAGCCTCCCACCCCTGTTCGCGCAGCCTCCTCCAAGCCCTAATCGCGTCTTAACGTGACTTAAGTGGAAGTTTAAATACCTCTTCATGAAACGGGCTAAATCAATTATAATATTATTTCGCTTCATCCTTTTTTTTGCTTGATACCCTTGCCTAGTTGGTTGCCCCGACGCCCTTAAGGCCTTGCTTGCCTTGTGGTCGCGGGATCAAATCCCACCCGACCCCTTATTTTTTTCTTTTTATTTTTAATCCGAAAAATGCTATAAAATTCTGAAAAATCTCTAATAATACCAGAAAATTATTGGGTGTTAAACTATGTCTTATATTTTCAATTGCTACTATTATTTATTGTTATTGTTGACTGGTATTTTATCCCTGAACTTAAACATATTGCTACACATCAAAAAGGGGGAGATTGTTGAGGCAATCGGCCCAAGAATGATCGGGAAGATCATGGTTTTGATATGTGTGCCAATAAGTTTAAGATTAGGGTGTTGTGTTGTATTTGATATGTGTGATTGAGCTTGCTGGACTTGGAGAATCACACATGGAGAACATATCTGAGGGACGAGAGCCATGGGAGGAGAGCTCCAAGGGCAAGCCGCGAAGTGGACTTCAAGGGCACACGTGAAGGGTGGCATGGAGGCAAGCCAAGGAAGGCTTGTGTGCGCATCCGAGGGACGATAGCCAGAGGAAGAAGACTTCAAGGGGAAAGCCAAGGGAGCATACCTGAAGGCATACATGAAGGAGAGTGTTTGGAGTGATTGTAAGTGAGTTTAGAGGCTGGGCAGTCGACTGGCCAGAGGGCAGTCGACTGCCAAAACTCACAGAAGATTTTCAGCCTTCGACCAGTCGACTGCCGCAGGGGCAATCGACTGGTAACCCCGAAAAACTAGCCGTTGGCTAGCATTTAAAGATAGACCAATCGACTGCTCCTGGGGCAGTCGACTGGTGCGGGTTGGACAGCTTGCGAAGCTGTTCTTTACTCTTATTTAAAGGGGACTTCTTGGCACGAGTTGGGTACGGTTTTTCACTGTACCAAAGTGTTGTTAGTACCCATATTGCTCAGTTTTTCCTCTAAGCTTTCATTGCATCTTATAAAGAGGAAGAAGACGATCTTGTGAAGGTTTTCTCAACCTTGAAGGAGGTTTTCATAGTGGAGAGTGTGCAACCGTGTGGATCCTTGGATTAGTCACCTTTCGGGGTGGATACCAAGTAATATACTCTTGTTAGCATTGAATCTCTTGTTTTCTATTATATTTTGTATTGTGCTAACCCTATTGTAGAGAAAAACCAGAAAGAGCTATTCACCCCCCTCTAGCCGAGCCATCGATCCTAACATTTTGCACCAACAATCTCTCCCTTTTTGATGTTTGACATTATCTAAAGTTAGATTGGTTGAAAGGGCTAAATTGTAACCCTTGGGATCAAATGAAAAAAATGATCTAAGTTTTGAAAATACATTTTGATCCTTTGGGGAAAATTAGGAAAAATTTCTAACTTAATTTCACTCTCCCTCTTTTTGAAAAAGCATTTTGATTTCATTTAGATCCTTTGGAAAGAGAAAAAAATTTTCTAACATAAGCATACTCTCCCTCTTTGTCATACATCAAAAAATGACAAAAATATCGTTGCACCAACAATGAAAAAAAATTCGTTATGAAAGTATTTAGTATAAATCTTTGAAATCATAGCAGAGAGCTAGTTAACAAGAACAATTACACCAGAAAATTACATTTTGAAAAGTATTGTGCATTAAACAAATTTTGTACTTTCAGAGATCTTAGAAAATTTTCCACTTAAAAAAATATTTCCTTGAAAAAAAAATTTCTATTGAGAATGAATTTTCAAAAAGAATTGCATACTCAAATGATTTTTTCCTTAGAAAAATATGCACTTTTTTAAAAAAATATTTCACTTACAGATTTTTGCATTTTAAAAGAATACTTTGACAAATATTGTACAAAAACCTGTACTTTGAGAGATATTAAGTTTGAGGCAAGTACTTTTGAAAAATATATTGAGCTTTTTGAAAAATGTAAGTATTTTCAAAAGATATTATGCATTTTTGAAAAATATAAGTATAATTTTTTCAAAAATATAAGTATAATTTTTTTAAAAATATATTATGCATTATTTTTGAAAGATATTAGTACTTTTAAAAGATATTATGTTTTTTTTTAAAAAACAACATATAACTACTTTTAAAAGATGTCATGCTTTTTTGAAACATATAAGTTGTAACACCCAATAATTTCCTGGTATTATTAGGGATTTTTAGGAATTTTTCTAGCATTTTTAGGAATATTATAGCATTTTTTGGAATGATTAGAAAAAAAAAAGAAAAAAAAACCTTTAAAGGGGTCGGGTGGGGATTGAACCCGCGACCACAGGGAGGAAGGGAAGCCAAGCAACCAACTGGGCTAGGGTATCAAGCACAGAAAATTATGGAGAGAAATAATGTTATAGAGTAGTTACGTTTTTTCATTAAGAGGTATTTAAGCCCCGCTTAAGTCGCGTGAAAACCAAACTAGGGTTGGGGGCTGCGCGAGAGAAGAAGAGAGGCGAGGAGGTTGCGAAAACAGGGGATTCAAGGGGTCTTCTTCTTCGTTTTTCTCCTTTCCCTTGAGTAGAAGCATCTAGGGTTCCTTCCTAGGGCTAAAGGTGGGAGCTTTTTACAAGGAGGAAGAAAAAAAGATTTTGTTAGGGAGTTTTCTCCCTGTTTTTGTGAGTTTTCTTCAAGAACGAAGTATGTAAATCGCTCACCTGCAATAGGAGTAGTTTCGTTTCGAAATTCTCATTGTAGAACCCGAGTTTTCGAAAAGTAGAAGCATGGTTAAGAGAGTTTTGCTATTCTATGTTTTAGCTATTAAAGTTACATGTTTTATCATGTTAGAAATTCAATTTGTTTGTATTGAATGTATGTAGGCCAAGCATGATGAGTTTTCATACTTATGAAAAGACCTAAAAGTGAATTTGAGTTAAGGAGCACGCAAGGTGCTCGATGGAAAGTTAAAGTGAGAAAAGTAAAGTTTTTTTTTAGCATGCAAAATATATGCAAAAATAAGTAAAGTGATAAGTTTAAGTATGGTAAGTAAGAAAAGTATTTTACTTTGAGAAAGAGACATGTACCGGGCAAATGTAAGGCCCATCGAAAGTTAGAAAGTAAAGTTCTAATAGGGTGCGGTGGCTAGCTACCTCGCAACCTATTAGAAAAGCGCGCAATTGGTACACCGATACCATGGTACAATGTCAAGGCCTAAAGAGAAAGTTGATTACTATTTTCAAGTATATAAGTATGATCAAGTAGTTTCTTTTTTTTGAGAAAGTGTTTAATTATTATATGTGTACCTTGATACAATGCAAGCATGATAAAGTAGTTCAAGTAGTAAGCATGGTTAGTTGTGTACATTGATACATTAACAAGCATGATAAAGTGTTTCAAGTTGTAAGCATGTTTAGTTGTAAGTTTTGAAGTAAGTAAAGTTTTAAATCATTCTTTGAAATGAGCATGTTTAGTATTGACATCATGATTTTGTGAGTAGGGATTTACTTACTAAGCATTGTGCTTATTAGATGCATTTTCCCTTCTATTGCAGATAAAGGAAAAGGGAAAGCGTAAGTTGGGAGGCGACAGGACTTGCATTGGTGTTCAGTGGCGGCGGAACCGTGGAAGAGATCTTTGGGAATAAGTATTATAGAAACATTTGGTTATGGTTTTGGGTTCATAGAAAGTGATCAGTGTGTTTAAACTATGCCTAGAGACAAAGTTTGGTACAAACTTTAGTATATTTATGCAAGTGTTTTGTTAGTTTTGTTAAACTCCGCAAAGTTTCAAGTTCAAGTTGTGGGATTGGTTTTGAGTTGCTAATATGCTTAATAAACTAGGGTAGAATATAGATTTGAAGTTATATCCTAATGTGAAGTGATAGTATGTGATTTGTGGATGTTTGAAAGTGGTTATCAGCTCTGAAATTGCAGGTTTTCAGGCGTGCCAGTCGACTGGCTCAGATACCAGTCGACTGCTATATCGAACAGAACCTTCTGTTCGATATGGCAGTCGACTGACCATATACCAGTCGACTGACACCAGTCGACTGCTATAATAGCAGTCGACTGGTGCCATTGAAAAGAAACTGTGTAGAGTAGTTGGTTAGTGCTCTGGTCATGCAACTAAGAGGTTGAGGGGTCAAATCCTGGCAAAGCAAATAAAATGAAAGTTGTTTTGTTTCTTTTTTGAAAAAAAAAAGAGAAGGAAGAAAAAAAAATTTCAGAGCAAGTTAAGGGGACTCAAGTAGGTGTAACCTAAGGCTAAGGATAAGGTAAAGTTAAGGTTAAGCAAATGTGACGTCCGTTTTAAGGAAGTTAAGAGAAGTCGGGTCGTCACAGAGTGGTATCAGAGCAAAGTTCCATCCTTCCGCCACACTGACATCAAGCATCAATCCTGCCGCCTGCCAAGTAAGAAGTTCATATGTTATAGTTTTGCATGCTTTTTATTATTGACTGCTAGTATCAGTATGTGCATGATGAAGAAGTTCATATGTTGTAGTTTTGCATACTTTTCATTATTGACTGCTAGTATCAGAAAGTGAAAGATGATAAGGAAGTATGTTAGTATTATTATATACTAATATGTGCATAGAGATAGTGAAGTAAGTTAGTAAGAGATAATGAGCATTTATTTCTTATTTATTTTCTGTACACCATAGAGCAAGAGAGATGGCAAGAGGGCGTCCCAGAATTGTCCGCAACGAGGAGCAAGCTCCTAGAGAACAGGAGTCAACGGAGTCAGTACCACCCACAGATCTTCAAGGAGTGGTGGCCCAGCTTCAGAGGCAACTTGCTGAGCAGCAGCAAGTCATTGCTGCCTTGATGGCTAATCAGCAAGCCACCCCTGTTGCCACGCCAGTGGCGCCAGTGGCACAAGTAGTGACACCAGCGGTGACAGAGACTCCCCCAGTACCTCTGACAAGAGAAGTGAGACAGGAAGCATATCTGATCCAGTGGCAGAGACTGAAGCCCGAGAATTTTTCTGGCACAAGTGAACCATGGGATGCTCAGGCATGGTTCAAAACGGTGGAAAGTATAATGGAGTTACTGGACTGGCCCGAGGTGGAGAAGATAAAGTGCACATCCTTCTGCCTTACTGGAGATGCTAGGATGTGGTGGGAAAGAGTGAAAGTTAAGAGGAATGTGAATCAGATGACCTGGGCCGAATTTGAAGCAGAATTTCTGGAAGAGTACTTTCACATGAAAGTGACAAACAAGCACTATGATGAATTTACTGAGTTCCGTCAAGGAGATCTGACTGTAGATGAAGCAGTGAAGAAATTCAATCGACTAGCTCGCTTGTGCCCAGAGCTAGTTAGTACTGAGAAGGAGAGAGTTAGGCTGATGCTCAAGATGCTGAGGCCCCAGATAGCTTTGAACGTGGCCGGCAGTGGTAACAGACCACAAACTTCAGAGGAGTTAGTAAGTAGTGCTTTGATCACTGAGCACTACTTAAACAGTATAAGGGTTACACGGGCGCAACAACAACAGACCTCAGCTCAGAAGTCCCAAGGGAGTACACAGAATCAACAGAACTGGAAAGGGAATTCAAGCAAGAGAAAGCAGGGGGACCAGAAGACTTCTGAGGGAAATAAAGGAGGCACCTCAAGCAAGCAGCCTAAGTATCCTCCTTGCCCAAAGTGTGGAAAGACACATCCTGGAGCGTGTCGTCAGGGCATGAGTGGATGCCATATATGTGGAGCAGAGGGACACATGATGAAGGCTTGCCCTAACAAGTCAAGTGTTGGAGCTTGCTATATATGTGGAGTAGTAGGGCACATGGCCAAGGCTTGTCCTAAAGCAAAGCAACCTCCACCACAGTTTCTTCAGTACGGAGGTGGACCTGCTCAGCTGCACCAGATGCAGCCAGTTATGGAGGGACCTTATTACAGCCAGATGAGGATGGAAGCCCCACCAGCCACAACCAATGCCAGGATTTTCTCCATTAGCAAGGAAGATGTGGCAAATGCTCCTACTGTGGTCACAGGTCGAATACTCATCTCATCTCAGTATGCTATTGTGTTATTCGATACTGGGGCAACCCATTCTTTTGTATCTATACTATTCTCTAAAAAGCTAGGGATCCCACCAGAGAGTTTAAATCCGGAGTTTCTAATAACTCTACCATCAGGAGAGGTTATGGCCTCTACTCAGAGGCTAAGGGCAGTACCAATCTGGATTTCCAACCGAGAGCTCTACAGTGACTTGGTAGTCCTTGAGATGAAGGATTTCGATGTCATTCTAGGGATGGACTTCTTGAGCAAGTACAATGCTTCTATAGACTGCCGCAAGAGAAAAGTCAAGTTCACACCAGAAGCAGAACCTTCATTTGAGTTTATTGGAGACCCAAGGAGAAAGACAAAGAGGTTCCTATCTACCTTGCAAGCTCAGAGAATGTTAGAGAAGGGGTGCTCTGGTTTTCTAGCTCATATAGTAGATGCAAGTCAAGGAGAAGGATTGAAGAGAGAAGAAGTGAGGGTAGTCTGTGACTATCCTGAAGTGTTTCCTGAAGAGTTACCAGGACTCCCTCCCAATCGGGAAATTGAGTTTGAAATTGAGTTGGCCCCAGGAACCAACCCAATTTCGAAAGCACCTTATCGCATGGCGCCAGCAGAACTGAAAGAATTGCAAGAACAATTGCAAGAGCTGCTTGACAAGGGTTTCATCCGCCCTAGTCATTCACCTTGGGGAGCTCCTGTACTGTTCGTCAAGAAGAAAGATGGATCTATGCGAATGTGCATAGATTATCGAGCTTTGAACAAGGTAACCATCAAGAACAGATATCCTTTGCCAAGGATAGATGATTTATTTGATCAGTTGAAGGGAGCTACAGTGTTCTCCAAGATAGATCTACGATCAGGTTACCATCAGCTCAGAGTGAAGGAGAGTGATGTGCCAAGGACTGCTTTCAGTACAAGATATGGGCACTATGAGTTTGTGGTTATGCCCTTTGGAGTGACAAACGCCCCTGCGACGTTTATGGATCTAATGAATAGAGTATTCAAGGATTTTCTGGACAAGTTCGTTATTGTCTTCATTGATGATATCCTAGTGTATTCAAAGACTCAGAAAGAACATGAAGAACACCTGAAGATAGTGTTGCAAACCTTACACCAAAAGGAGTTGTACGCCAAATTCTCAAAGTGTGAGTTTTGGCTTGATCAGGTGGCCTTCCTAGGCCACATTATTTCCAAGGAAGGTATTATGGTAGACCCAGCCAAGATTGAAGCAGTTAGTAACTGGAGTCAACCAAAGAATGCTAGTGAGATCAGAAGTTTTCTGGGTTTGGCAGGGTACTACAGAAGGTTTGTGGAGGACTTTTCAAAGATAGCTTCACCACTTACATCCCTTACCAGAAAGAATAAGAAGTATGAGTGGACTGAGGACTGTGAGCAGAGTTTTCTTGAGTTGAAGAAGAGACTAACAAGCGCTCCTATCCTTACAGTACCCGAAGGTGATAAGAGCTTTGATATATACAGTGATGCATCAAAGCTAGGACTAGGAGCAGTCCTTATGCAAGAAGGCAAAGTCATAGCTTATGCTTCCAGGCAACTCAAGGACTATGAAAAGAATTACCCTACTCATGATCTGGAGTTGGCAGCTGTAGTCTTTGCTCTGAAGATATGGAGGCATTACCTGTATGGAGTGCAGTGTAAGATTTATACAGATCACCAGAGTCTGAAATATTTCTTCACTCAGAAAGACCTCAATATGAGACAGCGAAGGTGGCTCGAGTTAGTAAAGGACTATGACTGTGAGATTCTTTACCACCCTGGTAAGGCAAATAGAGTAGCAGATGCACTGAGTAGAAAGACTTGTGCCACTTTGATGTCCTTATCATCATTGGCACCACCATTACAGAAGGAGATAGTAGATTATGGAGTAGAGATTATTGATGGACAGCTAGCCCTATTGACACTAGAGTCAACTTTGCTTGAAGAGATACAGAAAGAGCAAACTGAGGATTCTGATATCCAAAGGATCAAGAAGGAGATGTAAGAAGGAGAGAGTAAAGAGTTTAGAGTATCTGACAGTGGGATACTCTACTATGGTGACCGTTTATGTGTCCCCAATCATGAAGAGCTGAGAAAGAAAATTCTTGAAGAAGCCCATGGAACTCCCTACTCAATGCATCCTGGTTCCACTAAGATGTACCAGGATTTGAAAAGAAGATTTTGGTGGTCAGGGATGAAGAGAGACATAGCTAAGTATGTCAGCACCTGCCTGACATGTCAGAGAGTTAAAGCAGAACACCAGAGACCAGGAGGTGTCCTACAGCCCATTCAGATTCCAGAGTGGAAATGGGAAGACATAGCCATGGATTTCATAGTTGGTTTACCAAAGACAACTAATGGCTATGATGCTATTTGGGTGATAGTAGACAGATTGACCAAGTCTGCCCACTTTTTGGCAATCAGAGTGTCTTACTCAATTGAAAAGTTAGCCCAGTTATATGTGCAAGAAGTGATCCGACTACATGGAGTCCCGAAGACCATTATTTCGGATAGGGATGGTCGTTTCACTTCACACTTTTGGGAGTGTGTACAGACCGCTTTAGGCACCAAACTGAAGTTTAGCACAGCTTTCCATCCCCAGACTGATGGACAGACAGAGAGAGTGAATCAGATTCTAGAAGATATGCTCAGAGCTTGTGCATTGGACTTCAAGGGCAGTTGGTGCAAGTATTTATGTTTAGCTGAGTTTGCCTACAACAATAGTTACCAAGCCACTATTGGTATGGCACCCTATGAAGCTCTTTATGGGAGGAAGTGTAGATCTCCCCTCTGTTGGTATGAGAGTAGTGAGAAGAAAGAAATGGGATCTCAGACTGATCTTATAGAGGATACCACAGAAGCAATCAGGAGCATCCGCCAGAGGATAGAGACTGCTCAGAGTAGGCAGAAGAGTTATGCAGATGTACGTCGTAGGCCGTTAGAGTTTGAAGTTGGGGATACAGTTTTCCTCAAAGTAGCACCTATGAAGGGAGTGATGAGATTTGGTAAGAAAGGCAAGCTAAGTCCTCGATACGTAGGACCTTACCCAGTGATAAAGAGAGTTGGTAAAGTAGCTTATGAGTTGGAGCTACCTTCAGAAATGTCAGCAATACATAACGTATTTCATGTTTCAATGTTAAAGAAGCATATCCCAGATGCCAACCAAGTGATTGAGCCACAGATGGTACAAGTGCAAGAAGATCTCAGTTATGAAAGTCGACCTATTCAGATAATAGATCGAGCAGATAAGAAGCTGAGGAACAAAGTGGTACCATTAGTGAAAGTCTTATGGCTGAATCAGAAGTATGAAGAGGCAACTTGGGAATCAGAAGATAGCATGAGACAAAGGTATCCAGAGCTGTTCTAAGTTCGAGGACGAACTTTTTATAAGGTAGGGAGGATTGTAACACCCAATAATTTCCTGGTATTATTAGGGATTTTTAGGAATTTTTCTAGCATTTTTCGAAATATTATAGCATTTTTCGGAATGATTAGAAAAAAAAGAAAAAAATTTAAACGGGTCGGGTGGGGATTGAACCCGCGACCACAGGGAGGAAGGGAAGCCAAGCAACCAACTGGGCTAGGGTATCAAGCACAGAAAATTATGGAGAGAAATAATGTTATAGAGTAGTTACGTTTTTTCATTAAGAGGTATTTAAGCCCCGCTTAAGTCGCGTGAAAACCAAACTAGGGTTGGGGGCCGCGCGAGAGAAGAAGAGAGGCGAGGAGGTTGCGAAAACAGGGGATTCAAGGGGTCTTCTTCTTCGTTTTTCTCCTTTCCCTTGAGTAGAAGCATCTAGGGTTCCTTCCTAGGGCTAAAGGTGGGAGCTTTTTACAAGGAGGAAGAAAAAAAGATTTTGTTAGGGAGTTTTCTCCCTGTTTTTGTGAGTTTTCTTCAAGAACGAAGTAAGTAAATCGCTCACCTGCAATAGGAGTAGTTTCGTTTCGAAATTCTCATTGTAGAACCCGAGTTTTCGAAAAGTAGAAGCATGGTTAAGAGAGTTTTGCTATTCTATGTTTTAGCTATTAAAGTTGCATGTTTTATCATGTTAGAAATTCAATTTGTTTGTATTGAATGTATGTAGGCCAAGCATGATGAGTTTTCATACTTATGAAAAGACCTAAAAGTGAATTTGAGTTAAGGAGCACGCAAGGTGCTCGATGGAAAGTTAAAGTGAGAAAAGTAAAGTTTTTTTTTTAGCATGCAAAATATATGCAAAAATAAGTAAAGTGATAAGTTTAAGGATGGTAAGTAAGAAAAGTATTTTACTTTGAGAAAGAGACATGTACCGGGCAAATGTAAGGCCCATCGAAAGTTAGAAAGTAAAGTTCTAATAGGGTGCGGTGGCTAGCTACCTCGCAACCTAATAGAAAAGCGCGCAATTGGTACACCGATACCATGGTACAATGTCAAGGCCTAAAGAGAAAGTTGATTACTATTTTCAAGTATATAAGTATGATCAAGTAGTTTCTTTTTTTTGAGAAAGTGTTTAATTATTATATGTGTACCTTGATACAATGCAAGCATGATAAAGTAGTTCAAGTAGTAAGCATGGTTAGTTGTGTACATTGATACATTAACAAGCATGATAAAGTGTTTCAAGTTGTAAGCATGTTTAGTTGTAAGTTTTGAAGTAAGTAAAGTTTTAAATCATTCTTTGAAATGAGCATGTTTAGTATTGACATCATGATTTTGTGAGTAGGGATTTACTTACTAAGCATTGTGCTTATTAGATGCATTTTCCCTTCTATTGCAGATAAAGGAAAAGGGAAAGCGTAAGTTGGGAGGCGACAGGACTTGCATTGGTGTTCAGTGGCGGCGGAACCGTGGAAGAGATCTTTGGGAATAAGTATTATAGAAACATTTGGTTATGGTTTTGGGTTCATAGAAAGTGATCAGTGTGTTTAAACTATGCCTAGAGACAAAGTTTGGTACAAACTTTAGTATATTTATGCAAGTGTTTTGTTAGTTTTGTTAAACTCCGCAAAGTTTCAAGTTCAAGTTGTGGGATTGGTTTTGAGTTGCTAATATGCTTAATAAACTAGGGTAGAATATAGATTTGAAGTTATACCCTAATGTGAAGTGATAGTATGTGATTTGTGGATGTTTGAAAGTGGTTATGAGCTCTGAAATTGCAGGTTTTCAGGCGTGCCAGTCGACTGGCTCAGATACCAGTCGACTGCTATATCGAACAGAACCTTCTGTTCGATATGGCAGTCGACTGACCATATACCAGTCGACTGACACCAGTCGACTGCTATAATAGCAGTCGACTGGTGCCATTGAAAAGAAACTGTGTAGAGTAGTTGGTTAGTGCTCTGGTCATGCAATGAAGAGGTTGAGGGGTCAAATCCTGGCAAAGCAAATAAAATGAAAATTGTTTTGTTTCTATTTTGAAAAAAAAAAAGAGAAGGAAGAAAAAAAATTTCAGAGCAAGTTAAGGGGACTCAAGTAGGTGTATCCTAAGGCTAAGGATAAGGTAAAGTTAAGGTTAAGCAAATGTGACGTCCGTTTTAAGGAAGTTAAGAGAAGTCGGGTCGTCACATAAGTATTTTTGAAAAATATTATGAACTTTGAAAAACATAAGTACTTTAATTTAAAAAATATTATGAGTTTGAAACACATAAGTACTTTAGAAAAACATAAGTTCTTTAAAAAAAGTATAAGTTCTTTTGAATTAGTACTTTGAAAAGTATTATAATATTTTGAAAATATTTTGATCATTTTCAAAAATGCAAGTACTTTTGAGACATATTGATTTTTGAAAACAATGCAAGTACTTTTGAAAGATATTATGCATTTTTGTAAAATATAAGTACTTTTTGGAAAATATCATGCACTTTTGAAGGATATTTGAAAACATAATATTTTACTTGACTTAGTTTCTTTTCCAGTCTGACACAATCTTAGGAAACCTTGTTAACTACAAAGACATTTCCCTATGTGTCCTAAAAATTCTTCAAACTCAAGTAAATATTATTTTCTAAAAGAATTTTATAAACAAAAAAATTGAAAGTGATAGTATCATATTTTCATAAAAGATGACAGTATTTAAACAAACTCCCTTATGTTTTCAGAAGGATTTAAAAAATACAGTGCATGAAAACATATTATTTTGAAATGTTTAATAATTCTTTCAGTTTGACCACCCCCTAAACTTGACCCAGTCCTAGGAAGCTTGTTGACCACAAGTACTCTTCCTCTGAGTCTTTAGGGTTTGGTTTTAGTCCAACAGAATTATCTAATAATTTCAAAAATTATTTTGAAAAATACTTGTCAGAAAATCTTCTTTTGACTTAGACTCCCCCTAATTTTGACACATCCTAGGAGTCCTTGTAGATCATGAGGTAGACTTTTCTCTATGTCTTTAGGGTTTATCAAGATCAAAAGAGAAATAAGCACAATTTTTAGAATACAATTTGAAATATTGATATTTTAAAAAATGAGTATTAAAATTTTTTTTTGAAATGATGGTAATTTGTCAGGCACAATTTTCGAATACCATAAGTGATAGTAATTAAAGCACAAATTTCTAAAAAATCAAGAAAAACACTCCCCCTGTATCCAACACCATTTGACTCTATCTAAATGTCTTATGGAACTTTAGTGTTGACCTAAGAGGCTTGTGTCTAATTGTATAGGTCAAACAATTTTTCAAAGGATATAATTTTGAAAATGTATAATATGTATAAACAAACAGGCAAGCATGAAATCCATAAAAACATTATTATGTTAAAGCACTATTTTTAGAAAAATATTATAAGAATTTTAGAAAATAATTTTGAAAAATATTTTTCAATTTATTAGTCCTTAACATCTCACCCATTTTAGATGTCTTAATACAGCAAGCATGGTTGCCTTTTGGGTGCATTGTGAGATGCTTGAGTCATTCTTCTTAATTTATTGTTAAATCTAAGATTTAGTTGAAACTTGTATTAGATTCAAATTTATCAGGTAGTAAAGTGAATTTGATTTTCGGTAATCGGCTTCCAGGTCTTGACGAGTCACAGAGGCCTTCTTTGGTCGTAGCCTTATTGGAGCAACAACCAATTCCTTGACAAAGCCTTTTATCGAAAATTCATTTTCAAATTACTTTTTGAAAAATTTTGGTCTAACTAGCTTAGGTTTTGGATCGGTAGCTTCGGCTAGTTCCACCAGACTAAACAGACCAAGTAGGGTGCGTCTTACCTTACTTGACCTTATTAGAAGGGCTCCCCTAACGTACTATCATCTCACCTCCACCTAACACTAGGTTGTTTAAATTCCAACTATTCTTTTTCCTATAACCGTTCTAAATCATGCATAAATTAAACATGAATGACATGACATAAATTTTAAAGGAATATCAGATGCATGACATGGCAGTTACGCATGAGTCAAACAATTCAATCATTTTATTTATGTTTCTAATAATGTATGAAATTCTCAATTTGATACATGTCGTGTGAACCCGTTAATATGCCAACCCACTTTGACATATTTGTTATTCAGTTAGGGGTTTTAGTTGGGTAGGATTTTATTTGGTTGCAGTTTAAGTTATCAACAAATAATTGGATTTAAGTTGAATTAATTAAGATTTAATTAAATTGATTAAGAATAAATTAATTGAAGTTGAATTAATTAAGGTTTAATTGAAGTTAAATTAATTGAGAATTAATTGACGTTGAATTAATTAAGATTTAATTGAAGTTAAATTAATTCAGAATTAATTGACGTTGAATTAATTAAGAATTAATTGACGTTGAATTAATTAAGATTTAATTGAAGTTAAATTAATTAAGAATTAATTAATGTTGAAATAATTAAAGATTTATTAAGGTTGGATAATTAAGGTTGAAATGATTAATTAATAGTTGTGAGTTTAATTTCATCATTTTCATTATTTTAAAAATTTCTGATTCATTTACTATTTCTGCATTATTCAATTTTTTGAATTTTTCTAAGAATTTTGATTTGTTTCACTTTTTGTGAATTTTATTAACTAAAGCCTTAATCCTAGAAAATTCAATTTTCTCCTCATCCTCATCATCATATTCATCTATATCTTCACAGTAGGTGGAGTAATTTGGGTCACTAGTTAATGTTTTATAATAGTTATCGGAATTATCCAAGAAAATAATTTAATTATTGTCTAAAGAATTTTCTATATCCTCAAAGTTATCCTCAGTATTATCTTTAATATCCTCAAGAATATCCTCAGAAAATTGTCCTTATCCTCAGAAATATCTTCAATATTTTCAGGATTAATCTCTAAGTTTTCAGAATTAATTTCAGAATTATTACTTACATATTCAGATTTAATTTCAGGATTATCCTTAAGAATTTCAGAGTTAATTTCAGGATTATCTTTAATAATTTCAAAATTAATTTCAGGATTATCCTTAAGAATTTCAAAATTAATTTCGGGATTATCCTTAAGAATTTTAAAATTAATTTCAGGATTATCCTTAAGAATTTCAAAATTAAATTCAGGATTATCCTTAAGAGTTTCAAAATTAATTTCAGGATTATCCTTAAGAATTTCAAAATTAATTTCAGGATTATCCTTAAGAAATTCAAAATTAATTTTAGGATTATCCTTAAGAATTTCAAAATTAATTTCAGGATTATCCTTAAGAGTTTCAAAATTAATTTCAGAATTATCCTTACGAGTTTCAAAATTAATTTCAGGATTATCCTTAAGAATTTCAAAATTAATTTCAGGATTATCCTTAAGAATTTCAAAATTAATTTCAAGATTATCCTTAAGAATTTCAGAATTATTATTAAGACTAATTTCATAATCAACATTATGATTAATTATAGAATTAATTTCAAAATTAATTTTATCAGAATTAATTTCAGAAATTATCGAAATAACATTATGGATTAAACAGTTGATTTCTGATATTTTAATATTATCAATATTTTGTAATTGATCATGCAGAATATTGACTTGATTATTCACAAAGTTTAGTTTCTCAGAAAAAATAACTAAATTATCTACATAGGATAGTTGATAATTACCATTTTGTTGATAAATTTAGGCTCTCAAAACCATGTTTTGATCCACTTTTATATGCTTAAGTTTGCATTTGCATTAGGTTTCATGAATTCTTTCTATTTTAGCTTTTGATTCAAATCTTTCTATATTTGAGATATTTTGGCATTAATTTTGAATCTAATTTTGTAGGTTTCAATTGATCATGGACCTAGATCGGATTGGATCAAACTTGAGTTAGAATTGGATCCGAATCAAGGTGATCAAGCATTAGATTAATATGGCTCGTCCATTCAAGAGAACGGCTAGATCTGAGCCATATGTGAGTTTTTGATCAATCTGAGTTTAGGATAGGGCTAATTATGACCCCAGATCAAGATCTGAAAGTTTGAACCCAATCAGTGCACATCTGACTGTCGGATCAAACTTAAAGGAGTTTCAACCATCCAAGCATGAGAAGGGAAGATCTGAGCCATCCGCCACATATCTGATTGATCCGAGCTAAGGACAAGTAGATCAGAGCCACAGATCAAGATCTGGGAAGTTTGGTTCAGATCTGAGAAGATCCGACCGTTGGATGAAGCGAAAATGATCTCAGCCATCCAAATTTAAATGGGATGTATAAATGCAGAATTCCCTCATCGCGCTTGTGGTCGTCGCGTGGTGTCTTCACAGAGTAGCTGTTCTTCCATGTTCTTCATCATTTCTTCATCGTTTTCTTCCTCGTTTTCTTCCTTAGATCGCGCGGCCACATCAGATCTACTTCCTCTCAAGTTTTCAGATCGCGGAGGTAAGATTTCAGGTTTTGATTGCTAACTATTCTCGCAGCTGAAGGAGTCCAGGAGGAGGGATTCGCCCAGAGTCCATTCCACTGATCGCTTACGATTGATCACCGATCTCCATCGACCGAAGCTGAAGGATTGGCGGAGGGGTTCTCCAAACTGATCTGAAGGTGATCGAGCTCGATCGCGAGTCAGCGGATCAAGAGGAAGATGTTTGGTGGCAGCGTTGCAGCTACTAACCGATCGCGTGACCAGACAGAGGGTTCTTTGATCGGTCTCGTGACTGATCAGAAGAGGACCTGATCGGTCGGTTGACCGATCAGGAATACCAGTGCAGAGCAAACTGATCCAGGGAACTTGTCTTCGATGGTTTTTGAGCCAAGAGGGTTTCTAGCTCAATCTTTGTGTGACGGCAAAGGGAAGACTTGATTAGAAACTGATTTGATGTTTAAGTTTAGATAATTTCGATTTCAAGCATTTACTTTTCTCAATTGTTCTAGCTTGTTGTCTTCATTTCAAGTTAAGTTCTTAAGCCAAGTTTTGTTCTAGCTTTCTTTAATCTGCAATTACTTCCATGCAATTAGTTCTCTGCAATTTACGCCTTGCATTTAAGTTTAGCTCTTAAGTTTTAATGCCAATGCTTTGAATGTAATTGCTTAATTCTTCCATTAGGTTAAGAGTAGTTCTTGCAATTTCTTTAGTTAAGTCCATTTCGTTCCACGCTTTAGTTAAGTTCATTCTATTTCATATTGTCATTTCCTTCTTGCCAAAAACCCCCATGTCATTAGAAAACCCAAAACATCAAACGACAAATAACTTGCAAGCTTGAGTTAAGCATCCATTCAACTAGTCCTTGGAAAAATACGACCTGAGGCCCCTCTACTACATTTTATCTTGCTAGCCAAGGGTTTTCAGTTTATAAATATCTAAATTTGAGTGCTCATCGTGACACTAGCATTGGGCACCATCAATAGTGCAGGAATTTGAAAATTTTTCGGAATGTAAATTTTGCGTACCTTTGTCGGACACTCATTTTTATAATATCCGTACTTTTCGCATTTGAAGCATTTGATATGATCCTTGTTCCTCCGGACTTCGGGCGCTGGTACTTCCTTTGTCGCCGGTGATGTAGACCGAGTCTTACGAATAGGACACTAATTTTTGTAGTGCCCTCTCTCCCTGCACTAAAAGCATGTAATATGTAATTTAAAGATTGACATTTAAAATAAATTATGATTGATTCACCCCTGGGCTCCCCCTCAACTCCCGGGATCTTTGCTCCGTCGGCTGTTAGTCCGGTGAAGAGCATTCAGGCTCTGATACCATTTGTTAGACCGGTGCCGTCGATAGAGGGGGGGGGGGTGAATATCGACCGTAAAATCATCTCACGAAAATTCGTCGTTTCGTTGACTTTCGAGGTTCGTTCTAGAGATAGAGTTAGTAGCAGCGGAAAACAAAAAGAACGAACAAACAATGAAGTGCACACGGGATATTTTACTTGGTTCCCAACCTCCCAGGGTCAATACATCCAAGGCCTAAGCACAGGGATGCTCGTCCACTAATGGTCTCCTTTCCGGACTTTCTGGAGGGGGAGAACCCCGTCTTACAGTGCACAAATTACAATCAAAAGATGTAAAGAAATAATTGTAGAATTGTAAATTCAAACCAAACAAGAATGAGTCGAAGACTCGGCCGATCTGGAACTCCGAAGTGCCGCACACTTCGTCCCGGAGCTTCCTTGGTCACAGAGCATCACCGTTAGCGCTTTGTCGTCAGTCAGAAGACTCAGAATGATCTCGAAAGTTGTGTCTTGAGTTGAGGGGTCGAAGCCCCTTTTATAGTCTTGTCTAGGGCGCCCGTGATGCTATGGGGCACCTCATAAGCGGTCAAAGGTTCATCCAAATCACGAACATCGCGAGCTGATAAAAATTGCCATATAGGGCACCTGTATTGATGGGGGCGCCTAATTCATTCAGGCGCCTGAGTCAATAGGGGTGCCTAGCTTCATTGAGGCGCCTATATCAATGGGGGAGCCCGGGAAGCTGTTTTCAGCCTCTTTATGTTTGTTTGCTTGCTTTCTCTTCAGTTTTAGGTACCTGCGAGATACACAAACACAAGACAAACAAGTAGATAATCTTAACCTTAAGGGCATGATTCTGACTTCGGATTTCCGTGAAACCCTAGGTCGAACCGACGCACGTTCCCACCCCCTGGAACGCGCCTTCAACCTAATCCTCTCAGGACACGGTTGTCACCCAGTCCATTCAGGTGGACTTTCACTTTACCTTTGATACTCTCGGATCTCGAGACATCCGAACCTCGACCCGTCTCTACTTATGTCCTTAGTCATCGCTTAGCTAAGTTGCTCAATCCCTCGGACCAAGACTTCATGCCCAAACCCTAGGTCCAGGACTTCGGTGCCCAACCCTCGGCCAGGACTTCGAGCCCAATTCCTCGAACCAGGTCTTCGGTGCCCAACCCTCGACCAGGACTTAGTGCCCAATTCCTCGAACCAGGTCTTCGAGCCTAACCCTTAGTTAGGACTTAGAGCCCAATCCATGATCAGGACTTAGTCTTAGATCGGAGAAATCGATAGAGGGGGGGGGGGTGAATATCCATATTAAAATTTTCAGAAAACTAGAGAATATATGCAGTGGAAAATAACAGAACAAATGCGAACACAAGTTAGTTTTACTTGGTTCGGAGTCGCGGTCGGCTCCTACTCCAAGGGCAACAGTGCTTGACCGTTTACATTGGGCAATTCTAGAGTCGTAAAAAGAATTTTACAAATTGAGTACAAAAATAGAGCTAAAAATTAAACTTGCAACACTTTTCGTTACCGACACCCGAGGTGGATCAAATTTCGGAGCAGAGGGTCATCGTCGGCGCTGGAATCTCGAAGTCGAAGCTTGTCGGAGCGTAGTGCTTTGAATGAAAGTGCTTGGAGCGTTTTTGCGATTGTTGTTCGAAGCCTTGGGGGTGAACCCCATTTTATAGCACCCATGGGGGCGCCTGTGTCGATGGGGGCACCTACACATGGCCTTTCTTGTCCAATCTCTTATCTGTAGGCTCGGTCAGTGCTTATCCATCTTCACAGGGGTGCCTGAGGTGATGGGGGCACCCGTATGGTCCCGGCGCCTGAGCTAAGTATGTCCAGAGGGTTCGTGGCAGTTTTGCTTCACTTGCTTTGGTTTGGCCTTCAACTGGGGTGCCCGTATCCATACGGGCGCCTAGCCCCAGTGAGGCGCCTCACTCCATTGAGGCACCTCAGCTGCAGAAAACCAGTCCTTCGACCCCTACAACCAAGGTTAGTTCCAACACCAAAAGAACCAAACATGTTAGCCATTATTTACAGCCTAAGCTGTCTTGGTTCTGACTTTGGGTTTCCCAAATGGAACCCTAGGTCGAACCGACGCCTAATGATCCCTCTACGGGGAACGCGCCCTCACCTACTCCTCTCGGGAAAATTTACCTTTTTTCCAACCGGCTCCTCTGGTTGGACTTTTGCCCAGCTTTACTCACCAGGTCTTCATGCCCAGTCCGTGACCAGGACTTAGTGCCCAGCTTTACTCACCAGGTCTTCGGTGCCCAGTCCTTGACCAGGTCTTAGTGCCCAGCTTTACTCACCAGGTTTTCGATGCCCAGCCCTCAGCCAAGTCTTAGTGTCCAGTCCATGACCAGGATTTATTGGCCAACCTTATGTCAGGACTTAGTTGCCCAGCCCGCGGCCAGGACTTAGTGCCCAATTCTTAGAACCAGGACTTCGTGCCTAGTGTTCCTAGGACTTTTCCTACACACTTGAGTAACATCGTTAGAGCACCAATAATTGTTAACTTTGAACCCTTTGCCAATATCAAAACAAGGTTCCATATGGTGCTTCCGACACCAACACTTATTGCCCAATTCTTCAAACCAGGACTTCGTGCCTAGGATAACTCGTACTTTGGTTCACTTTGGTCCAGTTTTCTTAACTACCCTTTTCTTGTTCAATGTATCACTGACTTAAGCATATTATCAAACATCGAAACACTTAAAGGAGGACATCGCGATGCATCTTGCACCAACACTTAAATCATCTATCTTTCATGTTGTGTAGGCATTGGTTGAGGGGGAGCATCTATTAACATGGTTTGTTGATAGTGGGTGCTCCAAACACATACCGTGGATAAATCGTTATTCACTACCCTACAAAGCAAAAGTAGAGGTAATGCTTCATTTGGTAACAATGGTAGTCTCAAGGTTGTAGGAATAATAAGTGACATTCAAATATCCGAATGTCTTAGGATCAAGAATGTCCTTCTAGTCAAGGGGATGACCTTCAATCTCCTGAGTGTCAGTCAATTGTGTGATGCGGGGTACACAATTGAATTTCACCCAAGTCAGTGTCTAGTTAGACACAGTGACACACATGACACAATACTAGTAGGCACAAGAGTAGACAACATTTATCAAGTCTCTTTTAAAAGTTCTACTAATGCCTCTGTTAAGTGTTTCATGTCAAAAGAAGAAGAATCTTGGCTTTGGCACCGGAGGTTGGCTCATGTGAACATGAAGAACATCCGGAAACTGGCCAACAAGCGACTTGTACGAGGTTTACCGAGCATCAAGTATGAAAATGAAAAATTATGTGATGCATGTCAAATGGGTAAACAAACAAGTCTTATAAAGGTTAACGCGCTGTAAGTACTTCTACTGCTTTATATTTATTGCATATGGACTTGTTTGATTGCAATACCATAGTTTCATTGAATGGTAGTAGATATTATTTTGTGATTGTTGATGATTATATTAGATATACATGGACCTATTTCCTAAAACATAAGGACCAAACCTTAGACATTTTTATTTCTTTTTGTAGAAGAACTGAAAATGAAAAATCTACAACAATCAAAACCATTAGGAGTGATCATGGAGGTGAATTTCAAAACCATAGGTTTTTAGAATTTTGCCAAGAGAAAGGATATAGACATGAGTTCTCTACTCCTAGAACACCATAACATAATGGTGTTGTAGAGACGAAGAGCCAAGTCCTACAAGAGGTTGCACGAAGCATGCTTAATGAGTACTCCTTATCGAGCTACTTATGGGCTAAAGCTGTAAACACAGCTTGCTATGTGCAAAATCGAGTCCTTATCCATAAGTTTTTAGGAATGACTCCACATGAACTATGGTTTGGAAGACCACCTACAGTTAGACATCTCCGGGTGTTTAGGTTTAAGGTGTTCATTCTAAACACCAAGGATCATCTTGGAAAGTTCACAGCAAAAACTGATGAAGGGATACTTGTCGGGTATTCCCATGTCAGTAAAGCTTACCGAGTCTACAACAAGAATTCTAAGTTAGTTGAAGAATCTTCTGATGTTGTATTTGAGGAGATCCCAAAAGTGATTGATCATTCAAGAGATGTAGAAGGAGTTCAATTTGAACTTAGGAGATTAGAATTGGATGAAAGTCTAAGTATTGGAGGTGTTGTGGATGAGTCTGATGATGGTGAGCCTAGACTACATGGAGCTTAGCCTAACCCTAAGTCTGAGACTGTGTCTAGTGAAACCATCCAAGAAGTACCTCCAACACCAAGGCAAACTAGGTTAGCCTCTAGTCATCGCCAAGATCAAATTGTTGGAGATATCCATCATGGGGTTAGAACTAGATCATTATTTAGGAATGAGGCTAATGAGGTCGCCTTGATTTCTGAAATTGAACCTAGAGTAGTTGACGAGGCATTACATGATCCCGATTGGATTATTGCTATGCAAGATGAATTAAGTCAATTTGAGAGAAGCCGAGTTTGGGACATAGTTCCTAGACCTAAGAAGACGACAATTATTGAAACTAAATGGGCCTTCAAGAACAAATTGAACTATAAGGGAAAAATCATAAGAAACAAGACACGCTTAGTAGCCAAGGGCTATAGTCAAGTTGAAGGCCTTGATTACGATGAGACATATGCTCCCGTGGCACGATTAGAGTCCATTTGATTGATGCTTGCATTTGCAGCACATAGAGGTTTTAAACTCTATCAAATGGATGTGAAATCAGCCTTCATAAATGGTTTCATTAAAGAAGAGATCTATGTTGAACAACCACCGGGGTTTGAAAATTTTGAATTTCCAAACCACGTGTTTAAGGTAAAGAAAGCTCTTTATGGGCTAAAACAAGCACCTCGTGCTTGGTATGAGCGGTTGTCAACATTTTTGATTGAAAAAAGCTTCGTGAGAGGTCAAATAGACCCTACACTATTCCTCCGTAGAGATGGTGAAAATATTTTTGTAGCCCAAGTATATGTCGATGACATAATTTGTGGCTCCAACAACAAGGGCTATTTGAATGAGATTATTAAGCACATGGAGACTGAGTTTGAGATGAGTCTAGTGGGAGAATTGACTTTCTTCCTTGGACTTGAAATCAAACAAACAAGAGAAGGAATTCATGTGCATCAATCCAAATACACTCAAGAGATGCTCAAGAAATTCAATATGAGTAACTCAAAGGAGGTAACCACTCCCATGGCAACTAACACGCGATTAGATAATGATGAGAGTGGGAAGCCAGTTGATTGGACCCAATATAGAAGCATGATAGGTAGTTTGCTATACCTCACAGCGAGTTGCCCAGACATTCTTTTTGCTGTGGGTATGTGCGCTAGGTATCAAGTATGTGCCAAGAAATCTCATTTAATTGCTATTAAGAGGATTTTGAGATACCTTAAGGGCACTATTAGAGATGGTCTATGGTACCCCCGTACAGAGTCTTTTGATTTGATAGGCTATACCGAGTTCGACTATGCTGGGTGCAAGTTGGATTGGAAAAGCACAAGTGGGGGTTGCCAATTCTTAGGATCATCTTTGGTGAGTTGGTCAAGTCGGAAGCAACATTGTGTTGCTTTCTCCACGACCGAGGCGGAGTATATTGCCATGGGAGAGAGTGTATCACAATTGTTATGGATGATACACACCTTAGAGGACTATGGATTATCTTACAAGGGTGTGGAAGTGTTGTGTGACAACATAAGCACCATAAACCTTACAAAAAATCCAGTCCACCATTCAAGGACCAAACACATTGATGTGCGTCATCACTTCATTAGAGATCATGTTGCTAGAGGAGATATTGTACTCTCACATGTTTAGTCAAAATCTAATCTAGCAGACATTTTCACCAAACCACTCCCCGAAAGTGAATTTAGCTTTCTAAGGAGGGAGTTGGGGATGTGCCGAGGACAATAGGATCATGGTAAAAACCCTTCATGGTCATTCCTAATTGCTGGGCAACTTGGGGACATCTCACACAAACTATAAGATCTAACAAAATATTTTTGAATTGCTAGAAATGGGGTGAGATGTTAGGATCAACCAAATTATTCAAAATGTATCATGCATCCCTTAAATAATGAGGTTGAAGAGATAATGATCATTAATTTGACCAAGTATGGGGAAAACCAATGCATAATACATGTGTATTTGGTTGCAAGAACATACTTGGGCATTCCAATAAAGATAAATTGGTTGGAGCATTGTTTTTGATAAAAACTTGATACAAATTAACTTGTTTTGGGATTTTAAATCCATAAGGAAACGACCTTTCACTTGATTCATGGTGTGGAGGAATAAATTTTGGTTAAGGGACTCCAATCGTGTTGTTGGTGAAGTCTGACCTGGAACGTATCAGAGTTTCAGAAACTTATCTGAAATCTGATCGGTCCACCGACCGATCCAACACATTTCTGTATGGCACAGAATCACGTGTGATCAGTCCATAGATCGATCAGGAAACACCCTGATTGGTCATGATGACCGATCATGAATCGATTTGATCGGTCCACAAACCGATCAGAACTATTTCTGTATTGAACAAAAACGTCGCTGATTGGTCAAGGAGACCGATCAAGACTCTCCCTGATCGGTCAAGGAGACCAATCAGGACTCTCCCTGATCGGTCACGATGACCGATTAGGACTCTCTCTGATTGATCAGGATACTTCCTGATCGGTCCGGATACTCTTTGATCGGATCGACCATCCGATCCAATCCATTAAATCAAGTTGGTGGATCGGTCCACCAACCACATTAACCCTATTTCCCATAAACCTCTTCCAACCCTAGCCGCCAACCGTCTTTTCCACAACATCGTCTTCCTTCTCCATAGAGACTGTTGGTGCAAGTTGCATCAGTGATGTCCTCCTCCAAGTGTTTTAATGTTCGACAATATGCTTAAGTCAGTGATACATTGAACAAGGGAAGGGCGAATGATGAAAACTGGACCAAGGTGAACCAAATGTTGGTGCAAGTTGCATCAATGATGTTCTCCTTTAAGTGTTTTAATGTTTGACAATACACTTAAGTCAGTGATACAATGAACAGATAAAGGGGAGCAAAGGAGAAGTAACCGAAAAGTCCTAGTCAACCTAGGCACTAAGACCTGCTGAGTGAAGCTGGGCACTAAGTCCTGGCGAAGGGCTGCTGGGCACCTTGCGAAGGGCTGCTAGGTATCGTAACCCTAAGACCTAGCGAAAGGCTGCTAGGCACCTAGCGAAGGGCTGCTAGGTATCGTAACCCTAAAGACCTAGCGATGGGTTGCTAGGCACCTAGCGAAGGGCTGCTAGGTAAAGAAGACCTAGCGAAGGGCTGCTAGGCACCTAGCGAAGGGCTGCTAGGTATCGTAACCCTAAAGAACTAGCGATGGGCTGCTAGGCACCTAGCGAAGGGCTGCTAGGTATAGAAGACCTAGCGAAGGGCTGCTAGGCACCTGGCGAAGGACTGCTAGGGAATGAAGACCTGGCGAAGGACTGCTAGGCACCTGGCGAAGGATTGCTAGGTAATGAAGTCTTGGTCCAAGGGACTGAGCAACTTAGCTGAGCGATGACTAAGGACAGGAGTAGAGACGGGTCGGGGTTCGGGCATCTCGAGATCTGGAGTAATCGGAGGCTAAGCAAAAGTCCACCCGAAGGACTGGGTGGCAACCGTCTCCTGAAAGGAGTAGGTGAAGGGCGAGTTCTCGGGGATGGGAACTTGTGCCGGTTCGACCTAGGGTTTCATGGAGATCCGAAGTCAGAACCAAATCCTTAAGCTTAATGTTGTATGTATATGCTTTGTGTTTGTGTATCTTGCAGGTACCAAGATTGGAAGACAAAGCAAGCGAAACAAGGGCTGGATGCCCTGAAGCAGGGCGCCCCCATCATCTAGGGTGCCCCCATCAGCCAGGGTGCCCTGAGCCAAAGAAGAAACATGCAGTTAAGTGAAACAAGCAGAACAGGTGTCAAGCGGGACGCCCGGAGCGTCCGGGGCGCCCGGAGCGTCCGGGGCGCCCGGAGCGTCCGGGGCGCCCGGAGCGTCCGGGGCGCCCTGGTTCGAAGCTGTAGTTGCAGTTTCGAATCCGAAACACAGATAAGCCATCATGAGGGCGCCCTGGTCAAAGCTGTTATCAGCTGCGGCGAGGTAGGTGCAGGGATAAAGTTTGACCAAGTCTTCCGGGGCGCCCCCAGCGTCCAGGGTGCCCCCAGGAGGCATATATAAGGGGCTTCGACCCCTCTGCTTGAATAATAACTTCCAAGAGTGATCGTAAGCATTCTGACCGACGACAACACGCTAGAAACGAGGCTTTATGTGTGGCGACCCGCCTTCTCTACCTTAGACGGATCGTTACTTTTATCTACTTCTCGACTCTAATGCACGACTAAAAATGCGGAAATCTTTTTTTTTCTTTTTAATCTATCTAAGAGTGATGATATTCTAACTTTAATAGTCATGCATGATACCAGGTCACACTTTCTTTCTCAAAAACTCGTAAGAAAATACTTATTGAAACTTGCCTTGCCCAACTCAACTTACGGGTATCAGTCGACTGCTATATGGCAGTCGACTGGTCCCAGGCGAGTGTCCTTTGGCAGTTACCTGGTGCATCGAACAGAAGCAACTGTTCGATAGGGCAGTCGACTGATACTGTACCAGTTGACTAGTAAGTCTGAAAACCTGATTTTCAGATTCGAAGCCTTGTTTCAAAACTCCACCAAACCTATACTTTCGAGCCATACAAAATCATGACACCATTTCTATACTCTATACTAGTTTTCTAAACAATTTAGCCAATCAAAACGAATCCATAAACTTGAAATTAGGACTTTTGCGGGATTTAGCAAGTTATGAAAAACTATATAACTTTAGGCTAAAGTTTGTACCCACTCTTGACTTCATGCGGAAATAAAATAGGTTATTCATACTCAACACGACTAAGACATGAAACTATATGTTTCTAAACATTTAACTTTACTAATAGGAAATAAAATAGATTATTCATACTCAACACGACTAAGACATGAAACTATATGTTTCTAAACATTTAACTTTGCTAATACTCAACCTAAACACTCTTCCACGGTTCCACCGCCACTGAGCACCAATGCAAGTCCTGTCGCCTCCCAACTTACACCTTTTCTTTTCCTTTGTCTGCAATAGAAGGAAAATGCAACTAGTAAGCACAATGCTTAGTAAGTAAATCCCTACTCACAAAAATCACATATCGATACTAAACATGCTCATTTCAAGGAATGCTTTAAAAACTTTACTTGCTCAGAATACTTACAACTAAACATGCTTACAACTTGAAATACTTTATCATGCTTGCAATGTATCAAATTACACATGAACTAAAAACACTTACTAATAAAAGAAACACTCACACATATACTTGTATACTTGAAAATAATAATCAACTTTCTCTTTAGGCCTTGACATTGTACCATGGTATCGGTGTACCAATGCGTGCTTTTTCTAATAAGTTGCGAGGTAGCTAGCCACCGCACCCCATTAGAACTTTACTTTCTAACTTTCTATGGGCCTTACATTTGCCCGGTACATGTCTCTTTCTCAAAGTAAAATACTTTTCTTACTTACCATACTTAAACTTATCACTTTACTTATTTTTGCATATGTTTGCATGCTAAAAACCTTTACTTTTCTCACTTAACTTTCCATGGAGCATCTTGTGTGCTTCTTAACTCAAATTCACTTTTAGGTCTTTTCAAAAGTATAAAAACTCATCATGCTTGGCCTACTTACATTCAATACAAACAAATTGAATTTCTAACATGCTAAAACATGCAACTTTGATAGCTAAAACATAGAATAGCAAAATTCTCTTAACCATGCTTCTACTTTTCGAAAATTAGGGTTCTACAATGAGAATTTCGAAACGAAACTACTCCTATTGCAGGTGAGCGATCTACTTACATCGGTCTTGAAGAAAACTCACAAAAACAGGGAGAAAAACTCCCTACGAAATCCTTTCCCCTCCTTCTTGTGAAAAGCTTCCACCTTTAGCCCTAGGAAGCAATCCTAGGTCTTCTCTACTCAAGGGGAAAGGTGAAGAAGAAGAAGAACCCTTGAATTCGCCTCCTCTCCTCTCCTCTCTTCCTCTCTCACGCGCGCGGCTACGGCTTCTCCCAGGGTTTTCACGCGACTTAAGTGGCTTAATATACCTCTTAATGAAAAGGCTTAATTACACTACAACATTATTTCTCTCCTTCCTTTTTTGTGCTTGATACCCTAGCCCAGCTGGTTTCCGCTTTAGCCCTGAACCGGAGAGGTCGCGGGATCAAACCTCTCCACGACCACTTAACTCTTTCTTTTTTTTTCCTTCTCTCCCGCGGCACCAGTCGACTGCCAAGATAGCAGTCGACTGATACCCTGAACAGTCAACTTCCCAGCCTAAAATTTCTTCCTTTTCTCCTCCTATTTAATTTCTAAAAATACTAGAAAATTCAGTAAAATTCCTATTAATATATATGAAAAGTACTGGGTATTACACTATGACTGGGAGGCTCCAGGAGTAGGTACGCGACACTTCGAAGGTCCAGATCGGCCGAGCTTCAGACTTTGTCTTGTTGGTTTGCTTTTAGTTAATTACCGTACTTAAATTTCTATATTATTGCTTGTAATCCTGCACTGTAAGTCGGGTTTCTCCGCCTCCGGAAAGTCCGGGAAGGAGACCAATAGTGGACGGGCGTTCCCGTGCATAGGCCTTGGACGTACTAACCCTGGGGGGTCGAGAACCATGTAAAAATCCGCTGTGTGCTTTGCTTTGTTTTTCGTTCTATTTATTTTCCGCTGCGCTACTAATATTCTAAGTCCAGAACGAACGAAAGTTTTACGAAAAATTGCGAAAGATTTTTCACGGTCGATATTCACCCCCTTCTATCGACGGCACCGGTCCTACAATTGGTATCAGAGCAGAGCCGCTCTTCACCGGACTAACCGCCGACGGAGCAACGACGCCAGGAGTTGAGGGGGAGCCTTGGGTGAATCAGGTATATTTTATTTAAATGTCTGTTTTTAAATTTCATATTACATGCTTCACATGCAGGGAGAGAGGGCACTACAAAAATCAGTGCCCTACTCGTAAGATTCGGGCTACATCACCGGTGGCGAAGGAGGCACCAGCGCCAGGAAACCGGAGGGACAAAATTCACGTACAATGTTTCAAATGCAAGAAATACTGACATTACAAAAACAAGTGTCCGGCGAAGGTACACAAGATTTATGTTCCAAAAATTTTACAAGTTCCTGCACTACCATGTGATAAAGTAGTTAATTTTTCTAATAAAGTAGATTTACTGCATAGTAAAATTAACATTTTGCATGTTAAATTACAAAACGTGAATATGACCAAAATATTAGAAATTAATTGTTTAATTCAGAATATTAATTCAGAAATTAATAAAATTAACTCTGATAATTATTCTGATAAAATTAATTCTGATAATTATTCTGATAAAATTAACTCTGATAATTATTCTGATAAAATTAATTCTGATAAAATTAACTCTGATAATTATTTTGATAAAATTAACTCTGATAATTATTCTGATAAAATTAACTCTGATAATTATTGTGATAAAATTAATTCTGATAATTATTCTGATAAAATTAACTCTGATAATTATTCTGATAAAATTAATTCTGATAATTATTCTGATAAAATTAACTCTGATAATTATTCTGATAAAATTAATTTTGATAATTATTCTGATAAAATTAACTCTGATAATCATTCTAATAATATTAACTCTGATAATTATTCTGATAAAATTAACTCTGATAATTATTCTGATAAAATCAACTCTGATAATTATTCAGATAAAATTAAACCTAAGGATAATTCGGAACTCAAATTCGAAAATCCTAAGGATAATTTCGAATTCAAATTTGAAAACCTTAAGGATAATTCTAAAGATAACCCTGAAATTATTGAAAATCTTAAGGTTAAAGATGATTTTGTTAAAAATATTCTTGAGGATAATAAAGATAAAATTCTCCTAGATGATAACTTAATTATAGATAATCTTGAAAGTTATTACAAAAATTTAACTAGTGGCCCATTTTACTCCACCTACTGTGAGGATATTGAAAGATCTAATCTTGAGGAGGATATAGAACTATCTAAGATAAAGACCATAGTTAATAAAAATTATAAAAATTCAAATAAATCAAAATTATTAGAAAAACATGAAAAGAATGATAAAGATGAAAAAGAAATTTTTGAAATAATGAAAATGATGAATTTAAACCCATAATTATTAATTAATCATTATAATTTTAATTAAATTCTCATTAAATCCAAATTAAATCTTAATTAAATTCGAATTAATTCTTAAAATTAATTCAAATTTAATCCAAATTAAACATTAATTAATTTCGAATTAATTCTTAAAATTAATTCAAATTAAATCCAAATTAAATTAAAATTAATTCAAATTAAATCCAAATTAAACATTAATTAATTTCGAATTAATTCTTAAAATTAATTCAAATTAAATCCAAATTAAATTAAAATTAATTCAAATTAAAATTTAAATTAATTCAAATTAATTCAAATTAAAATTAAATTCAATTAAATTCAATTAAATTTAAATTAAATTAAATTTAAATTAAATTTAAATTAAATCTAAATTACACATTAATTAAATTAAATTAAATTAAATTAAATTCAAATTTAATTCAAATTTAATTTAATTAAATTCAAATTAGATTAAATTCAAATTAAATTCAATTCAATTAAAATTTTAATTAAGTCAATTAAATCAATTCAATCTACTTCAAATAAATTCAACTTTAATTGATTCAAATCAATTCAATCTTAATTAATTAATTTTCAAATTAATTCAAACTTCAATTAATTCAACTAAAATCTTAAATAACTTAAACTAAAATAAAATTTGACACAAACTGTAACAATTAAAATTAATAACATTAAATATGTCAAAGTGGGTTGGCATATTCATGGGCTCACACGACATATATCAAATCGGGAATTTGATACATCTTTAGAAACTTAAATAAAATGCTTTGGACTTGTTTGACTCATGCATAATTGTCATGTCATGCATCTGCTACTTCTTTTTATATGACATGTCATTCATATTTAAATTTTATGCATATATTAGAACGGCTATAGGAAAAAGATTAATTGAAACTTGATCAACCTAGTATTTGGTGGCGGTGAGATGATAGTGCTAGATGTGTATACTGAAAGACATAATTCTTTTATATATATGAACATCTTTATTTTGAAAAGTGAATCACAACCACAGTAGGTGTCTATTTATATTAGTACATGCATAAAGCTCAATTACTTTGCATTGTAGATAATATGGTGTGTGGTGTCACACGGAAGATCATGTTATCAGCTCCTTGCTTAGTATAAATAGAGGCCCACAACCGAGATGGAATTGGACAACCCATCGGAATGGTTGTAGTGTAATTAGGTGTGGTTGGTCTTGACCATAGGATTACACTAGTGTGCTTTGAGTACATTGAGCAGGACCAAAACCCGAGGTTATCCAATGTGTACTGACTCAATAATTGGATAGGACCTCAAGATATTATTATGGAGTACGATCCCTTAATCCCGAAATAATATCGGGCATATATTATTAATTATTATTTCTTTGATTTACTAATGGGCGAGATCTATTCTGTTAGATCGATAGGCCTGGTAAGTTGGGAGATAATATTAGTAATATGATGTGCCGATGATTATTGACGGAATCCGTGTCCTGGTGAGTCGGGATGATGATGCCCCCTTGATGAGCTCGAAAGGTTCATCATGCTAAACCCTGCAGGTGGATTTGATCCGACATGATGATAAGGTTGAGTGGTACTAGTCAAGAACCCAGAAGTTAATTAATTTGAATTGTCAGTAATTTAAATTATTTAACGGGCATGCAAGATTTTAAACACGGGGGGATGGACGACTCGTAATAAGTGGAGCCCATATGTAAATATGGGGGTTGGTGAGGTAATTCAATGGGGGGTCCTTTAGTGGAATGGATCCTCATTAATGGACTGGGTCCATTAGCAGGCCAAGAGCCAACTCCTCCTCATGGTCCCTACCGTAGCCCTATATATATCTCATAGTGGCATGGAACCAAGTTGATGATTGCTAAATTAATCTTAGAGAACACAAAAAACCTAATCTCTTCTCTTCTCCTCTTTCTCTCTCCCTCTCCACGGCGCCGAACAAAATTGGAGTTTCTTCTCCACGCATGCATGCAATTAATCCCTTTCGAGTTGATTAATTGCTAAGGGAGAAGATGCCATGCAATTAATCTCCATGGGATTAATTCTTGAGCGGATGGCATGCAATTAATCTCCATGGGATTAATTCTTGAGCGGATGGCATGCAGCAGTTGCCATGCAATTAATCTCCATGGGATTAATTCTTGAGCGGTTGGCATGCAGCAGTTGCCATGCAATTAATCTCCATTGGATTAAATTCTTGAGCAGAGGCCATGCAATTAATCTCCATGGGATTAATTGCTCGAGGGAGCAGCCTGCTTAAAGGTGGCGTGAGCCATCAGCTTGTTTCGAGAGGCGACAGTGATCTTCTCCACGGCAGTAGCAAAGTCGTTTTTTGCTCACAGCGGTGTCTTCTCCACGGGAACAAGGTTTTGCTCAAGGTAGCCAAGTTGCTCTCACGCAACATGGCTTAAGGTAGCAGCCACAACTTTGCTTAAGGTAGCAGCGACAACTTTGCTTAAGGTTGCCGAGTTGCACGCAACTCGGCTTAAGGTAGCAAAGTTGTTTTGCTCAGGCTTCATGCTTATGTTGGAGAAGAAGAGATGCTGCTGAGGAGTAGCTGTGGAGAAGAAGAGTTGCTCGGCCACCGACGGTGGAGGAGAGGAGAAGTAGGGTTTGTGTTTTGGATTATCTTCATCCTAGGAGCGGCCGGCGGCATCCCTTTGGTAAGGGATTGGTTGGTGCAAGGAGAAGGGATCAACTTAGTGACCACGGTTCTTGGGAGATCATCGCCCACACGACGTCCAAGAGGGGAGGGTCATACGGTAGAAGATCGTAAGGTAACGGAAGGTATATTCTTCCTTGGCTCCTTTCATTCTTATTTGTATTTTATTCAATTGTCTCGTCATTTCATGTTTGTTATTTAATTATTTTGATTGCGAATCATAGTCAATAATTATTTAACTGGACCCCGACCATAAATACAAAAGCCGGCGATCAACTCGTCGCCTTTTCCGCGGTCGAATGGTCGAGCAAATTGCAAGACCAATTTTGGTAATTGGCTAAGTTGAAATTTGAATCGTTCAATACGGCACGAGACGGTCGATGGGAAATGACTCTCTATTCAGATTAAATTTTTTAATTCGTAGGCATAGAGAGGTCTCTCGGATCGAGCAGGTATCCGCTTAGGAAACCCACCAAGCCATACCCAACAGATAGTACGTTAGGGAAGCCAATTCTAATAAGGTCAAGTATACTTGGTCTCATTAGACTGGTGAAACTAGCCGAAGCTACCGATCCAAGATCCAAACTAGTTAGACCAGAATTTTTCAAAAAGTAATTTTGAAAATGAAATTTCATTAAAAGGCTTTGTCAAGGAAAGGGTTGATGATCCAATAAGGCTACGGCCAAAGAAGGCCTAGTGCCTCGCCAAGACCTGGAAGCCAATTTTTGAAATTCAAATTCAAGTTACTTCTTGTCAAATTCAAATCTAACACAAGCTTCAATTAAATCTTAGAATTAAAAATAAATTAAAGAAAAATGATTTAAGCATCTCACAATACACTTATAAGGCAATCATGCTTGTTGTATCGATACATCTAAAATGGGTGAGATGTTAAGGACTAATAAATTGAAAAATGTTTTTCAAAATTGTTTTCAAAATCATTAGAATATTTTTCTAAAAATATATTTTCAAAATAGTATTTCAACATAATAATGTTTTATGGAATTCATGCTTGTCTGATTGAATATACATATTATACGTTTTTCAAAAATTATATCTTTTCAAAAATTGTTTGACTCATGCAATTAGACACAAGCCTCTTAGGACAACACTAAAGTTCCTTAAGGCACTTAGATAGAGTCAAACGGGATCGGATACAGGGGGAGTGATTTTCACTTTTTTTTGGCTTTCAAAAACTACACTGTAAAAATTACTATTATTTGAAAATACTTTTCGAAAACTGAGCTTTAAATCGTTATAACTTGTGTTTTTCGAAAAAGGTTTATGTTGTAAAATTTATCTGTCTTTTTTGATTTTGACAAACCCTAAAGACACAGAGGAAGATCCACTTCATAATCTACAAGGACTCCTAGGATGTGTCAACTTTAGGGGGAGTATAAATCAAACTTCTGAAACAATTTTGTTTAACTAATTGTTTTGAAATTATTAGATAATTTCTTTAATTTGAATCAACTCATAAGACTTAGAGGAAGAGTACTTATGGTCAACAAGCTTCCCAGGACTGGGTCAAGTTTAGGGGGAGATCAAATTAAAAGAATGATTGAATATTTCAAATGTTTTCATGCGCAGTATTTTCTAATCCTGTGAAAACATAAGTATTTTTTTTAAAATACTATCAATTTGAATAATACTATTATTCTCAAAAATTCATCTGGTTTGAATAATATCTTGAGTTTGAAAATTTTCCAGGACACTTAGGAAAATGTTCTTGTAATTAACAAGATTTCCTAGGATTGTGTCAGACTGGAAAAGAAACCAAGTCGAGTAAAATAGTATATTTTCAAAATGCATAATATTAAAAAAATATTACTTATATTTTTCAATGTCATCTTTTTCAAAAATAGTTAGTACTTGCAAAATATGTATAATATTTTTCAGAAAAACTTATATTTTTTAAAATATCTTTCAAAACTGCTCAATCTATTCTCTCAAAAGTACTTGCATGCTTCAAAAATCATTTTTCAAAATATTTGTACCTTCAAAAATCTGATACTTTCTCAAAAATATTGTCTAAGTTTTCTGAGTTCAAAATTCTTAAGTATCAGTTTTATGCTATGCTTTCAAAAATTTAGTAGTATTTTCAAAAAGAACCAAAGGTTTTCATTGTTGGTGCAAGTATTTTTTGGTTTTTTTTATGTGACAAAGGGGGAAAGGTGTGCTTAAGTTAAGAAATTTTTTCCAGAGGATCAAAAATATATTTTCAAAACTAAGGTCATTTTTTGTTTGATCCCAAGGATAGATAGCCCCTTCAACCAATCTAACTTAAGTTATTGTCAAACATCAAAAAGGGGGAGATTGTTGGTGCAAGTTGCATCAATGATGTTCTCCTTTAAGTGTTTTAATATTTGACAATACACTTAAGTCAGTGATACAATGAACAGATAAAGGGGAGCAAAGGAGAAGTAACCTAAGTTGAAGAAAAGTCCTAGTTAACCTAGGCACTAAGACCTGGTGAGTGAAGCTGGGCACTAAGTCCTGGCGAAGGGCTGCTATGCACCTTGCGAAGGGCTGCTAGGTATCGTAACCCTAAGACCTAGTGAAGGGCTGCTAGGTATCGTAACCCTAAAGACCTAGCGATGGGCTGCTAGGCACCTAGCGAAGGGCTGCTAGGTATAGAAGACCTAGCGAAGGGATGCTAGGCACCTAGCGAAGGGCTGCTAGGTATCGTAACCCTAAAGACCTAGCGATGGGCTGCTAGGCACCTAGCGAAGGGATGCTAGGTATATAAGACCTAGCGAAGGGCTGATAGGCACCTGGCGAAGGACTGCTAGGGAATGAAGACCTGGTGAAGGATTGCTAGGTAATGAAGTCTTGGTACAAGGGACTGAGCAACTTAGCTGAGCAATGACTAAGGATAAGAGTAGAGACGGGTCGGGGTTTGGGCATCTCGAGATCCGGAGTAATCGGAGGCTAAGCAAAAGTTCACCCGAAGGACTGGGTGGCAACCGTCTCCTGAAAGGAGTAGGTGAAGGGAGAGTTCTCGGGGATGGGAACTTGTGCCAGTTCGACCTAGGGTTTCATGGAGATCCGAAGTTAGAACCAAATCCTTAAGCTTAATGTTGTATGTATATGTTTTGTGTTTGTGTATCTTGCAGGTACCAAGATTGGAAGACAATACAAGTGGAACAAGGGTTGGATGCCCTGAAGCAGGGCACCCCCATCATCCAGGGAATCCCCATCAGCCAGGGCGCCCTGAGCAAAAGCAGAAACATCCAGTTAAGTGAAACAAGCAGAACAGGTGTCAAGCGGGGCGCCCGGAGCGTCTAGTGCGCCCTGGTTCGAAGCTGTAGTTGCAATTTCGAATCTAAAACACAGATAAGCCATCATGAGGGCGCCCAGGAGGTCCAGGGCGCCCTGGTCAAAGCTGTTATTAGCTGCGGTGAGGTAGGCGCAGGGATAAAGTTTGACCAAGTCTTCCGAGGCGCCCCCAGCGTCCAGGGCGCCCCCAGGAGGCCTATATAAGGGGCTTCGACCCCTCTGCTTGAATAATAACTTCCAAGAGTGATCCCAAGCATTCTGACCGACGACAACATGCTAGAAACGAGGCTCTACGATCAGGAGGCTCCAGGAGGAAGTGCGCGGCACTTCGGAGGTCCAGATTGGCCGAGCTTCAGACTTTGTCTTGTTGGTTTGCTTTTAGTTAATTACCGTACTTAAATTTCTATATTATTGCTTATAATCCTGCACTATAAGTCGGGTTTCTCCGCCTTCGGAAAGTCCGGGAAGGAGACGAATAGTGGACAGGCGTTCCAGTGCATAGGCCTTGGACGTACTGACCCTGGGGGGTCGGGAACCAAGTAAAAATCCGCTGTGTCCTTTGCTTTGTTTTTCGTTCTATTTATTTTCCGTTGCGCTACTAATATTCTAAGTCCAGAACGAACGAAAGATTTACGATGAATTGCGAAAGATTTTTCACGGTCGATATTCACCCCCCTCTTTCGACGGCACCGGTCCTACACCAAAGTCCTAGTTAAGCTAGGCACGAAATCCTGGTTCGAAGAATAGGGCACTAAGTCCTGATCATGGATTGGGCACTAAGTCCTAGCCGAGGGCTGGGCACCTAAGACCTGGTCGAGGGTTGGGCACGAAGTCTTGGTTCAAAGAATTGGGCACTAAGTCATGATCATGGATTGGGCACAAAGTTCTGGCCAAGGGCTGGGCACCTAAGACCTGACCGAGGGTTGGGCACGAAGCCCTGGTTCGAGGAATTGGGCACTAAGTCCTGGCCGAGGGTTGGGAACCGAAGACCTGGTTCGAGGAATTGGGCAAGAAGGCCTGACCGAGGGTTGGGCACCGAAGTCCTGGACTTAGGGTTTGGGGACAAAGTCTTGGTCTGAGGGATTGAGCAACTTAGCTGAGCGATGACTAAGAACAGAAGTAGAGACGGGTCAGGGTTCGGATGTCTCGAGATCTGAGAGTATCGAAGGCTAAGTAAAAGTCCACCTGAAGGACTGGGTGGCAACCGTCTCTTGAAAGGAGTAGGTGAAAGGCCCGTTCTCGGGGGTGGGAACTGGCGTCGGTTCGACCTAGGGTTTCATGGAAATCTGAAGTCAGAACCAAGTCCTTAAGGTTAAGAATGTGTGTGTATTTCCATGTATTCTTGTATCTTGCAGGTACCTAAAATGGAAGACAAAGCAGCCAAACAATACAATAGAGCTAGAACCTAGCCAAGCCAGGTGCCCCTATTGATGGGGGCGCCCAACAGGATCAAGGCACCCCTATTGATGGGGGCGCCTAGGTCAAAGAACAAAAAAATAGTTTAGTCGAAGAAGGCAGAACAAGCTTCAATTCAGGCGGCCGGGATGATACAGGCGCCCACGTTGAAAGCTGTATTTGCTGCTGCGAGTTCGAAGCAGAGATAAGCTTTCAGTCAGGTGCCCGGGATGTCCAAGGTGCCCTGGTCAAAGGTTTTATCAGCTGCGATGAGTTTGGCGTGGAGATAAGGTTTGACCAAGCCCATAGGGGCGCCCCGGTGATCACAGGCGCTCGAATGAAGCCTATAAAAGGGGCTTCGATCCCTTAACTTCAAACATAACTTCTAGACACGATTCTAAGCTTTCCAAGCAACGACAACACACTAACAACAAGGCTCTACGACCGGGAGGCTCCAGGAGGAAGTGTGCGGCACTTCGAAGGTCCAAATCGGCCGAGTCTTCGACCATTTCATTTTTGTTTGCTTTAATTATTCTGCATTTAATTTCTTATATTTTGATTATAATTACAACACTGTAAGACGGGTTTCTCCGCCTCCGGAAAGTCCGGAAAGGAGACTAATGTGGACGGGCATTCCCGTGCTTAGGCCTTGGATGTACTGACACTGGGGGGTTGGGAACCAAGTAAAAAAATCCTGCGTGCGCTGTGTTGTCTTTTATTCTTTCTATTTTATTTTCCGCTATGCTACTAACGCTCTGAGTCTAGAATGATCGAAAGTTTTACGAAGTTTTCCGTGAAGATTTTACGGTCGATATTCACCCCCCCCCCTCTATCGATGGCACCGGTCCTACAAGTGGTATCAGAGCCAAACCGCTCATCACCAGACTAACCGCCGACGGAGCAAAGACGCCAGGAATTGAGGGGGAGCCCAGGGGTGAATCAGGTACAATTTTTTTAAAAATGTCTATTTTTAAATTCCATATTATATGCTTCACATGCAGGGAGAGAGGACACTACAAAAATCAGTGTCCTACTCGTAAGAATCGTTCCTCACCGGCGGCAAAGGAGGCACCAGCGCCAGAAGTTTGGAGGAACAAGGACCACATCAAATGTTTCAAGTGCGAAAAATACGAACACTACAAGAATAAATATTTGGCAAAGGTACGCAAAGTTTATATTCCAAAAATTGTTCAAATTCCTGCACTGTTATATGATAAATTAGGTAATTTTTCTGGAAAATCAAATTTACTGCATAGTCAAATTAATGTCTTGCATGATCAACTAGGAAATGTGGACAGTAATAAATTATCAAAAATTAATTCTTTAATTGGCAATATCAATGAATTAATCTGTAAAATTAATTGTGAATTTCCAAGAGATAATTTAGAAATTAAATCTGACAATTCTGAAGATAATTTAGAAATTAAATCTGGCAATTCTGAAGATAATTTAGAAATTAAATCTGACAATTCTGAATATAATTTAGAAATTAAATCTTACAATTCTGAAGATAATTTAGAAATTGAATCTGACAATTCTAAAGATAATTTATAAATTAATTCTGAAAATATTACTGAAATTAATTCTGAAAATATTACTGAAATTAATTCTGAAAGTATTACTGAAATTAATCCTGAAATTATTGAAATTATTTCTAAGGATAAGAATGATTTTGTTGAAAATATTCTTGGAGATAAAGATGAGATTTCAGAAAATCATAAGGATAAAATTGAAAATATTTCCGATAACTCTGAAGATATTGAAAATAAAATTCTGTTAAATAGTAATTTAATTATAGATATTGTTAAAAATTATTACAAAACATTAAGTAGTGGTTCGAATTACTCCACCTACTTTGAGGATTGAAGGATGTGATTTTGAGGATGTGGAGGAGATGAAATTTTCTAAGATCAAGGTCATAGTCAATAAAAATCATAACGATTCAAACAAACCAGAATTATTGGAAAAACTTAAAAAGATAAACAAAGAAGAAATAGTGGATGAGTCAGAAATTTTCGAAATAATAAAAATTATGAACTTAAAACCACAACTATTAATTAATCATTTCAACCTTAATTATTCAAATTCAAATTAATTCTTAATTAATCAATTAATCCTAAATTAATTAATTCAATTATATCTTAATTAATTCAATTAAATCTTAATTAATTCAATTAATTAATTCAAATTAATTCAATTAAATCTTAATTAATTCAAATTAATTCAATTAAATCTTAATTAATTAAATTAAATCATAATTAATTCAAATTAATTCAATTAAATATTAATTAATTCAAATCTATCTTAATTAATTAAATTAAATCTTAATTAATTCAATTAAATATTAATTAATTAATTCAATTAAATCTTAATTAATTCAAATTAATTCAATTAAATCTTAATTAATTCAAATTAATTCAATTAATTCTTAAATAACTTAAACTCAAACTAACTAAAATCCTACCCAAATCGGAACAATTAATTTAATAAAATTAAATATGTCAAAGTGGGTTGGCATATTCGCGGGTTCACACGACATGTATCAAATCTGGAATTTGATACATTATTAGAAACTTAAATAAAATGATTTGAATTGTTTGACTCATGCATAACTATCATGCCATGCATATGCAAATTTCTTTAAAATATATGGCATGTCATTCATATTTAATTTATGCATAACTTAGAACGGTTATAGGAAAAAGAATAATTGAAACATGATCAACCTAGTATTAGGTGGAGGTGAGATGATAGTACGCTAGGAAAGCCGTCTGGTGGAACTAGCCGAAGCTACTGATCTAAAACCTAAGCTAGTTAGACCAAAATTTTTCAAAAAGTAATTTGAAAATGAATGTTCGATAAAAGGCTTTGTCAAGGAAAGGGTTGATGATCCAATAAGGTTACGGCCAAAGAAGGCCTTGTGCCTCACCAAGACCTAGAAGCCGATTACCGAAAATCAAATTCACTTTACTATTTGATAAATTTGAATCCAACATAAGTTTCAATTAAATCTTAGATTTAATAATAAATTAAGAAAAATAATTCAAGCATCTCACAATACACCCATAAGGCAACCATGCTTGCTGTATTGAGACATTTAGAACGGGTGAGATGTTAAGGACTAATAAATTGATGAATATTTTTCAAAACTATTTTCAAAATTGTTAGAATATTTTTCTAAAAATATATTTTCAAAATAGTGCTTCAATATGATTGCGTATACATATTATAAATTTTCAAAATTATACCTTTTTGGAAAATTGTTTGACTCACTCAATTAGACACAAGCCTTTTAGGTCAACACTAAAGTTGCTTAAGGCACTTAGATAGAGTCAAATGGTGTCGGGTACAGGGGGAGTGTTTTTATTCTGTTAAAATATTTTCTGAAAACTGTACTTTAAACATTATTATAATATTTTTTCAAAAACTATGCTTTAATGACTATCACTCATGTTTTTGAAAAAGTGTATACTTTAAAAATTATATTCTTTCCAAATTATGGTCTTGAAATTCATCTTCCTGAAAGTTATTGTTCATTTAATTTATGATAAACCCTAAAAGACACAGAGGAAAGGTCTACTTCATGACCTACAAGGACTCCTAGGATGTGTCGAATTTAGGGGGAGTCTAAGTCAAAAGAAAATTGCCTGACAAGTATTTTTCAAATTTTTTGGTAATTATTTTTGAAATTACTAAATAATTCATTAGGTCTAAACCAAACCCTAATGACTTAGAGGAAGAGTACTTGTGGTCAACAAGCTTCTTAGGACTGGGTCAAGTTTAGTGGGAGGTTAAACTGAAAGAATTATTAAACATTTCAAAATAATATGTTTTCGTGCACTACATTTTCGAAATCTTGTTGAAAACATAAATAGTCTGCCTTTCAAAATACTACTACTTCATTTTTCAAAATTTGTGTGGCTTATAAAATTATTTTGAAATACTTGTTGAAATTATCTTCACTTGAGTTGGTGAATTTCCAGGACACTTAAGAAAATGTCCTTGTAGTCAACAAGGTTTCCTAGGATTGTGTTAGACTGTAAAAGAAACCAAGTCAAGTAAAGTATTATGTTTTAAAAAATAAGATTTTTTCTAAGTACTTATACTTTACAAAAAGTTCTAATATTTTTTTAAGTACTTATACGGTTCAAAATTCTAATAGTTTTCTAAGTACTTATACTCTTCAAAATTTTTCAAAAAGTACTTAATTTTTCAAAGATCATAATATGTTTCAAAAGTACTTGCATTTTTTGAAAGCTTAAATATTTTTCAAAAGTACTTGCAAAATATTCAAAATAGTTTTCAAAATGTTTCCAAAAAGGCACCAATGTTCAAATATTTTTATAAGTGCAAATTGTTTTGGAAATTTGTTTCTAATTAAAAGTTTTCTAAAGTGCAAAAATTTTCAAAGTTCAAAATGTGTTCCTACATATACACAATATTTTTCAATACCTTTCCAAGTATATTTTTAGGTGCAAGTTAAGCTTTATGCTATACTTTCAAAATTTGTACTAAGTATGTTCACAAAGAACCAAATGTTTCTATTGTTGGTACAAGTATTTTTGGTTTTTTTTTTGCATGACAAAGGGGGAGAGATGCGCCTTAAGTTAGAAATAATTTTTTTTCTCCTACCAAGGGATCAAAAAATCAAAATGTTTTTCAAAAAGGGGGGAGAGTGAAAGTTAGAAAAAAATTTTCCTATTTTTCCCTAGAGGATCAAAAATGGATTTTCAAAACGTAGATCATTTTTTTCATTTGATCCCAAGAGTTAAAGTTTAGCCCTTTCAACCAATCTAACTTAAGATATTGTCAAACATCAAAAAGAGGGAGATTGTTGGTGCAAGTTGCATCAGTGATGTCCTCCTCCAAGTGTTTTAATGTTTGACATATGCTTAAGTCAGTGATACATTGAACAAGGGAAGGGTGAGTGAAGAAAACTGGACCAATGTGAACCAAAGTCCTAGTTAACCTAGGCACGAAGTCCTAGTTCAAAGAATTGGGCACTAAGTCCTGATCATGGATTGGGCACTAAGTCCTGGCCGAGGGCTGGGCACCTAAGACCTGACCGAGGGTTGGCCACAAAGTCCTGGTTTGAAGAATTGGGCAATAAATCCTGATCATGGATTGGGCACTAAGTCCTGGCCGAGAGCTGGGCACCTAAGATATGACCAAGGCTTGGGCACGAAGACCTAGTTCGAGGAATTAGGCAAGAAGACCTGGCCGAGGGTTGGGCACTGAAGTCCTGGACTTAAGGTTTGGGCACGAAGTCTTGGTCCGAGGGATTGAGCAATCTAGCTGAGCGATGACTAAGGACAGAAGTAGAGACTGTTGGTGCAAGTTGCATCAATGATATTCCTCTTTAAGTGTTTTAATGTTTGACAATACACTTAAGTCAGTGATACAATGAATAGACAAAGGGGAGTAAGAGAGAAGTAACCTTAGTTGAAGAAAAGTCCTAGTTAATCTAGGCATCGGAACCCTAAAGACCTAGCGAAGGGCTGCTAGGCACCTAGCGAAGGAATGCTAGGTATTAAAACTCTACGACCTATCGAAGGGCTGTTAGGCACCTAGCGAAGGGCTGCTAGGTATCGTTACCCTAAGACCTAGCGAAGGGCTGCTAGGCACCTAGTGAAGGACTACAAGGCATAGAAGACCTAGCGAAGGGCTGCTAGGCACCTAGCGAAGGACTGCTAGGGAATGAAGACCTAGCGAAGGGCTGCTAGGCACCTAGTGAAGGACTACTAGGCATAGATAACCTAGCGAAGGGCTGCTAGGCACCTAGCGAAGGACTGCTAGGGAATGAAGACCTGGCGAAGGACTGCTAGGCACCTAGCGAAGGATTGCTAGGTAATAAAGTCTTGGTCCAAGGGACTGAGTAACTTAGTTGAGCGATGACTAAGGACAGGAGTAGAGACGGGTCGGGGTTCGGGCGTCTCGAGATCCGGAGTAATCGGAGGCTAAGCAAAAGTCCACCCAAAGGACTGGGTGGCAACCGTCTCCTGAAAGGAGTAGGTGAAGGGCGAGTTCTCGGGGATAGGAACTTGTGCCAGTTTGACCTAGGGTTTCGTACAAATCTGAAGTCCGAACCAAGTCCTTAAGACCAATATTATATGTATCTATACTTTGTGTTTGTGGATATTGCAGGTACCAAGAACCGAAGACAAAGCAAGCTTGTTGGAGGCCCTAACCAGGGCGCCCTCATGCACTAGGGCGCCCTCATGCACTAGGGCGCCCTGGTCAACATTGGTTCGTTGCTGCGAGTACGAAGCAGTGGATAAGCGCTGACTGGGTTCAAGATGGGCGCCCGGAAGATCCGGGGTGCCCTGGTCAAAGCTGTTATCAGCTGCGGCGAGGTAGACGCAGGGATAAAGTTTGACCGAGTCATCCAGGGCGCCCCCAGCGTCCAGGGCGCCCCCAGGAGGCCTATATAAGGGGCTTCGACCCCTCTGCTTCAAATATGACTTCCAAGTACTGTTCTGATCATTCTGACCATCGACAACGCACTAAAGATGAGGCTCTACGACCGAGAGGCTCCAGGAGGAAGTGCGCGGCACTTCGGAGATCCAGATCGACCGAGTTTCATATTCGTGTTTGGTTTGCTTTTACTTGTTCCGTACTTTAACTTTCAATATCTTTTTGATTGTAATTGTAAACTGTAAGACGGGTTTTCTCCGCCTCCGGAAATTTCGGAAAGGAGACCAATAGTGGACTCACGCCGAATACATAGGCCTTGGACGTACTGACCTAGGGGGGTCCGGAACCAAGTAAATAAATCCCGCGTGTCCTTCTGTATTACATTTATTTTTCTGTTTTTACTTTTCCGCTGTGCAACTAAAATTCTAAGTCTAGAACGAACGAAAGCTTTACGAAGATTTCCGAAAGATTTTGAACGGTCGATATTCACCCCCCCCCTCTATCGACGGCACCGTTCCTACAATTGGTATCAGAGTCGAGCCGCTCTTCACCGGACTAACCGTCGACGGAGCAACGACGCCAGGAATTGAGGGGGAGCCCAGGGGTGAATCAGGTACAATTTTTTTTATGTCAAATTTTAAGTTGCATATTATTTGTTTCACGTGCAGGGAGAGAGGGCACTACAAAAATCAGTACCCTACTCGTAAGAATTGTTCGTCACCAGCGACAAAGGAGATACCAGCGCCAGGAGTCCGGAAAAACAAGGATCACGTGCAATGCCTCAAGTGCGAGAAATACGGACATTACAAAAACAAGTGTCCGGCGAAGGTACACAAGATTTATATTCCAAAATTTTTACAAGTTCCTGCACTGCCATGTGATAAAGTAGTTTATTTTTCTGACAAAGTAGATTTACTGCATAGTAAAATTAACTTTTTGCATGTTAATTTACAAAACGTGAATATGACCAAAATATTGGAAATTAATTGTTTAATTCAGAATATCAACTCAGAAATTGATAAAATTAATTTTGATAATTTATCTGATAAAATTAATTTTGATAATTTATCATATAAAATTAATCCAGATAATTTATCTGATAAAATTAATCCTGATAATTTATCTGATAAAATTAATCCTGATAATTTATCTGATAAAATTAATTCTGATAATTTCTCTGATAAAATTAGTTCTGATAATTTTAATTCAGACAAAATTAATACTAAGGATAATTCCGAATTCAAATTTGAATATCTTAAGGATAAATCCAAATTCAAATTTGAATATCTTAAGGATAATTCAGAAATTAATTCTAAAAATCTTAAAGATAATCTAGAGATTAATGTTGAAAATATATCTGAGGATAATTCTAACGATAATGGTAAGGATAATTTTCTCCTAGATAATAATTTAATTATAGATAATATTAAATATTATTATAAAACATTAACTAGTGGCCAAATTTACTCCACCTACTGTGAGGATATTGAAAAATCTAATCCTAAGGAGGATATGAAACTATCTAAGATATAGACCATAATCAATAAAAATTATAAAAATTCAAATAAATCAAAATTATTAGAAAAACTTGAAAAGAAAGATAAAGATGAAAAAGAAATTTTCGAAATAATGAAAATGATGAATCTAAACCCACAATTATTAATTAATCATGATAATCTTAAATTCAATTAAATCATAATTAAATCTTAATTAAATCGTAATTAAATTAAAATTAATTAAATATTAATTAATCAACTTAAATGAAATTCGAAATTCAAACTTAAATTTAATTCAAAATTCAAACTTAAATTTAATTCGAAATTCAAACTTAAATTAAATTCGAAATTCATATTAAATTAAAATTCAAATTAATTAAATTCGAATTAAATCTTAATTAAAAATTAATTAAATTCAAATTAATTCAAATTAAATCCTAATTAAATTCAAATTAATTCAAATTAAATCCTAATTAAATTCAAATTAATTCAAATTAAATCCTAATTAAATTCAAATTAAATCTTAGTTAAATCTAATCCTAATTAAATTCAAATTAATTCAAATTAAATACTAATTAAATTTAAATTAAATCCTAATTAAATTCAAATTAATTCTAATTAAATCTTAATTAAATCTAAATTAATTCAAATTAAATCCTAATTAAATTCAAATTAATTCAAATTAAATATTAATTAAATCTAAATTAATTCAAATTAAATCCTAATTAAATTCAAATGAATACAAATTAAATTCAAATTTCAAATTTTAATTAAATTCAAATTAATTCAAATTAAATTCAAATCTTAATTAAATACAAATTAAATTTAAATTAAATTCAAAATTCAAATTTAAATTAAATTTTAATTTAAACTTAAATTAAATTATATTCAAATTTAATCCAAATTAATTGAAACTTAAATTCAATTATTCTCAATTGATTAATTAAATCTAATCATTTCTTAATTAACTTAAACTCAAACTAAAATTAAATTTTACCCAAGCTATAACAATTAAAATTAATAACATTAAATATGTCAAAGTGGGTTGACATATTCGTAGGTTCACTCGACATGTATCAAATCGGGAATTTGATACATTTTAAAACTTAAATAAAATTATTTGACTTGTTTGACTCATGCACAACTGCCATGACATGCATCAGCTATTCTTTTAAAATATATGACATGTCATTCATATTTAAATTTTATGCATATATTAGAACGGCTATAGGAAAAAGAATAATTGAAACTTGATCAACCTAGTATTGGGTGACGGTGAGATGATAGTACGTTAGGGAAGCCAATTGTAATAAGATCAAGTATACTTGGTCTCTTTAGACTGGTGAAACTAGCTGAAGCTACCGATCCAAGATCCAAACTAGTTAGACCAGAATTTTTCAAAATGTAATCATGAAAATGAAATTTCATTAAAAGGCTTTGTCAAGGAAAGGGTTGATGATCCAATAAGGCTACGGCCAAAGAAGGCCTAGTGCCTCGCCAAGACCTGGAAGCCAATTTTTGAAATTCAAATTCAAGTTACTTCTTGTCAAATTCAAATCTAACACAAGCTTCAATTAAATCTTAGAATTAAAAATAAATTAAAGAAAAATGATTCAAGCATCTCACAATACACTTATAAGGCAATCATGCTTGTTGTATTGATACATCTAAAATGGGTGAGATGTTAAGGACTAATAAATTGAAAAATGTTTTTCAAAATTATTTTTCTAAATCATTAGAATATTTTTCTAAAAATATATTCTCAAAATAGTGCTTCAACATAATAATGTTTTTATGGAATTCATGCTTGTCTGATTGAATATACATATTATATGTTTTTCAAAAATTATATCTTTTCAAAAATTGTTTGACTCACGCAATTAGACACAAGCCTCTTAGGACAACACTAAAGTTCCTTAAGGCACTTAGATAAAGTCAAACGGGATCGGATACAGGGGGAGTGATTTTTTTTGGCTTTCGAAAACTACACTGTAAAAATTATTATTATTTGAAAATACCTTTCGAAAACTTAGCTTTAAAACGTTATCACTTGTGTTTTTCGAAAAAAGTTTATGTTGTAAAATTTATCTGTCTTGTTTGATTTTGATAAACCCTAAAGACACAGAGGAAGGTCCACTTCATAATCTACAAGGACTCCTAGGATGTGTCAACTTTAGGGGGAGTATAAATCAAACTTCTGAAACAATTTTGTTTAATTAATTGTTTTGAAATTATTAAATAATTTCCTTAATTTGAATCAACCCTTAAGACTTAGAGGAAGAGTACTTGAAGTCAACAAGCTTCCCAAGACTAGGTCAAGTTTAGGGAGAGATCAAATTAAAAGAATTATTGAATATTTCAAATGTTTTCATGAGCGGTATTTTCAAATCCTGTTGAAAACATAAGTATTCTTTCAAAATAGTATCAATTTTCAAAAATTACTATTAGTTTCAAAAATTCATCTGGTTTTTTTTATCAATTTGAAATAATATCTTGAGTTTGGAAAATCTTCCAGGACACTTAGGAAAATGTCCTTGTAGTCAACAAGGTTTTCTATGATTGTGTCAGACTGAAAGATAAACCAAATCAAGTATTATCACTTTAAAATCTTTACATTTTTCAAAATTAACTTACATCCTATTATTCTGTGACTTATGAAATTTTTTATAATATTTACTTGGGTTGGAAAACTTCCAGGACACTTAGGAAAATGTCCTTGTAGTCAACAAGGGTTCCCAGGATAGTGTCAGACTGGAAAATTAACCAAGTGAAGTCAAATATTCTTTCAAAAATACTATCATTTTTTTTCAAACTTCTATTAATATTTACTTGACCTTGAAAAATATTATGTTTCATAATACACTTATTTTCGAAACACAGTTAGTACTTGCAAAATAGGCATAACATTTATATTTTCCAAAATAACATTCTTTCAAAAGTTATGCATTTTCCAAAAGTACTTACTTATTCAAAAATTCAATATATTTTCAAAGGTACTTATAATTTTCAAAAATTACATAATTTTTGCAATATAGTATTCAAAATACAATGCTTTCAAAAATTTTGCACTAAGTATTTTCAAAAAGAACCAAAGGTTTTTAATGCTGGTGTAAGTATTTTATTTTTTTTGATGTATGACAAAGGGGGAGAGACTTAAGTTAGAAAATTTTTTCCCGAAGATCAAAAATGTAGTTTCAAAACCTATTTTTTTTTCATTTTTACCCCAAGGACAGTAAGTTAGCCCCTTAAACCAATCTAACTTAAGTTATTGTCAAACATCAAAAAGGGGAAGATTGTTGGTGCAAGTTGCATCAATGATATTCCTCTTTAAGTGTTTTAATGTTTGACAATACACTTAAGTTAGTGATACAATGAATAGACAAAGGGGAGTAAGAGAGAAGTAACCTTAGTTGAAGAAAAGTCCTAGTTAATCTAGGCATCGGAACCCTAAAGACCTAGCGAAGGGCTGCTAGGCACCTAGTGAAGGAATGCTAGGTATTGAAACTCTAAGACCTAACGAAGGGCTGTTAGGCACCTAGCGAAGGGCTGCTAGGCACCTAGCGAAGGGCTGCTAGGTATCGTAACCCTAAGACCTAGTGAAGGGCTGCTAGGCACCTAGTGAAGGACTACTAGGCATAGAAGACCTAGCGAAGGACTGCTAGGCACCTAGCGAAGGACTGCTAGGGAATGAAGACCTGGCGAAGGACTGCTAGGCACCTAGCAAAGGATTGCTTAATGAAGTCTTGGTCCAAGGGACTGAGTAACTTAGTTGAGCGATGACTAAGGACAGGAGTAGAGACGGGTCGGGGTTCGGGCGTCTCGAGATCCGGAGTAATCGGAGGCTAAGCAAAAGTCCACCCGAAGGACTGGGTGGCAACCGTCTCCTGAAAGGAGTAGGTGAAGGGCGAGTTCTCGGGGATAGGAACTCGTGCCGGTTTGACCTAGGGTTTCGTACAAATCTGAAGTCCGAACCAAGTCCTTAAGACAAATATTATATGTATCTATGCTTTGTGTTTGTGGATATTGCAGGTACCAAGAACCGAAGACAAAGCAAGCTTGTTGGAGGCCCTAACCAGGGCGCCCTCATGCACCAGGGTGCCCTGGTCAACATTGGTTCGTTGCTGCGAGTACGAAGCAGTGGATAAGCGCTGACTGGGTTCAAGATGGGCGCCCAAAAGATCCGGGGCACCCTGGTCAAAGCTGTTATCAGCTGCGGCGAGGTAGACGCAGGGATAAAGTTTGATCGAATCATCCAGGGTGCCCCCAGCGTCCAAGGCGCCCCCAGGAGGCCTATATAAGGGGCTTCGACCCCTCTGCTTCAGATACGACTTCCAAGTACTGTTCTGATCATTCTGACCATCGACAACGCGCTAAAGACGAGGCTCTATGACCGGGAGGCTCCAGTAGGAAGTGCGCGGCACTTCGGAGATCCAGATCGACCGAGTTTCATATTCGTGTTCGGTTTGCTTTTACTTGTTCCGTACTTTAACTTTCAATATCTTTTTGATTGTAATTGTTATCTGTAAGATGAGTTTTCTCCGCCTCTGGAAATTCTAGAAAGGTGACCAATAGTGGACTCACGCCGAGTACATAGGCCTTGGACGTACTGACCCAGGGCGGTCGGGAACCAAGTAAATAAATCCCGCGTGTCCTTCTGTATTACATTTATTTTTCTGTTTTTACTTTTCCACTGTGCTACTAATATTCTAAGTCTAGAACGAACGAAAGCTTTACGAAGATTTCCGAAAGATTTTGAACGGTCGATATTCACCCCCCCCTCTATCGACGGCACCGGTCCTACAGAGACGGGTCAGGGTTCGAACGTCTCGAGATCCGAGAGTATCGGAGGCTAATTAAAAGTCCACCCGAAGGACTGAGTGTCAACCGTCTCCTTAAAGGAGTAGGTTAAAGGCGCGTTCTCGGGGGAGGGAACTAGCATCGGTTCGACCTAGGGTTTCGTGGAAATCCGAAGTCAGAACTAAGTCCTTAAGGTTAAGAATTTGTGTGTATTTGCCTTGTATTCTTGTATCTTGCAAGTACCAAGAATGGAAGACAAAGTAGGTAAACAATACAATGGAGCTGGAACCTAGCCAAGCCAGGTGCCCCTATTGATGGGGGCGCCTAGGTCAAAGAACAAAAAAAATAGTTTAGTCGAAGAAGGCAGAACAGGCTTCCATTCAGCCGCTCGGGATGATTCAGGAGCCCAAGTTGAAAGCTGTATTTGCTGCTACGAGTTCGAAGTAGAGATAAGCTTTTAGTCAGGCACCCAGGAGGTCCAGGGTGTCCTGGTCAAAGGTTTTATCAGCTGCGACGAGTTTGACGCGCAGATAAGATTTAACCAAGCCCATAGGGGCGCCCCGGTGATCACAGGCGCCCGAATGATGCCTATAAAAGGGGCTTCGACCCCTCAATTTCAAACACAACTTCCAAACATGATTCTAAGCTTTCCAAGCAACGAAAACGCGCTAATGATGAGGCTCTATGACTGGGAGGCTCCAGGAGAAAGTGCGTGGCACTTCGGAAGTCCAGATCGGCCGAGTCTTCGACCATTTCATTTTGGTTTGCTTTAATTATTCTACATTTAATTTCTTATATTGTGATTGTAATTACTGAACTGTAAGATGGATTTCTCCGCCTCCGAAAAGTCTGGAAAGGAGACCAATAGTGGACGGGTGTTCCCGTGCTTAGGCCTTGGATGTACTGACTGTTAGTAATATGAGAGAAGTGTCCCAAGGCAATCGCCTTATGATTCTAATCATTTACTTTAATAAATGAATATTCACTATTTGAGTATAAATGTTCGTATATTTGATTGAGATCTTAAACTCATTTACTGAATGTCCACAATACAATTCACAGCATGAGAGAATTTGTGATGAATTCACAAGTAGTGATTATCTCTACATGTGCAATTGTGAAGTATTAAAATTGTCCCTAGTCGATGAATTGATAAATACGGACACTATCAATTCTGTTGAGACTAGCATGGGTTATTCTCTAATCAGCTGATTCTCACTGGTTGGTGACATTGGGATGTCCAGAGATAAACATGAATGCTAGTTAAGGGAACTAGTTCATTGGAGTGACTAGCTGTAAAACTTCATATGGTAATCTGCATATAGATATGTCAATGAAGTTCTTACTGCAGCTCAAGTGCGATGTTCCTTTGACTTGCGGTGTTCAAGTCATCTTGGTCATAAAGACTTATACTTTGACATCTTAAGCAAGCATCTCCAAGGAGGTGTGGACCTAGGATGATTGGGTATAAGCCGAAGTGCCCGAAGATGTTTGAACAACCTACAAAGGATTCACCACTCCTTGCGAGGAGATGTATACCCAAGGCCTATCGTCGGATTATTACTCGAAGCCTCTGGCCAGAGTATCACATGTTCGAGTATGAATCTCTCAGAAACATGAGAGTAACTAGAATCCGTTGGACGAGAAAGACATTACTTGGGCTAGGTGTGACGTAGTTAGCCTAGTGGGAACTGACACACATAGACCGTGTCCTGAACCAAGTGGGTAAAAGATGGTGAAAGGAATGAGGCACGACTCATTATAGCTGCTGAAGGGTTTCAGAATAGTTTCTGAGGTCAACCGTTGATCTTTCGATTAATTGGGGATCATGATGTACTACAAAGGTGCCACTCATGATCGTTCTATAATTGGTTAATTATAGACGGCCAACATAAATCGAAAGCCTACTTAGTCACACGCACTACGAGTGATCCGAGGGATTTAAAACGAGTTGAAAATTGGATTTTTTGATCATGAGAGAGAAGTCGAATTTGAATTTATCAGAGACGCATCGGAAGCATAAAATGGCTAAGTCTTTTGAAGGCTTATTGGACGAATTAAATGAGTTTAATTCATAAGGTAATGACATGGATTTGGCCGACCAAAGAGGGTTCCAACCCTCTTTGGTTTGGCCGGCCACAATAAAAAGGGAAACCAAATTGTTTGGTTTAAATTATAAAATAAATCGAGCGTGATTTGTATTATAAAATTATGGATAAAGAAATTTATATAAAGAAATTTATAGAAATTTATTCTTTTTATGGAAATTAAAATGAATCATGAATTGGTTTATTTTATTTTATAAAATCAATTATGAATTGATTTTTCCATGATAAGAAAAATTTATATAATAAATTTCTTGTAAAATTTTATTCCATAATAAAAGTGGAGACATGGTTGTTTTTATTATAAATTAAGTTATAATAAAAACTTGGCATAACGGAATAATTCATAGAAAAATTTATAAGATAAATTTCTTATGAAAAATTTATTCTGTTAAAAGGGAGACTTGGCGATAAAGAGGCTACTATATAAAGGTGCAAAGGCAAAGCTTGGAAATCAATTCAAGAGATCAAGGATTCTTGCCTAGCCTCTCTTCCTCTCCCTCTCTCCCTCTCTCCCTCTCCCTCCTCTAGTAGGCGCCGTCCCTAGAGGGCTCCCCTAGGGTTGCCGTGAGCCACCTCCACCAAGAAGGTGCCGAAGAAGAAGAAGAAGCGGGCGCGACTCCTTCCTTCCTCACGGAATCTTGATTCCATTCTTCGTTTGGTGGTTAGTCTTTCATCTCTCTCTTTGTATTCTTGTCGTGCCTTTGGAGAATCTAGTAGTTCTTGTCGGCACGAAACTCGTGGCTTTGCGAAGTCATCCCGAAGAAAACTCGGCGTGGACGCGAATAGAGGCGGAGCATCCAAGGGACGCTACGGTTGGATCTCGTCCCTTTCTTCGAGTTTCGCGAGGTATTAAGTAAATTAGTTTACTTTCTGCAAAATTTTAAATGTATGATCATGTCTCCACAACATAAGGTTGCATGCTAGATACGTGGTTAAAATAATTTGAGAAATTATTTATGCTAAATCTTTCGCTGCACGTAATTAAATTTTAAAATTACGAACCCGCATCCATGTCAACATGCACCCGGTCCCAACACTGACCCTGGGGGGTTGGGAATCAAGTAACAATCCCGCGTGCGCTGTGTTGTCTTTTATTCTTTCTGTTTTATTTTCCGCTGTGCTACTAACGCTCTATGTCTAGAACAATCGAATGTTTTACGATGTTTACCGCGATGATTTTACGGTCGATATTCACCCCTCCTCTATCAACGGCACCGGTCCTACAGAGACTTCTTTTCCTTCCCGTCTCTCCAGCGCTTCCGGCGAGTGCGATTGTACTGTGAAGTTCTTCCTCAACCAACGACAACATGCCACCCAAGTAATATTTTTGACTGATCTCAATCTTCTTTTCACTTGTAACTGTTAGTAATACATGTGTTATTTTGGATTTGCTAACCGCTTTTGTTGGTGTGTCGTGACCTTCACCCCTAATCCAACTTGTGTTTCTCTAATCTCTATTAGGAAATCCTCAAAATCTAAGGCTGGTGAGGGTACCTCCAAATCAAAATCACCTTCCCAATCTAAACCTTCCCACCAATCCTCTCGACCTCAGCCTTGTTTAAGTCAAAGATTTCCTAATGCTTCATTCGAACAAGCCTATCAAAATCGAACCATTAAGCTACTTTCGTGTTGATCGGTTGACAAATCATATGTTTATGATTATTGTCCATCTGTGAGATAGATCATTGAATTCTATGACCTTGAGTCATTTTTCTCGAACGGAACATCAATACTGACCTAGTTTCCGAGTTTTATAACAATCTTCAAGGTGATGGCGGTATAGGGTGTACAACTCGAGTGGCCAAGACTAATCTGGATTTCACTTACCCTATTTTTTCTGAGTATCTAGCATGTCGTTGATCAACAAACCACTATCCCATATACCCTACTCTTCTAGATCCTTTACCGCCTCCGTTCGATGGTGTCACTTTTGATTCCATCTATGAGTACTTTTTCGGACACCCCAGACCTGATGGGCTTGATGAATTTGCTAGTGAGTTTCCTACCTTCGCTGCTCTTCGTCTCTCTGCTACTGATTATGTCTTGTTCAAGATCATCACCAATTTCCTCTTACCTATTACTTCCAAACCCCTAGCTGAGATCCGTCCCTACCACTGTTTGATGTTATACGGGATGCATCGCCACCTTGATTTTGATATGATGACGAGCATTTTTTTTCTCCATTATTTCCTATAGTGAGCAAGGGTGTCGCATTGTGTATATGCCTTTTGGTCATATCATCACTGACTGGCTCGAGTAAGTTGGTATTGATGTGTCAAAATGAAGGTCTGTGTCGATGGTTAAGCAAGACTGTCGACTTGGAAAACGTGTGTTTTCCAAGTTTGGAATCATTGCTGATGTTCGGGGGATACGGTGGAAGGATGGCAGGGGACTTGGGGAGTTACCACTGGCACCACCTGTTCAAGTTGCTGCTAGTCCCATTGGATATAGTGCGCCCGCGATAGGGGATGATGATGAGGCAGAGCCTAATCTACAATGGCAGATAGCTGAGCTTGAGCAGACCATGGATCATAGATTTCATATGTTGGAGCTCGGGCAGCAGGCGATGCAGTCTGATATCACTATGATCGCTCGTGAACAGCAGGAGATGTGTGCCGATCAATAAGGGATGTTTGCTGAGTTGCGCTCAGGGATGGCAGGTTATCCACCCTCGCAGACCTTTCCTGGGTATCAGCCATCGAGCAGCATGGTTCCGGGGAGTTTTATGCCTTCTACTGACACTGATATACCTGCATTTGATACAATGCAGTTTGATGTACCACATGCTCCCGATGATCATGACTGATGTACCGTTGATGTCAGGCTTTGACTTATGGATGTTGTTGATATATTTTGTGCCTTCTTCTGACTATGTGTTTGATGACAATATGCTATGCTTGTTTCAGTTTTTATTTTAGTCATTAGTTATATTTTGTTTGTACTCCTTACTCCATTACTTAGTGTCATATGATGCATATACATATTTTGTCATGATATATTTCTGTTATATGTCTTTCATATGTCATTCAAATATTACTCTTCATTTCTTTTGGTTTTGGGGAGCGACCCTTGTGTTAAGGGGAAGATTATGAACTTAATAACCAGTCTACACCCTTTTCGGTATTTGACAAAGGGGGAGAGGATGGTTAGTTAAGTTAAGGATTTGTTTTTTTACCTGTTAACGAACTTAACTATTGTAGGGGGAGGATTCTGATTCCCTTGCAATGATATACCTAAACTTAAATCGTGTTGTCAAATAACAAAAAGGGGGAGATTGTTGATGCAGTCTAACCTGATTGTTGTTTTGATGTTAACATCGATTTAAGTTCGGTTGAGTGAGAATTGAGATCAGATAGTTAGGTTCGGATTAAGTGTACTGGTCTGAGAGGGCTCCGTAGCTCGTTCTCTAGACCGAGATGAGTCAGAAAGGGCTCGGTAGCTCATTCTCCGTGTTAGTAATATGAGAGAAGTGTCCTAAGGCAATCGCCTTATGATTGTAAACATTTATTTTAATAAATGAATATTCACTATTTGAGTATGCATGTCTATGTATTTGATTGGGATCTTAAACTCATTTACTGAATGTCCACAATACAATTCACAACATGAGAGAATTTGTGATGAATTTACAAATAGTGATTATCTCTACATGTGCAATTGTGAAGTATTGAAATTGTCCCTAGTCGATGAATTGATAAATAAGGACACTATCAATTCTATTGAGACTAGCATGGGTTATTGTAACACCCACTTTTTTTTTTTAAAGCGGCGTTACGCTGACATACTTAAGGCATGTAACATCATACTGCAGCGGAATAACTTGAACCTTACATATACATGCCCCTACTACCATCCCTAATATAATGACATGGAACTTAACATATGAACGTCATGCTTAACATCATATCATAACATGCTTAACATCATACCATAAGATTCATATCATATCATACTTGACATCTTATCATAAAGTTCCATAAGTCACTATTCAAGCATATAGGTAGCAAAAATAAAGTTCTTAGCATAAACGGTTAACACATTCGATTTCATGGGCCAAGTCACCATCACACACATATTTCAGGCCCTCCTGCTGCTTCCTCGTTATCCCCTTGCATGATCTGCGGTATAAGGAAAGAAGACTATAAGCACACAGGCTTAGTAAGACTCTTTCCTACTCACTAAAATATTCGTCATTTCATAATAAGCACATCAAACATCATCATATTTACCATACCCTTGACATGGCATGATCATAAACATAAGTGAACATTCATAGCATAGCATGAGACATGGCATGAACATAATCATACTAACATTCTAAGCATAACATGAAACATGGTATAACATAACATAATAATCTTCCCTAGCATGGCATAAGACATGGTATAAGCTTAAACATAGTAGCATGGCATAATACATGGCATAGCATAACGTAACAAAGATCAACCTATATGGCATAACATAGGCATATCTTCTATCCTATCATATGAACATCTTCTTAACATAATCTTGACATAGATCATTCATGCATATCTTTTATCGTAAAGCATAAGTATAAGACATCATTATCGTAACATAATGCATATCATGTATGAATGCATGGGTGGAATGCATTTACATAAAGATGCTTAACTTTTAAAACATACTTTGACAATGCTTAAACATCATCATCATAACATTTGGGGTCCCCGGCTTGTACCACATACATACATCATAGCGCGCATCCCTAGTAAATCCGAGGTAGCTAGCCCCAACCTACTAGGGTAAGGACAGCATAACCGGTAGTCCCCGAACCGAGGCGCTTCTTAAGGAGCCCATCCCTGTTGCACAGCTCCGGTAGTGCCAGAACCGTGGACAGCTTCGGTAGTCCATAACCGGGGCGTTCTTAAGGTGCCCGTCCCTTGGACCCATACTTCGGTCCGGTACAAGCCCATACATAAAGTAAAATACTTTTCATGCTTCATCATTCATAAGACATTCATGGCATACTCATCATAGCATAACTTGTTACGGCTCGGCCCGTCTATCGGCCCATTTACCGGTCCTCTCGACCGTCGTACTGTCGACCATCGACCGTGCCGTTTAGCATATTTATGCCTTAAATACATAAGCATCATCTTTCATTCATCATACTTGTCATTCATCATTTTCATTCTTAGACATGCATATGTACACATCATTCATAGAGCATGGCATACATTCGTATTATCCTAAAACATGGCATATCATTCCTAAACATGGTATATCATGCATAACCATGGCATATCATTCATAAACATGACATATCATTCGTAACATGGCATATCATTCATAAACATGGCATATCATACATAACCATGGCATATCATTCATAAACATGACATATCATTCGTAACATGGCATATCATTCATAACATGGCATATCATTCATAAACATGGCATATCATGCATAACCATGGCATATCATTCATAAACATGGCATATCATGCATAACCATGGCATATCATTCATAAACATGACATATCATTCGTAAACATGGCATATCATTCATAACATAAATCACATCTTACCATAGGGCCATTGGGACCCTTACTTGAAATAAATCTTAACTTTTATCCTATTAACCCTTATTGGCCGAAACTTGTGGAGTCCCAAGACCATGTGAAAATTCACGTAATCACCATCCTTCATCCTTATATCATGGCAACACATAAATATATGCTTGAAGTTAAAGACTCAACCCTAACCCTTGGGTCCTTGGGGTTGGCCAAACCATATGGGTCTCTAGGGTGCTCCAAAAATTCCCAAAATTTATACTTAACTTCTAAACATCATAAGGGAACATTAAATAACATTATCATGATTTTTATCATAATTATAGACCTTTAAAACATGATGGACGAAACCCTTCAACTCAGGGTCCTTAGTTTTTGTTTCTTTCATGTTGGCCGAAACCCTGGGGTGTCCTAGGGTACTTCAAAAATTACCAAAAATTATACTTAACCTCTAAAAATCATGATGGAACATGAAATAACATTATCATGATTTTTAACGTATTTATAGACATTTAAATCATGGTGGCCGAAACCCATAAACATAGGGACCTTGGTTTTGTCCCTTTCCTGTTGGCCGAATCCCTAGAGTGTCCTAGAACACTCCAAAAATTCCCAAAAATTATAATTAACTTCTAAACATCATAAGGGAACATCAAATAACATTATCATGATTTTTAAAATATTTATAGACATTTAAATCATGGTGGCCGAAACCCATAAACATAGGGACCTTGGTTTTGTCCCTTTCATGTTGGCCGAAACCCTAGAGTGTCCTAGGGTACTCCAAAAATTCCCAAAAATTATAAATAACTTATAAACATAATAAGGGAACATCAAATAATATTATCATGATTTTTAGAATAATTATAGACCTTTAAAACATGATGGCCGAAACCCTTAAACTCAAGGTCCTCAGTTTTTGTTTCTTTCATGTTGGCCGAAACCCTGGGGTGTCCTAGGGTACTACAAAAATTCCCAAAAATTATACTTAACCTCTAAACATCATGAGGGAACATCAAATAACATTATCATGATTTTTAACGTATTTATAGACATTTAAATCATGGTGGCCGAAACCCATAAACATAGGGACCTTGGTTTTGTCCCTTTCCTGTTGGCCGAATCCCTAGAGTGTCCTAGGGTACTCCAAAAATTCCCAAAAATTATAATTAACTTCTAAACATCATAAGGGAACATCAAATAACATTATCATGATTTTTAACATATTTATAGACATTTAAATCATGGTGGCCGAAACCCATAAACATAGGGACCTTGGTTTTGTCCCTTTCATGTTGGCCGAAACCCTAGAGTGTCCTAGGTTACTCCAAAAATTCACAAAAATTATACTTAACTTATAAAAATCATAAGGGAACATCAAATAACATTATAATGATTTTTATCATATTTATAGACATTTAAATCATGGTGGCCAAAACCCATAAACATAGGGACCTTGGTTTTGTCCCTTTCATGTTGGCCGAAACCCTGGGGTGTCCTAGGGTACTCCAAAAATTACCAAAAATTATACTTAACTTCTAAACATCATAAGAGAACATCAAATAACATTATCATGATTTTTAACATATTTATAGGCATTTAAATCATGGGGGCCGAAACCCATAAACATAGGGACCTTAGTTTTTGTTTCTTTCCAACATCAAATCCAAAAACTAACCCATACATCATGCTAAAAAAAATTATGGAAATCATAGGTAACTATTATACCACAGGTGAGGGAGTCTTACCTTAGATTTCTTGATTTTTTTTCGAACCTTGAAAGAGGAGAAGGAAGAGGACTTGGTATCTCTTGACCACAACTAGTCCTTGTCACCTTGTAGGAACTTTAGATCTTGAGAGATGAGACCTCTTTTGAAGTTTTCCCCAAGGAATTCCTCCCTTTGGTGCTCGGCAAGAATGAGGAATGAAGAGGAGAGGAAATGCAATTGATTGAGAGAAGAAGTAAGTCCCAAAACTCCTCTCATTATAACCCGTCAAGGAGGCAAAAGAAGAGCCTCTCCATGACCCTCCACCTCCTTTTACCTCTTAACCAACCTCTACTTCAATTACTCATAAGAATTCCTTGCTAGGTGAGTTGGTTAAAGCATTCTTGGTTGTACAAGAGGTCCAAGGTTCAATCCTTAGCTCATGCAAATTTATTTTTATTTTGATTTTCATTTCATTTATTTTATTACCTTATTTTTTTAAATTCCGAAAATCCCCCCTAAAATTACCCATAATTGTACTAATATTCCTAAATAAAATTCTTTTATATTTATATTAATTTTACCTAATTAATACCCATTTTTGAGCCCATTTAAAGCCCATTAGTACCAAATTCCTCAATTTAGATGGGAACGTTAGGCTAATACTTTCCCATAATCATGTTAATGTGCCCAATTAAATTCCTATTTATATTTATACTAATTCTTCCTAAAAATCCACCTATAATCATAGTACTAGGAAGCCCATATAAGGCCCATTAGCACTTGGTTTCCTCAATTTAAACGAGAAAACATGGATTTCCTAGGCCAATGTTCGTATTAATGCCTCTAGGTCCTTCGGAAAATTATCTAGACATGCTCAATATTTTGAGAAAATATTAAGAGAATTTTNAAAGAAGAAGTTTATGTAGGACAACCCCCTGGGTTTGAGGACTTAGACAAACCTGACCACGTTTACAAATTAACTAAAGCACTATATGGGGTTAAAACAAGCACCTAGGGCCTGGTATGAACGTTTATCAACTTACTTAACTTCTAAAGAATTTAAACAAGGATAAATTGACTCAACATTATTTATTAAAACCCTAGGAAAAGATATATTTATTGCCCAAATTTACGTAGATGATATAATCTTTGGATCCACCAACACAAACTTCCTAAAAGAGTTTGTAAAGATAATGGAAAATGAATTCGAAATGAGCTTGGTTGGTGAGCTTACCTTTTTCCTAGGACTACAAATCAAACAAACTAGAGATGGAAACTACGTCCATCAATCCAAATATGCTAAAGAGTTAATAAAGAAATTTAAAATGGATAACTCTAAAAGCATAAATACCCCCATGGCAACTAATGTAAAAATAGATAGTGACCCTGATGGTAAGCCAGTAGACCTCAAACTGTATAGAAGTATGATAGGTAGTCTACTGTACCTCACAGCCAGCAGACCTGACATTCTTTTTGCTGTAGGGATGTGTGCTAGATACCAAACCTGTGCTAAGGAAACACACTTAGCATCCCTAAAAAGAATATTAAGTTATGTAAAGGGCACCCTAAATGTAGGGATTTGGTATCCTAGAACCTCAACCTTCAATTTGTCAGGATACTCGGATCCTGACTATGCAGGTTGTAAATTAGATAGAAAGAGCACAAGTGGAAGCTGCCAACTGTTAGGAAATAGTCTAGTAAGTTGGTGCAGCAGAAAACAACACTGTGTGGCTCTGTCCACAACTGAAGCTGAGTATGTAGCCTTAGGAGAATGTGTAGCACAACTTTTATGGATGATGCACACTCTTAAGGACTTCCAGCTCAACTACACCCAAACTCAGGTATTTATTGACAATATAAGTTCAATCAATCTAACTAAGAACCCAATCCAACATTCCAGAACAAAACATATAGAAGTTAAACATCACTTCGTAAGAGACCATGTAGTCAGGGGTGAGATAGTACTTAACCATATAGACTCAAAATCCAACTTAGCTGATATATTCACAAAACCATTACCTGAGTCTGAGTTCAGCTCACTAAGAAGGCAGTTAGGATTGTGCTCTGTAGAATAGATTAACTCTACTGTTGATTTTTTTGCTTTACTTGATTTAAAAATCAGTTTCTAAAAATAGAATTTTGAAAAACTGATTTACTAATTTCAAAATCAGTTTGTTTTAAATCTCTTTCGACTTAGTTTTCTTTCAAAACTACCCCCTTTCAAAACTAGGGATTTTTCACAAATGGACTTAGCTTAGGCCCTAACCCTAGAACTGCATGCACATATAGATTTAGAAGCCAACATCTCACAAGCACCTTAGGGTACTTTTGGTTGATAACCTAGAAAGGGTTGAGATGCTTAGGTCTTTGCCTTAATTCAAGATGCTTTAAGTCAGTGCATCTGCAGTAATTGGGGCACTAAATACAACTTATACAGCAATCAAGTTAAGTATCAAGTTTAGAAAATCTAACTTGAACAGAAACACTTAACTTGACTAACTCTAGCGAAAACTACTGCTTATAACAGTTAGTAAGTAGCTAAATGGGTTAGACAGGTCCCTACAAGAGAAAATCAACTGATTTGGTCTAAATCTTAGTTCAGTACAGCAAAATCATACGAATATTTTTTTAAAGTCATTTCTTTTATGCAAATTAATTTTTGCAATATCTATCTGTTTTTGATATATGGCAAAGGGGGAGAGATAGGAAAGGAGAGAGTTAAAAAAAAAATTTCAAACTCTCAAAATTTTTTTTCAAAAAGTTAGCTACTTTTCAAAGCTTTTCAAAACCTTTCTAGAAGTACTTAAGTTTTGTGTTTTAAAAAATCCTATTAAGTACTTAAGTTTATTAAGTACTAAGTTATTCAAAAGTACTTAAATTATTTCAAAATTTACTAAGTACTTAAATTATTTCAAAATTTACTAAGTACTTAAATTATTTCAAAATTTACTAAGTACTTAAATTATTTCAAAATTTAGTAAGTACTTAAATTATTTCAAAATTTACTAAGTACTTAAATTGTTTCAAAGTTTACTAAGTGCTTAAGTTTTTCAAATCCTAATAAGTAATTAACTTAAAGTTTTCAAAACTTATTAGTACTTTAAACTTAAGGCTTCAAATTTTCTATAAGTACTCTAAACTCCTCTATGTACTTTTAAAACATAAGTTATCAAAAGATTTCCAAAGTACCCAAACTTAAGTTTTCGAAGTACAAAATCATTTATGTAAAACTTTTTAAACTTAGAACCCCATGAAATTTTGAAAAATCAAGGGGGAGATTCCCTCCAGGGGGAGGGAACAAATTTTTATGCTTTTGATTAAAACTTAACTTTTTGAACTAGGGTTGCCATAAATCAAAAAGGGGGAGATTGTTGGTGCAGAAAGCACCAAAGTCAAACCTGTGTTTTGATAATGGTAACGGGGTACAAAAATTAAGTCTTAGTTGTAATCTAACATGTCACTCTAGTGTGCAGGGTAAAAAGTCCTAGCGAAGGACTGCTAGGCACTGGCGAAGGAATGCCAGGGTAAAAAGCCCTAGCGAAGGACTGCTAGGCGCCAGGCGAAAGATAGCTTGGGACTGAAGCCCTAGCGAAGGAATGCTAGGCACCGTGCGAAGGACAGCTCGGTATCCAAGACCTGGCAAAGGACCGCCAGGCAAAAGTCCAACCAAAGGAGCGGTTGGCATCAGGTACATTCTCCCGAGAGGAGTAGGTGAGGACGCGTTCGCCGTCGAGGGAACAGTAGGCGTCGGTTCGACCTAGGGTTCCATTTTGGAGACCCAAAGTCAGAACCAAGACAGCTAAGGTTATATAAACTAACAATTTATTGTTTCATTGTGTTTTGGACTAACCCTGGATGCAGGACCGAAGGAACGTGTGTCTGCAGCTCAGAGAGCCTCAAAGGAATGAGGCAATAGCTGACCAGGGCGCCCGGAGTGTCCCGGGCGGCCCCAAGGTGAACACAAAACACAAGAAAGCAAAGCAAGCTTCGACAGTTCAACTCCCGGGCGCCCCCGTGCTCCCGGGCGCCCCCGCTGCTCCAGGGAGCCCCCAGAGCTCCGGGCGCCCCGCCTGACGCGGGCGCCCCCAGTGCCAGCTGCCGAAGCACTCCCTCGCGAAGCCAAGAGGATGAAGGCTTGACCCGGTCAATCCGGGCGCCCCGAGCGCTCCGGGCGCCCCGGTCAAAACTAATCCCGATTTTGAAGGGATCAGATGTTGACCGCGCTGGAGACGGATAGACCGCCACGTGGGGGGGCTCCCCCGACGTCCCGGGCGCCCCCAGGCCCTATATAAAGGGCCCTCGACCCTAAGCCTCAGACAACACTTTCAATCAACGCTTCTACGCTCTTCTGCTCCCGCGCTCTGCTCCGGAAACCTCCCGACACGAGACTCAAGCGCCGACGACGTCCTCCCACTTCGAAAATACCATCTACTCCGGACGTCGGTAACGAAGAGCTATTTTAAGTTTACTGTACTGAATTCTGTAAAATCTTTTGTAAACTATTTTTGCGACATATAGAATTGCCCGCAGAAAATGGTCAACGACCGTGAGCCTTGGAGTAGGAGTCGACCTAGGCTCCGAACCAAGTAAAACCACCTGTGTCTGTGTGTTTTTAACTTTAATCTTCCGCTACGCATTCTCTCTTCAAATCCGAACGATTTCCGATATTCACCCCTCCCCCCCCCCCCCTCTATCGGTTTTCTCGATCCAACATCTTAGTCAGATAACAATGATTTCAAAAATTGAACCTAAGACTATTGAGGAAGCCCTACCTGATCCTGATTGGATCATAGCTATGCAAGAAGAATTAGCCCAATTTGAAAGGAACCAAGTCTGGGAACTAGTACCTAAACCTGAGGGCAAATCCGTCATTGACACTAAGTGAGTTTTTAGGAATAAGTTAAATGATCTAGGAGAGATAGTCAGAACTAAAGCCCGCTTAGTAGGAAAAGGATTCAGTCAGGTAGAAGGATTAGATTATGACAAAACCTATGCCCCAGTAGCTAGACTTGAGTCCATTAGGATGTTATTAGCGTTTGCATCCCATAAAGGATTTAAACTATACCAAATGGATGTAAAGTCAGCCTTTCTAAATGGATTCATTAAGGAAGAAGTCTATGTAGGACAACCCCCTAGTTTTGAGGACTTAGAAAGACCTGACCATGTTTACAAACTCACTAAAGCACTTTATGGACTAAAACAAGCACCTAGGGCCTGGTATGAACGCTTATCAACTTATCTAATTTCTAAAGAATTTAAACAAGGACAAATTAACTCAACCCTATTTATTAAAACTTTAGGAAAAGAAATCTTTATTGCCCAAATCTACGTCGATGACATAATCTTTGGGTCCAGCAACTCTAATTTTTTAAAAGAATTCATGAAAATAATGGAAAATGAGTTTGAAATGAGCTTAGTTGGTGAGCTCAACTTTTTTCTAAGGTTACAAATTAAACAAACTAAGGATGGAAACTATGTCCATCAATCCAAATATGCTAAAGAATTAATTGTTGGTGCAAGTTGCATCAATGATGTTCCTCTTTAAGTGTTTTAATGTTTGACAATTCACTTAAGTCAGTGATCTATTAAACAGACAAAGGGGAGTAAGAGAGAAGTAACCTAAGCTGAAGAAAAGTCCTAGTTGATCTAGGCATCGAAACCCTAAGTCCCAGCGAAGAGATGCTAGGCACCTAGCGAAGGGCTGCTAGGTATCGTAACCTTAAGTCCTAGCAAAGGGCTGCTAGGCACCTAGCGAAGGGCTGCTAGGTATCGTAACCCTAAGACCTAGCGAAGGGATGCTAGGCACCTAGTGAAGGACTACTAGGCATAGAAGACCTAGCGAAGGGCTGCTAGGCACCAGGCAAAGGACCACTTGGTAACAAAGACCTAGCGAAGGGCTGCTAGGCACCTGGCGAAGGACTGCTAGGAAATGAACACTTGGTCTGAGAGACTAAGCAACTTAGCTGAGCGATGACTAAGGACAGGAGTAGAGACGGGTCAGGGTTTGGGCGTCTCGAGATCCGGAGTAATCGGAGGCTAAGCAAAAGTCCATCCGAAGGACTGGGTGGCAACCATCTCCTGAAAGGAGTAGGTGAAGGGCGAGTTCTTGGGGATAGGAACTCGTGCCGGTTCGACCTAGGGTTTCATGCAAATCCGAAGTCCGAACCAAGTCCTTAAGGCTAACATTATATGTATCTATGCTTTGTGTTTGTGTATCTTGCAGGTATCAAGAACCGGAGACAAAGCAGCCTGCTGGAGGCCCTAACCAGGGTGCCCCCAGTGTTGGGGGCGCCCCCATGCAACCAGGGCACCCCCAGCAGTGGGGGCGCCCCCAGGCAGTATTAAAAAGGGTGTTGTGGTGTAGCAGGCAGAACAGGTGTCAATGGGGGCGCCCGGAGCGTCCGGGGCGCCCTGATTAGTAGCTGTTTTGCTGTTTCGAAGCCAGAACACAGGATAAGCCTCCACGGGGGCGCCCGGAGCGTTCGGGGCACCCTGGTCAAACTTCTTATCACCTACGGCGAGGTAGGCGCAAGGATAAGAGTTGACCGAGTCTTCCGGGGCGCCCCCAGCGTCCGGGGCGCCCCCAGGAGGCCTATATAAGGGGCCTCAACCCCTCAGCTTCAGACACAACTTCCAAGAGTGATTCTGATCATTCCGACCGACGACAACGCGCTAGAAACAAGGCCCTATGACCGGGAAGCTCCAGGAGGAGGTGCGCGGCACTTCGGAGGTCCAGATCGGCCGAGTTTCAGATTTTTGTTTCGGTTTGATTTCATTTAATTACGCACTTAATTTTTCTATATTATTGCTTGTAAATTGTACACTGTAAGACGGGTTTTCTCCGCCTCCGGAAATTCCGGAAAAGGAGACCAATAGTGGACTCACGCCGAGTACATAGGCCTTGGACGTACTGACCCTGGGGGGTTGGGAACCAAGTAAATAATCCCGCTGTGTCTGTGTATTGTTTTTATTTTATTCTTTATTTGTTTTCCGCTGCTACTAATATTCTAAGTCTAGAACGAACGAGTTTTCCACGAAAAGTTTTCACGGTCGATATTCACCCCCCCCCTCTATCGACGGCACCGGTCCTACATTAATAAAGAAATTTAAAATGGATAACTCTAAAAGCATAAGTACCCCCATGGCCACAAACGTAAAAATAGATAGTGACCCTGATGGTAAACCAGTAGATCTTAAACTCTATAGAAGTATGATTGGGAGTCTACTGTACCTCATAGCCAGCAGACCTGATATTCTTTTTGCTGTAGGAATATGTGCTAGATACCAAACCAGTGCTAAGGAAACGCACTTAGCAGCCCTAAAAAGAATACTAAGATATGTTAAGGGCACCCTAAATGTAGGGATTTGGTATCCTAGGACCTCAACCTTTGACCTGTCAGGATACTCGGATTCTGACTACGCTGGTTGTAAATTAGATAGAAAGAGCACAAGTGGAAGCTGCCAACTGTTAGGAAATAGTCTAGTAAGTTGATGCAGCAGAAAACAACACTGTGTAGCTCTATCCACAACTGAAGCTGAGTATGTTGCCTTAGGAGAGTGTGTAGCACAACTTTTATGGATGATGCACACTCTTAAGGACTTCCAGCTCAACTACACCCAAACTCAGGTCTTCATTGATAATATAAGCTCAATTAATCTAACTAAAAACACAATCCAACATTCCAGAACTAAACACATAGAAGTTAAACACCACTTCGTAAGAGATCATGTAGCCAGGGGTGAGATAGTCCTTAAGCATGTAGACTCTAAATCTAACTTAGCTGACATATTCACCAAGCCCCTACCTGAGTCTGAATTCAGCTCACTAAGAAGGCAGTTAGGATTATGCTTAGTAGAATAGGTTTACTCTATTTTTCTGTCTTTTTAACTGTTTTACTTAATTTGAAAATCAGTTTCTAAAATAATTTTAAAATTGCTTTACTTGATTTCAAATCAGCATTTAATTAGTTTGAAAAATCTTTTTAACTTTTTCTCTTTAATAATTTTTCGACTTAGTTTTATTTTAAAAACTACCCCCTTCAAATCTAGGGCTTTTTCACAAATGGACTTAGCCTAGGCCCTAACCCTAGAACTACATGCACCTATAGATTTAGAAGCCACCATCTCACAAGCACCTTAGGGTACTTTTGACTGATAACCTAGAATGGGTTGAGATGCTTAGGTCTTTGCCTTAATTCAAGATGTAGATCAGTGCATCTGTAGTAATTGGGGCACTAAATACAAATTAAACAGCAATCAGGTTAAGTGTCATGTTTAGAAAATCTAACTTGAACAGAACACTTAACCTAACTAACCCTAGCGAAAACTACTATTTATAACAGTTAGTAAGTAGCTAAATGGGTTAGATAGGTCCCTAAAGAGATAATTGAAATTGCTTTGGTTCAGTTTATATCTTGAATTGGTTCAGTACAGCACATTATTCTTTTGTCATGCAATTTAGTTTTATTGCTATTGCTTTATTTTTGATATATGGCAAAGGGGGAGAGATAGGAAAGGAGAGAAGAGCTTCAAATTTTTTTTCAAACTTTATCCTTTCTTCAAAAAGCTTAAGCTAAGTTCTTTTTCAAAACTATTTAAAAGTACTTACTCTAAGTTCTTTTTCAAAACTGTTTTCAAAATACTTAAGTTATTTTCAAAACTGGTTCAAAAGTACTTGATCTAAAGTATTTTCAAAATTGATTCTAAGTACTTGACCCAAGCTGTTTTCAAAAGTATTTTCTAAGTACTTAAACTTAAGCTATGTTCAAAAATCTCTAAGTACTTATTTCTAAACTTCTCTAATAGAAAAGTTTCTAAGTATAAAGCCTCTAAAGTACTAAAGAGATTGAAATTTTTTTTTAGAACATAAAAGTTAAAAAATGTTTTAGAAATCTTTGACTGGAAAATTTTTTCTAAGCATAAATTTTCCAAAGTGCCTAACCAAATTTTGTTTAAGTTTTCTAAAACTTCGTTTGAAAAATATTCTAAGTTTTGAAAAATAAATTCCATCATTTTGACTTAGAAATTTTTTAAAACCCCACGAAACTTTGAAAAACCAAGGGGGAGATTCCTTCCAGGGGGAGGGAACTAAACTGTTATATCAACTGTCTTGATTAACTTAACTTTTTGAATCGGGTTGCCATAAATCAAAAAGGGCGAGATTGTTGGTGCAGACAGCACCCAAGTCGAACCTGTGTTTTGATAATGGCAAAGGGTTCAAAAGTTAAGATGTTATGTTTATCTAACATGCTCATTAAGTGTGCAGGAAACAAAGTCCTAGCGAAGGGCTGCTAGGCACCTGGCGAAGGAATGCCAGGAGACAAAGCCCTAGCGAAGGACAGCTAGGCACCTGGCGAAGGAATGCCAGGATACAAAGCCCTAGCGAAGGACTGCTAGGCACCTGGCGAAGGAATGCCAGGATACAAAGCCCTAGCAAAGGAGTGCTAGGCACCAGGCGAAGGACTGCTTAGTACTGAAGACCTGGCGAAGGACAGCTGGGCACCTGGCGAAGGACTGCTGGGCAAAAGTCCAACCGGAGGAGCCGGTTGGCAACAGGTAAATTCTCCTGAGAGGAGTAGGTGAGGACGCGTTCCCCGTCGAGGGAACAGTAGACGTCGGTTCGACCTAGGGTTCCATTTTGGAGACCCAAAGTCAGAACTAAGACATCTATGGCTGTATAATCATAACATATTCTTGTTTTATTGTATTTGCAACTAACCCTAAATGCAGGACCAAAGGAACGAGTCTCTGCAGCTCAGAACGCCTCAAGGGAGAGAGGCAGCAGCTGAGTAGGGCGCCCCGGAGGTCCCGGGCGCCCCCAAGGTCAAAGCAAAACAAGTAAAGCAAGAGAACGCTTTGGAAGCTCACTGGGGGGCGCCCCCATGCTCCCGGGCGCCCCCGTGCTCCCGGGCGCCCCGGATGCCTCGGGCGCCCCGGGCTCAAGCCAACGAAGCGGATAGAGTCAAGCCAGCGAGAAGCCAGCGAACCGAGTCAACCCGGGCGCCCCCTGCATCCCGGGCGCCCCCAGTCAACTCTCAGCCCTATTCAAGTGGGATAAGGGATGACCGAGACTTGTTCGGATCGGCTGACACGTGGGGGGGGGGGGGGGGGCGCCCCCAACATTCAGGGCGCCCCAGAAGGCTATAAATAGCCCCTCGACCCCAAGGCTTCAAACAACAAGTTTTCCAACGCCAATACGCTCTTCAACTCAGGCGCTCTGCTCCAGAAATCCTCCATCTCGAGATTTTAGCGCCGACGACGACCCTACGCACCGAAGAACGATCTACACCGGGCGTCGATAACAAAGAGTCAATTCTTAATTGTATTCTTACTGCACTTACTTCTGTATAACTATTTGTAAGATTTTACGTGATTATAGTATTGCCCGTAGTAAACGGTCAAGGACCATGAGCCTTGGAGTAGGAGCCGACCGCGACTCCGAACCAAGTAAATCCCTGTGTTTGCGTTTGGTTTTCGTGTTAATTTTTTGCTGTGCATTCTCTCTCTAAATCCGAAACGATTTACGATATTCACCCCCCCTCTATCATTTTCTCTCGATCCAACAATATTAACCTTAGTAGGATTCAGAGGTTGATAGCCGATGGGACCTTGGGTTCATTGGTGGTGGAAGACTTCCCGACCTATGAGTCTTGCTTGGAAGGTAAGATGACCAAGAGGCCTTTCAAGGCTAAGGGGTATAGGGCCAAAGAGGTGCTAGAACTAATTCATTCTGATTTGTGTGGTCCTATGTTAATCCAGGCTAGAGGTGGCTTTGAATAGTTCATCACTTTCATTGATGACTATTCAAGGTATGAATACATTTACCTGATACGCAACAAGTCTGAATGCTTTGATAGGTTCAAAGAGTTCAAGGATGATGTGGAGAAGTGTCAAGGTAAAGGTATCAAGACACTACGATCAGATCGTGGTGGAGAGTACCTTTTTGGAGAGTTCAGGACATACTTATCAGAGGCTAGGATTCAATCCCAGCTGACTGCACCTGGTACTCCCCAACAGAATGGTGTGGCAGAAAGAAGGAATAGGACTCTTATGAGGATGATTAGGTTAATGATGAGCTACTCTGACTTACCTGATTCATTTTGGGGATATGCTCTGGATACGGCTGCGTATATTCTGAATATGGTACCATCTAAGTCAGTCCCTTCTACTCCCATAGAATTGTGGACTGGATGAAAGCTTAGTCGAGGACATATTCGGATTTGGGGTAGTCCAGCATATGTGCTGAAGGGAGACACTGATAAGTTGGAATCACGTTCAGAAGTACGCTTGTTTGTGGGCTATCCTAAGGGAACGAAAGGTGGTCTGTTCTATAGTCCTGAGGATCAGAAGGTAATCGTTAGCAAAAAGAAGACTATGTGATGAACCACAAGCCCAAGAGTAGACTAGTGCTTGAAGAGTTAAGGGGGATGTTCCGACCTTAGGACCAACTGTACAATAAGATACACCATAAGTCACTGCATCGGGTGTCACAGAAGATACACAGGTGGTACCTCATCACAGTGGGAGGGTTGTTAGACAGCCTGAAAGGTTCATGTTTTTGGGAGAGTCGTCAGACTTGGTCCCAGGTAAACATGAACCAGATCCCTTGACCTATGACGAGGCCCTCCAAGATAAGGATGCAGATTCTTGGCAAAGGACAATGAACTCTGAGATAGAATCTATGGATTCTAATCATGTCTGAGAGCTTGTAGAACCACCTGATGGTGTAAAAGCCATTGGATGCAAGTGGATCTACAAAAGAAAGAGAGGATCAGATGGGAAGGTTGAGACCTTCAAAGCTAGGCTTGTTGCGAAAGGGTATACTCAGAAAGAGGGTATCGATTATGAGGAGACCTTTTCGCCGGTAGCCATGCTTATGTCTATCTGGATTCTCTTATCTATTGCATCTCTTATAGACTATGAGGTACGACAGATGAAAATCAAGACGGCTTTCCTTAATGAAAGTCTTGAGGAGACCATCTACATGAATCAACCAGAAGGGTTCATTGAAAAGGGCAAAGAGCATCTAGTATGTAAGCTTAATCGATCCATTTATGGATTAAAGCAAGCTTCGCAATCTTGGAGCATCCGCTTTGATGAGGTAATCCAGTCGTACGGATTCATTCAAAGCCCGGACGAATCATGTGTATATAAGAGGTGTGACGGAAACGTAGTGGTGTTTCTTGTACTTTACATAGATGACATTTTGTTAATTGGCAACAATGTCAAAGTGTTATCAGACGTAAGGGTCTAGTTGTCAAAACAGTTTGATATGAAGGACTTAGGAGAAGCGGGACACATCCTCGGGATCAAGGTCATAAGGGATCGCCAGAAAAGGATGTTGTGCTTATCTCAAGATTCATATGTTGACACTATCCTGGCTCGTTTTAGCATGGAAAACTCCAAGAAGGGTTTCTTACCCTTCAGGCATGGAGTTCCTCTATCCAAGGAAATGTGTCCGAAAACATCAAAGAAGATAGAGGAAATGAAGGCGGCTCCTTATGCCTCGGCAGTAGGAAGCCTCATGTATGCTATGTTGTGCACGAGACCAGATATCTATTTGGTCGTGGGCATGGTCAGCAGATATCAGAGTAACCCTGGACAGGGACATTGGACTGTGGTAAAGCATATATTGAAATACCTGAGTCGGACTAGGGATTATATGTTGGTTTACCGGGCAAACCAATTACTCCCTGTGGGTTACACGTGTTAGATCGTGGCACTTGCTAGAGGGGGGGGTGAATAGCACTTTGTCGAATTTTCTCTACAAGATTGTTAGCGCAATACAAACAAAAATAATAAACAATATCAAATTCTATGCTAACAAGGAAATTTTTACTTGGTATCCATCCCGAAAGGTGACTAATCCACGGATCCACGCGGTTGCACACTCTCCACTATGAAAACCTCCTTCAAGGTGGAGAAACCTTTACAAAGTCATCTTCTTCTTCTTTACAAGATGCAATGAAAAGCGAGAGGAAGATCTGAGGAGTATTGGCACGAACAGTACTTTGGTACAGTAAAAAACCGTACCATCCTCGTGCCAAAAAGCCCCCTTTATATAAGAGTAAAGAACAACTTCGCAAGCTGTCCAGTCCCGCTACCAGTCGACTGCCCCTGGGGCAGTCGACAGGCCTAGCTTTAAATGCCAGCCAAAGGCTAATTTTTGTGGGTGACCATTCGACTGCCCCTGGGGCAGTCGACTGGTCGAAGGCTAAAAACCTTCTGTGAGTTTTGGCAGTCGACTGCCTTTGTGTCAGTCGACTGCCTTTGGGCCAGTCGATTGCCCAGCTTCTACAAGCACTCACACTCACTCCGAACACTCTCCTTCACGTGTGCCTTCATGTCTACTCCCTTGGCTTGCCCCTTGAAGTAATCTTCCACCAGCTATCGTCCCTCGGATGCGCACACAAGCCTTCCCTTGGCTTGCCTCCATGCCACCCTTCACGTGTGCCTTTTGAAGTCCACTTCCCGGCTTTCCCTTGGAGTCCTCCTCCCTCGGCTCTCGTCCCTCGAATATGTCCTCCATGTGTGATTCTCTAAGTCCTGCAAACTCAATCACACATATCAAATAACACAACACCCTAATCTTAAACTTATTGGCACACACACATCAAAACCATGATCTTCCCGATCATTCTTGGGCCGATTGCCTCAATAATCTCCCCCTTTTTGATGTATGGCAATATCTTTAAGTTAGGGAGAAAATACCAGTCAACAACAGTAAATAACAATAGCAATTGAAAAACAAGACATAGTAAAACCAAGAGGAACCTCCCCCTTAACCCATGTCCTCTCCCATTTTCAATTCTTATCATAAACCAAAGATTAAGTTGCAAACCTAACTTAACAACAAGCAACAACAATTAAAGATACATGACATAGCAAAATCTAAGAGGTAACCTCCCCCTTAACCTATGCCTTCATTCATTTTCAAATTTTCATCATAATCCAAGATTAAGTCAAAAATTTAAGCTAAAAATCTAACTTAAACCACCAATTCTCCCCCTTTGACACCATCAAAATGATTGCCCTAAACAATACTCACCCATGGCATCAAATGAGAGAACTTCTTATTTCTGAAAAATCTCAGAATCTGAATTCAGCCGTGTCAGTCGACTGGCCAAAATGGCAGTCGACTGATACTCTATCAGTCCCAATTTTCAGCTTCCGAGCCGAATTTCAGAAACCTCCCAAAAATTTCAAAAAATTCCAAAAATTGTAAAAATTTACAGGCATGTTTGATATAATATATTCTTGTAAGATCGTTGTCGTGCGCTAGAGGAGGGTGAATAGCAGTTTTTCGAACCCCTTTCTCCTACAAGATTGTTAGCCAGCGGAAATACAGATAAAACAATAAATACAATGCTAACAAACCGTATTTAATTGGTATCCACCCCGGCCGGGTGACTAATCCAACAATTCGTCGGTGGATCACTCCCCGGATAACCTTCGGCTAGAACTCGTCGCTCCTTGTGGGTGGAGAAACCTCGCCACAACACCAAAAACACTTCCTGAGTATACAAGACTACTAACTTGCCCTATCCAAGCAAGTTTCGTCAAGAAACTCAGTCACCACGAAGTCCTCTTTAAATAGGACTCGGGGCTGATTTCTAGCTACCAGTCGACTGCCCCCAGGGCAGTGGACTGGTGCCAGCCAAATTCGACCGTTGACAGCCCCAACGTTCGAATTCTGCAGCTCACCAGCCGCTACCAGTCGACTGCGAAAATGGCAGTCGACTGGCCCAGGGTCCAGAACCTACTATGAGTTTCTGTTTACGCTGGCAGTCGACTGTTATAACACCAGTCGACTGTCCAGCCTCTACAAACACTCTTCCTCACTCTCTTTACCCTCGTCGACATGTGCCTTCAAGCATTCTCCCTTAGCTTGCTCCTTGAAGTCCTCTTCCACCGGCTATCGTCCCTCGGATGCGCACGCAAGTCCTCGACCTGCCTCCATGTCACCCTTCACGTGTGCCCTTTGAAGTCCACTTCTCATCTTGCCCTTGGAGTCATCTTCCCTCGGCTCTTGTCCCATGCCTTAGCTGACTCTTCACCAGCAGCCTTGACTATTGCCTTCGCGCCCTCTTCATCTTCGGCCCTCGTCCCTCGGATGCACACAAGCCTCCAGCTTGTCTCCATGCCATCCTTCACGTATACCTTGAAGTCTGCGCCCCTCAGCTCATCATCCCTGCTATATCAGGTCCCTCGAGTGCACACAAGCCTCCAGCTTGTCTCCATGCAACCCTTCACCATACCGAAGCCGTCCAGCCAAGTCAATATGTGTAAACCTGTACAACCTGCACACTCACATACCCATATTAGTACACAAGGGAAAACCTAACTTAAACCTTTTGCTCAAACATCAAAACACAAGGTCACTCCAGACCATAGATTGCCTAAATAATCTCCCCCTTTTTGATGTTTGGCAATACGTTTAAGTTAGGGAAACAAATAGTAATAAAGAATAGCAAAAACAATGCTAAATAAATGCATATGCAATGCATTCATGGATCCTATCCCAAGGCATCCCACACCTAACCCTCCAAGTTAGGAATTTCCACCAAACCGGGCTTTTAAGGCTTCTCCCAAGCTCCCCCTGCATTGGACTTACAAAGGCTTTTTAAGAACCTCTCCAAGGTTCCCCTTACGCCAAAAATGGAGCAACCATGCTCCCCCTTAATCTCAGCTCCCCCTAAACCAAGGGTTTCTTGCAAAGGTATGTTTGGTTTCCCAAATTAAACCCAACACTTCTCCCCCATCGCCTAACATCACAAGAATCCAACAATATCCCAATTATTGATTCTTTCAATCCCTAATGACCATAAACAATGTGTACTAGCCCCCCATACACTTGTTGTGCATCATTTAGACACCAACCTAGATGCTGATACAAAAATCAGCCCTGACCAGTCGACTGCCAAAATGGCAGTCGACTGATACTCTGAAAGTCTGAAATTTCAGCATTTCTGACGAAATTCAGAAATGCGCCAAAAATTCCACAAATCTCCAAAAATTCCCAAATTTCGTGGAGAGGTTTGTGGTACCCATATCTACTTGGAAAAAATACATTCCAAAATGTATCTATCACAATTCCTAAGTTTGACACAAAAACCCAAAACTAGCCAAAAACTTCAATCAAACCTTGACCTAAAGTCCTAGTTTTGATTTCCTCTTGATGTCTTTGCCCATGCCACCCCACAATGCATCCCTAGCATTGATTTACATGGCAATTACACACCAAAAACCAATTTTCATGCAATATGACCCTAATGTCATATTTCCATGCATGAAACTCAAAAACACCGTGCCAAAACCCAAGAATTGAGACTCAAGTCCGTCTCCAATTCTTTTGGCACACTCCATGGTTCATCTAGACCTCTAGGAGCACCCCCTACCACGGTCCATTCACCATATATCCCAAAGGCTACTAGAGCTCCTCCTTGAGCTCTTAGCCCTAGCCACCTCCCTAGGTGACTCAATCATCACTAGGCCACATCGGTGTTCCACCGGTGACTCTTGGCCTACAAACATGACACTCTTACCTTAGACACCTCGTCTTTGGTTAAGTCCTTCTTTTTTCCTTTAAATGGCATCCCCTTGCCATTTTTGGACTCCCCCTTCTTGCCATAATCATATGCTATCCTAGCATATCTCTTCCCCTTGGCATGAGAGTTCTTAGACCGGTATCCCAACCCCGATCTATCATTGGTGCGGTTTAAACCACCCAACACCATATCTAAACCCTTAGATCCAATAGTGAATCTCTCTAGGGTTTTCTCCAATCTATCAAGCTTTTCTCTTAAAGCTTGATTCTCCCTTTCTAGGTTCCTAAACCTAGAATCCACATGTCCGCTTTGGACATTCCTAGACCTACCCTCCTTTCTAGCCACATTTCTCCCCTTCTTGGGATTTTTGCCTTGATCCTTAGGTCTAGAGGTCATTGGTTTTTCATGATGCATGACCTTTCTAGGGTTTTGATCTACCTTGTTAACCTTAGTCCTATCATTATACTTGAAACCAAAGTTATGCACCATTAAGCATTTTTCATGAGCTCTAGCATGCATGGATGAATGATTTGCATTATCTTTAACATTCATGGAGGAATTTAAATTTGAATTGCATTTAAATTTAAGGTTAGGAATTACCTTCCTTACCTTTGGAGTCCCACCATGTTGTGAGCTTTGCTTCCTCCTTTCTTCTTTTTCCCATCTCCTCAAGTGTTCCATTTTCTTGAGCTCTTCCTTCTTTGGACACTTGGTGTGGTAGTGCCCAGTTCACCATACGTGAAGCATCGAATTCTCCTCTTCTTCTCTTGGGATTCTCCATTCCTACACTTCATGTTAGAATTAAAGGAATTTGAAATGAGTGTAGATTTTACCTCCTTTTTACCTTGTGGGCACTATCCTTGTAGTGCCCCTTTTGGTTGTAACCAAAGCATATAATATGCTCCTTTCTCTTGGCTTTGGTGGAGGTGGAGACTAGGTTGACTTCCTCTTCAACCTTGGATGAAGAAGATGCTTCCTCTTGTTCTTGTATAGGTGAGGGTCTCTCCTCCCCCTCAATCCTTGAGGTGGTGACCTCCTCCTCTTCTCTAGATGAAGTGGATGACCTCTCATTTTCTTCTTCCACTTCTTGAACCAATGAGTTGATTTCTTCGGGCTCTTGAATTTGTGTAGGGTTCTTGTGACACTTTTCCAACTTATCCCACAATTCATGAGCATTCTCATATTTACCTACATCATTCAAAATATCGTTAGGCAAAATATTTAACAAGATATCAATTACCTTCTTATTTGCCCAAAATTGTTCTTGTTGCTCTTTGTCCCAATATCTAGGACGAAGCTTCTTCCCATGCTTGTCCTTGGGAACTTCGAAGGGCTCTTCTATGGCTATCCTACATGGCCAATCCATGCTAAGCCAAGTCTCCATCCTTGCCCGCCAATATTCGAAGTCTTCATGATCGTAGGGCGGTGGGATGTAGATGTCGTCCCCAAATTTGTCTTCCATCGTTCTTCCTCTAGCGTTCTTGCTCCCTCGACGATTAGTCCGATCAAGAGCGGTCCTTCACTCTGATACCAATTGTAAGATCGTTGTCGTCCGCTAGAGGGGGGTGAATAGCAGTTTTTCGAACCCCTTTCTCCTACAAGATTGTTAGCGCAGCGGAAATACAGATAAAACAATAAATACAATACTAACAAACCGTATTTAGTTGGTATCCACCCCGGTCGGGTGACTAATCCAACAATCCGTCGGTGGATCACTCCCCGGATAACCTCCGGCTAGAACTCGTCGCTCCTTGTGGGTGGAGAAACCTCGCCACAACACCAAAAACACTTCCTGAGTATACAAGACTACTAACTTGCCCTATCCAAGCAAGTTTCGTCAAGAAACTCAGTCACCACGAAGTCCTCTTTAAATAGGACTCGGGGCTGATTTCTCGCTACCAGTCGACTGCCCCCAGGGCAGTCGACTGGTGCCAGCCAAATTCGACCGTTGACAGCCCCAACGTTCGAATTCTGCCAGCTCACCAGCCGCTACCAGTCGACTGCCAAAATGATAGTCGACTAGCTAAGGGTCCAGAACCTACTGTGAGTTTCTGTTTGCGCTGGCAGTCGACTGTTATAACACCAGTCGACTGTCCAGCCTCTACAAACACTCTTCCTCACTCTCTTTACCCTCGTCGACATGTGCCTTCAAGCATTCTCCCTTGGCTTGCTCCTTGAAGTCCTCTTCCAGCGGCTATTGTCCCTCGGATGCGCACGCAAGTCCTTGACCTGCCTCCATGTCACCCTTCACGTGTGCCCTTTGAAGTCCACTTCTCATCTTGCCCTTGGAGTCATCTTCCCTCGGCTCTTGTCCCTTGCCTTAGCTGACTCTTCACCAGCAGCCTTGACTATTGCCTTCGCGCCCTCTTCATCTTCGGCCCTCGTCCCTCGGATGCACACAAGCCTCCAGCTTGTCTCCATGCCATCCTTCACGTACGCCACGAAGTCTGCGCCCCTCGGCTCATCATCCCTGCTATATCAGGTCCCTCGGGTGCACACAAGCCTCCAGCTTGTCTCCATGCAACCCTTCACCATACCAAAGCCGTCCAGCCAAGTCAATATATGTAAACCTGTACAACCTGCACACTCATATACTCATATTAGTACACAAGGGAAAACCTAACCTAAACCCTTTGCCCAAACATCAAAACACAAGGTCACTCCGGACCTTAGATTGCCTCAACAACTCTATCAAGGAAAAATATCAGTTCATGAAAAATTTCAAACATGCTTGACATTTGACTAAAGTTCAAAATTCTTGAAAACCACTATGTTTGTATCAAAATCTTAACTTAGTTTTGTAATCATATATCTTTTAAGCTTATGGCAAAACATATAAAATATAAAATGATTTTCAAATGTTTAAAATGTCCAACCATGATTATTGGGCAAGATGTCCATTAATTAAACACTTGCTTTCTCCATGGTTGGTCTATTTTCAATAATTTTGATATATTTAATGATTCAACACTATGCCACAAGCACAAGTGAACCAATTATATCATTCTAATGGATCAAGTACCACTTTCCTATTGTATTACTCCAAGGTTCATCCTATACCTCTACAAAATACATACCAAGGCCTCTTCGTAAGGATGTGAACTCCGATTCGGGAAGAGGCTTGGTAAAAATGTCGGCAAGGTTTAACTTTGACTCAACATAGTGTAATTCTATGTCTCCCCTTGCCACATGGTCCCTAATGAAGTGATGCTTCACTTCAATGTGTTTTGTTCTAGAATGGTGAATCGAATTCATAGTCAAATTGATTGTACTTATATTATCACACAAGACTTTGACCTTGGAATAATGTAACTCATAATCCTCTAAAGTGTGCATGATCCAAAGTAGTTAGGACACATAACCACCCATTGCCACATATTCGGCCTCCGTTGTTGATAGGGCAACACATGGTTGTTTCCTACTACTCCAACTAACTAAAGAAGACCCAAGGAATTGACATTCTCCACTAGTACTCTTCCTATCTAGTTTACACCCCGCATAGTCCGAATCGGTGTATCCAATAAGATCAACATTTGGGGTTCTAGGATACCAAAGCCCAACATTGAGAGTACCTTTAACATACCTTAGGATCCTCTTTACTACCACCAAATGAGACTCTTTGGCACATGATTGGTACCTTGCACACATACCTACCGCAAATAGTATATCGGGTATACTAGCGGTTAGGTACATAGACTACCAATCATGCTCCTATATTGTTTTGAGTCTACTATTTTTCCTTCAACATCACTATCCATTTTGACATTTGTTCCTATAAGGGTAGTGGCTACTTTAGCATTTTCTAGGTCAAATTTCTTTAGCATTTCCCTAGCTTACTTAGTTTGAAATACATATGTCCCTTCATTTGTTTGCTTAACTTGAAGCCCTAAAAAGAAGGTCAATTCTCCTACAAGACTCATCTCAAATTCATTTTCCATACACTTAATGAACTCATGTAGGGTTTCACTATTTGTTGACCCAAAGATAATATCATCTACATAAACTTGGGCAACAAATATGTCCTTGTCCTTAGATTTTAGGAACAAAGTTGGGTCAATTGTTCCTCTCATAAAACCCTTGGACACTAGGAATGAAGAAAGCCTTTTATACCAAGCGCGGGGAGCTTGTTTCAATCCATACAAGACTTTTCTTAATTTGTAGACATGTCTAGGGTAGTTTAGGTCTTCAAACCTGGGGGGTTATTCTACATAGACCTCTTCCTTAATGACCCCATTAAGGAATACCGACTTCACATCCATTTGGTGAAGTGTGAAACCCATGTGAGCGGCATAGGCTAGTAGAATTCTAATGGACTCTAATCTAGCTACGGGGCATATGTTTCATCATAGTCTAGTCCCTCAACTTGATTGAACCTCCTAGCTACCAATCTAGCCTTATTCCTAGTAATTTTGCCTTGATCATCTAGCTTGTTCCTAAAGACCCATCTAGTGATGACAATGGTGCAATCATTGGGCCTAGGAACCAACTCTCAAACTTCACTTCTTTCAAATTGATTTAATTCTTCTTGCATAGCTAAAACCCAATCCACATCACCTAGTGCCTCATCAATAGATTTAGGTCCTAATTGAGAAATCAAGGTAATTTGACTACTTTGTTCCCTAAAGTAGGACCTAGTCCTTACCCCTTGAGTGACATCACCCACTATTTGGTCAATGTGGTGATCTTGGTGATGCCTTAAGGGCCTAGAGGTTATGGGTTCATTGACTACATGATCCTCATCCTCTAGTGTACTTCTCCCTCTCCCTTGATCATTGCCCCCTAAATTTAGGTCTTGGATTCCTTAGGCAAGGGGTTGGATTTCTTCCATGTCCTTATCAATTGATGCTTTCCTAGGGTAAGTGTTGGTAGATTCATCAAAATCAACATTTGAAGATTCCTCAATTACCTTGGTCCTTTTGTTTTAGACTCTATAACCCCTACTAGTGGATGAATAACCAACTAAAATTCCCTCATCCGCTTTAGATTCAAACTTTCTTAAGTCATCCTTGGTGTTTAGAATGTAAACCTTACATCCAAAGACTCTAAAGTAATGAACTTGTGGAATTCTTCCATTCCACAACTCAAATGGGGTTTTACCTAAAAATCTATGTATTAAAACTTGATTTTGAAAGTAACAAGCGGTATTTACTGCTTCAGCCCAAAAATAGCTAGGAAGAGAATATGCATTAAGCATAGTCCTAGCGGCCTCTTGTAGTGCCCTATTTCTCCTTTCTACTACACCATTTTGTTGAGGAGTCCTTGGGCATGAAAATTCATGCTTATACCCATTTTCTACACAAAATTGTGAGAAGTTTAAATTTTGGAACTCCCCACCATGGTCACTCCTAATGCGGTTGATTTTGAGGTGTTTCTCATTTTCAACCCTCTTACTAAACCCTATAAAGATCTCTAAGGTATCATCCTTATGTTTCATAAAGAACACCCAAGTAAATATAGAAAAATCATCTACAATAACTAAACAATACTTACTCCCTACTAGTGAAGGAGTGATATGGCAATCAAAGAGATCAATATGTAATAGCTCTAAAGGTAAAGTAGTGCTAGTTAAGGTTTTACCTTTGTGTGATGATTTTGATTGCTTACCCTCTTGACATGCATTACACATCTTGGTCTTCTCATACTTGATCATAGGAAGCCCCTTCACCAACTCCTCCTTTGCCACTTTTGCAATGCTCCTCATATCGATGTGCCCAAGTCTCCAGTGCCACAACCATCCTTCTTCTTCTTTTGACATGAGACACTTAGGCAAATTGTTCGAAGCATAAGCAAGATTAAGATAGTAATGATTAGCCTCTCTATACCCTTCTAACATAACATTTTCGGACCCATTTTGTTTAATTAGACACTTTCTAGCATGAAACTCAACCCTATAGCCCACATCACAAAGTTGACTTACACTAAGTAAATTAAATTTCATATCTTTAATCAAAAGAACTTTGTAGATAGAGATTGTAGGAGATACATCAATAGTGCCCCTACCAATTATTTTGAGTTTCCCACTATTTCCAAAGGATATGGTCCATGCTCTTAGGTAGCTAATAGTGGTGAACTTGCTCACATCTCCGGTCATATGTCTTGAGCACCCACTATCTACAATCCACATTTGTGAGGCATCCTTGACTTTTACCTATACAACATGGAAAACAAAATCTTTTGGTACCCAAATTTTAGTTCCACAACCATCATTCAAATACATCTTTGGTACCCAAGCCTTCTTGGTATTTCCCTTAACCCCTTGTCACCTAGAGGCACCCTTTCTGTCCATTAGTGAGACAAAAGCTACTTCCTTGATTTTTGGCCTATATCCTAACCTGGCTTTGTTGTAAACGGCTCCTTGACTATTTATTATCATGTCAAGGTTGCTAGAGCCCACTTGAAATTTCCTAAGTGCCTTTGTGAAGTCCTCTACCTTTTCTCTTAGTTCCCTATTTTCATTTTCAAGACATGAATCATTTGATATGGTAGAAAAAGCATGCAAATCTTCCTTAAGTTTAGTAGATTCTACTTTAAGCATGGCAACTTCATCCTTTAAGTCCTTAATTTTTCTCCTAGCTTAAGCCAAATCCATATTTGTACTAGAAATGATCTTAGCAAGAGTAGAAGAGGGTAGACTATATATCTCACTTACCGAAGCCTCGGATTCGGATGATGATGATGAGGAGCCACTTTCATCTTCACTACTTGAGCTTCTCTCATCATCGGATGACTCCAAATGGTCCACTCCCATAAGTGCAAAGTGGGACACATGCTCCTCTTCCTCCTCCGAGGATGATGGATCATCCCAGGTAGCCTTGAGGTTGGTGGCACTCTTTTCTTTTCCTTTGATCTCTTCTTGTCACCCCTCTTCTTTTCCTCCTTCTTTTCTTCTCTTCTCTTTAGTTGGGGACACTCATTCTTCATGTGACCCTCTTGGTGACAGTTGTAGCAAATGATGTCTTTTGCTTTGCTCTTACTCTTTGATCCTTTCCTAGCATAAGACTTGTTAGAAAATTTTTTAAAAGCCCTACGTATTTTCCTTACCATGAAGGCCTCTTGGTCGCTATCCATTGAAATGCTAGACTCCTCCGAATCGGATGATGATGAATACACGACCTTCTTCTTCTCTTTCTTCTTTTTCTTCTCCTTTTCTACAATGAATGCTACACCTTTTTCTTTGGAAGAAACGTTAGCTTGCTCATGTAACTCAAATTCGCAAAAAAAATCATCTAACTTTACCATAGATAAATCCCTTGATACTTTGTAGGCATCAACTATTGATGCCCACAATGTAATCCTAGGGAAAGATTGCAAGATATACCTCACGAGATCTCGGTTTTCCACATTCTCACCAATTACATGTAGCTCGTTGATGATCTCTTTTACCGTCCCATGTAATTGGCTAACCGTCTTGTTGGTCTTCATTGATAATGATTGTAGTTGAGCCACCAAGAGGTCCTTCTTCGCCCTCCTTGACTCGTTTGAGCGTTCATTGAGCTCGACTAGTTTCTCCCATAACTCTTTTGCGCTCTTGAAAGGCCCCACCTTGTTGAGTTGTTCCTTGGACAATCCGCATTGAAGTGTGGTGGTGGCCTTGGCATTTGCTTGCGCCTTCTTTATGACTTCCTTTGGCCAAGTTCTCATTGGTAGTGGCTCTCCTCTTTCGTTGACGAATGCGTCGAAACCATCTACAACACTCATCCAGTTTTCAATGTCATTGATTAAGTACTATTCCATTCTACCATTCCAGTAGGCCAAGTCGTTTCCGTGGAAGAATGGTGGCCTTACGGTGTTGTAACCCTCTTGAAACGCCATTTCTTTGTACTCCGGTCGATGGTGAGTTCTCCCGAAGTGAACAGGCTCTGATACCACTTGTTAGATCGTGGTGCTTGCTAGAGGGGGGTGAATAGCACTTTGTCGAAGTTTTAGTACAAGATTGTTAGCGTAAAACAAAAATAATAAACAATATCAAATTCAATGCTAACAAGGATATTTTTACTTGGTATCCACCCCGAAAGGTGACTAATCCAAGGATCCACGCGGTTGCACACTCTCCACTATGAAAACCTCCTACAAGGTGGAGAAACCTTTACAAAGTCATCTTCTTCCTCTTTACAAGATGCAATAAAAAGCGAGAGGAAGACCTGAGGAGTATTGGCATGAGCAACACTTTGGTACAGTAAAAAACCATACATTCCTCGTGCCAAAAAGTCCCCTTTATATAAGAGTAAAAAACAGCTTCGCAAGCTATCTAGCCCCGCTACCAATCGACTGTCCCTGGGGCAGTCGACTGGCCTAGCTTTAAATGTCAGCCAACGGCTAGTTTTTGGGGGTGACCAGTCGACTGCCCCTGGGGCAGTCGACTGGTTGAAGGCTAAAAACCTTCTGTGAGTTTTGGCAGTCGACTGCCTTTAGGACATTCGACTGCCTAGCTTCTACAAGCACTCACACTCACTCCGAACACTCTCCTTCACGTGTGCCTTCATGTATACTCCATTGGCTTGCCCCTTGAAGTCTTCTTCCACCGGCTAACATCCCTCAGATGCACACACAAGCCTTCCCTTGGCTTGCCTTCATGTCACCCTTCACGTGTGCCCTTTGAAGTCCACTTCCTGGCTTGCCCTTGGAGTCCTCCTCCCTCGGCTCTCGTCCCTCGGATATGTCCTCCATGTGTGATTCTCCAAGTCCTGCAAACTCAATCACACATATTAAATAACACAACACCCTAACCTTAAACTTATTGGCACACACGCATCAAAACCATGATCTTCCCGATCATTCTTGGGTCGATTGCCTCAACAACAAGGTCTCAGATTTCCAGTAAGACAAGGATAAGAGTATGTCTACCTTGGGGTCTGTGTTTACTTTAGGAGGTGGAGCCATAGTTTGGAGTAGTGTCAAGTGAAAATGCGTGGCGGACTCTGCTATAGAAGCTGAGTATGTGGCAGCCTCAGAGGCAGGCAAGGAAGTTGTATGGCTCAGAAACTTCATCATGGACTTAGATGTGATTCCTGGTTTGCCCAGATCTATCACAATCTATTGTGATAACAGTGGTGCAATTGCAAACTCGAAGGAACCATGAGCCCATAAGGCGAGTAAACACATAGAGCGCAAGTACCACTTGATACGAGAAATCATAAAGTGAGGAGAAGTGGTTGTCGCCAAGATTGCATCAGAGGACATCTTGGTAGATCCTTTCACTAAAGCTCTTCCAGCTAGAGCTTTTGATCGGCATGTGGAGGATATGGGAGTCAGATGTATGGCAGTGTCAGAACAACAAAGTCTTTGAGTATAAGTGGGAGATTGATAGATGTGTATACTAAAAGATTTGCTATTTTATATAAGATCATCTTTGTTTTGAAAAGTGAATCACAACAATACTAGGTGCTTGTTTATATTAGTACATGCATAAAAGTCCTTTACTTGGCATTGTAGATAACATGGTGTGTGGTGTCCCATGGAAGATCATATTATCAGTTCCTTGCCTAGTATAAGCAGAGGCTCACCGCCGAGATGGAATTGGGCAAACCATCGGGATGGTTGTAGTGTAATTAGGTGTGGTTGGTCTTGACCATAGAATTGCACTAGTGTACTTCGAGTACATTGAGCAGGACCAAAACCAGATGTTATCCAATTTGTACTGGCTTGATAATTGGATAGGACCTCAGATTTTATTATGGAGTACGATCCCTAAATCCCGATATAATAACGGTCATATATTATTAGTCATTATTTCTTTGATTTACCAATGGGTGAGATCTATTATATTAGATCGATAGGCCCGGTAAGTTGGGAGATAATATTAACTATATGATGTGTCGTTGATTATTGACGGAATCCGTGTCCTGGTGAGTTGGGATGATGATGCCCCCTTGATGAGCTCAAAAGGTTTATCATGTTAAACTCTGCAGGTGGATTTGATCCAACATGATGATAAGGTTAAGTGGTACTAATCAAGGATCCAGAAGTTGATTAATATAATTTCTCAGTAAATTAAATTAATCGACAGACATTAATATCTTAAACACGGGGGGATGGATGTGCTCATAATACATGGAGCCCATATGAAAATATGGGGGTTGGTGAGGAAGTTCAATTAAGATCCTTTAGTGGAATGGATCTTAATTAATGGATTGGTTTTAAATCCATTAGCGAGCCAAGATCCAACTCCTCCTCTTGGTCCCTACCTTAGCCCTATATATACCCCATGGGATTAAGAAACCAAGGCTTAATTAATTAATCACAACCCAAGTCTTCTCTCCTCTCCTCTCTCTCCCTTCTCTCTCCTAGGTCACGGCAAAGGCAAGAAGAGAAGAGCCTCTCTTCTTCTTCTTTTCTTCTTCCCTTCTCATCCACTTGGTGGCTAGCCTCTACTAGACAAAGGGAGAGATCTCCTCTCACTTTTGTAGTGGGCGGTGAGAAGGGAGAAGGCGCCGACGGCCGGTGGGAGGTGGCGCAAGGGGCTGTGGTGGCGGCGCTGCAAGCTTGGAGGAGGAGGAGCTCTTGACCGGATTTTGGTTGGAGAGGAGGTTGTTTCTCTCTTTCATCTTCTTCTTCAAGTTCCTCCGTAGGACATCCTTGCGGCCGGTGAGGCTTTGGTGACTCTCAGGGGTCGGTGGCGCAAGGAAAGGGGAGGAGTGGCCGGCGGTGGTGAACCCTCTTCTAGGGTTTTGCTTGCCGTGAAGAAGGTGATTAATTGGAGCCCTTGGTGATCTCGGTTCTCGGTAGCTCATCGCCCACATGACAACCGGGAGGGAAGGGACATAATGTTAGGATGTATACTAAAAGTCTTGCTTTAGGTTACAATACATTTACATTTTAAAGAGAATCACAAAATCACACAGTGCATATTTATATTAGTATATGTACAAAATGTCTCATACTTAGCATTGTAGATAACGTGGTGCGTAGTGTCGCACAGAAGATCATATTATGAAGTTCCTTGCAGAAGTATAAAGAAAGAGGCTCACAACCGAGATGGAGTTGGACAAACCATTGGGATGGTTGTAGTGTAATTAGGTGTGGTTTGTCTTAACCATAGAATTACACTAGTGCACTTTGTGTGCATTGAGTAGGACCAAAAGAGAGGTCATCCAATTTTATACTGACTTCATAAATTTGATTAGACCTCGGATATATGTTATAGAGTACGATCTCTTAATCCTGAAATAATAGCGGGCACGTATAATTAATTATTATTTCTTTGACTTACCAATGGGCGAAATTTATTCTGTTAAATCGATAGACCTGGTAAATTAGAAAATAATATTAATTATATGGTGTGCCATTGATTATTGACGGAATCTGTGTCCTGGTGAGTCAGGATGATGATGCCCCCTTGCTGAGCTCAAAAGGATCGTCATGTCAAATCTTACAAGTGGACTATGGTCTGGACATTCTCCACTTGCTGAATTCATCTTTGACCACCCTCCCTATTATTTGATGTCGGTCGAGGGCCTCTTAAAGGGGCAATTGATGGGTTCAACTTGGTGCCTCATTGTGGCAAAGTCGCTATAGTCTCCCTTCATCATGTGACTTGTGCCCCTTCGACATTGATATGGTTAGAGGTCCTTCCTAGAATATTATCGAAGCTCTTCGAGGGCTTCCTCACATAGATCGAAAGAAGTCCCCATTAACAAGTCCTTGAGAAAAGGATCTGATCAATATCTCTTGCGTGGTAGTAGGAACATTGATGGCCAGTTGATTGTACCTTTTAATATATGTCCAAAGAGATTAGTCTTGCAAAATGATCCTCTTGAATTCTTTGAAATTGTGTATTGAACCATGCGGTAGCCGATCAAACCAACGTTGTGCGGGGGCCGAAAGGGTGGCTAGAAAAACTCTACATTTCACTCCATCGAAGTATTGATGAAGCATAACTGCATTTTCAAACTTTATGATATGCTCTTCAAGGTCAGTGGTGTTGACATATTCTGGGATAGTAATGACTTTGAAACGGTGCGATAAAGGATCCTTTATGATTTCTCTTGTGAAAGGCACATTCAGCCGATCGGGAGATTGCTGCTCGGCCGACACTTTTCCCTTGCGGTTATCCTTCTTCGTATGACCGGAGAAAGCAGTGTCCATATGGTTGACAGCATCTCGTCGATCCTCTAATCAGAGGAGGGATCGGGGAAATTACATTTGTTTCCCAGCTGGAACTCCTTCCTGGAGTGTTGTTACAGAAACAAAATGAGTTGGGGGCATAGAACTACTGGGTTGTTGATATTGTTGCGCCAAGATATGGGCCCTAACGGCTATCAGAAGCTTCAAAACTTCATCTCAAATTGTAGCTATCTTGTTGTTATTGGAATCGACCATCTTAATGTCAAGGATCAGGTGAGGAAATAAAGTATTCCACAAACAACGTCAATTTGATCCAATCCTTGATCTACAAAGAATAGCATGTTACCAATGGAAGCCAACATAGCAACAATGTGAATTTGTCGAAAACATGAAGCTACCTGGGATGATCGCGGGAAGGCTCCTGCGAGGAACACAAAAAGAGGTCAGGAGCAAGGCCAGGAGGGTCCTTGACGCAGACACTCTGACACTCAAATCAGATAATGTCAAAGTGGAAATGTAGAAGAAGGGGGCTTATAGTATATCTGCACAGTGGAGGAGGAACCCTTATATATATGTACACCTTTAGTGACCCTCCACCGTCAAGATGTCACTTCTACTTATAATATAGAGATTTTATCAAGGATTGACTGAGCATGTCAGTGTTTAGGCTATTTGGTCACTGAGAAACTGTGTATTGGGGCTACAAACTCACTGAGCAGTTGATCCTATCAAGGAAGCATGTCAGTTTTTATGGAAGTGGTAGGGTAATGCTATCCTCGTCTTAATCGAGGTGATAGACATGATGATTCGATAGAGACCCAATAAAGAACCCTAAAGGAGAAGGCTCAGTTTGACCCAATAGGATAGCTGGGTTAAGGGCCATGGTAGAAGGTTAATTAGGCTCCAGCTATAAAGTGGTGCAGGGAAAGGAATATATCAGTCGATCAGTATTTATGTGTATAGGGGACTATGCCGATCGGCCATAAGTTAGGTCCTGTGTTTTCTTATCCCTCTGCTAAGTATGCAGGAGCTTAGGTTAGAAGGAAGTCGAGCGTAAGACGTAGTGGACGTCAAGGATTGTGCGGGGAAGTGAGCCGATGGACTCGGTGCAATCCGAAGGACGCTAAAGCTGTGGAAGAGTACGCCAGAGGATCGAGAAGGATGTGTCCGACGTCCTAGGGACGGGATGCCGGGAGGAAGCAGGCTCGAGGGATGAAAGGTCGGAGTTAGACCCGACCACGGGCCGGGTCCAGCCCGGACCCGGCCCGGAACCGGCCCGGGTCAACGGGCCGGTTGGCCCGTTGACCCGGTTCGCCGGGCCGAACCGGAACCGGTCCGGCAAGATGCCGGGCCGGTTCCGGTTCCGGGCGCCAGAACCCGTGAACCGGCGGTTAACCGCCGGTTCACGTGCACTGAACCGGCGGTTAACCGCCGGTTCAGTGCCGTTTGAGTTTTTTTTTTGTTTTTTTTTGTTTTTTTTTGGACGGATGAGATCATTTGACCGTTTTTTGATCAATGGCTAGGATTTAGTGACCGTTATGATCCGAACTCTATAAATAGGGAGCTCATTTCATCATTTTCACTCACAAAACTTCTCTTCTCTCAATCTCTCATTCTCAACTCTCTAACTCTCAACTTCTCTTCACGTTCTTCATCGACGTCGACGATAATGGAAGGAGGTCACGGAGGCGGACGCGGAGCTTCATCATCTCGATCTCGGAGGGGAAAAGAAATTGCATACGAGGATCCCAACCTTCAAATTCAATCCACCGATGATAAGACCGAGGCTCAGCCCCAACGCCCTTCGATCCCCGAAACGCAAGGAAGTACCGATGCGATTACTTCTAAGGTTCGGGATAATGCTCCTTTAAAATCGTCTATTTTTACTAAACATTTTGAGAAAGTCACACTTCCGTCGGGAGAAATGCGTGCAAAATGCAAGCATTGTAATGCTTCCTACAAATTCCAAGCCGGCGGCGGCTATGGGTCGTTGAAACGACATGTAGAAACGAAGCACCCGACGGAATATGGGCTTGACCGATCTCAAACACAATTATCTAGATTTTCTAGCGGTAGTAGTACTGATTCTGGTTTATTTTTATATTCAGATAATAAATTAAGAGAATCATTAGCTAAATTTGTTTCCGTAGAACATCTTTCTTTTAGTTTTGGATCTAAATGCACATTTGAAGATTTTTGTAAAGAATCTCTTAATCCTGCTGCTAAACGTGTACCTAGGACTACACTAACACGTACAATTAAAAGATTAGTAAAACAAGGAAAAAAGAATTTAATAGAAGAATTTAGTAAATTAAATAATAAAGTTTCTTTATGTTCCGATATTTGGAGTGATCATTGGCAAACTCATTCTTATATGGGTATAACATGCCATTGGATTGATAACTCTTGGATCCTTCAAAAAAGATTATTAGCTTATAGAGTTTTTGATGAATCACACACTGCTCATAACATTGCACAATTATTACACATAGATTTAGAAGAATATGGATTGACTCATCAAATTTTTTCAATATCATTAGACAATGCTAGTTCTAATACCGCTTCAATAGATGAATTAAAATTTATTTGTCAACCTGTCATTGGTGGTTTATTTTTTCATATTTGTTGTGTATGTCATATTTTAAATTTATGTGTTCAAGATGGATTAAAACTTTTATAAAATTATATTCAACCAATTAGAACCGCAATTTCATAATTATGGTCTCATCCATCTATGATGAAACAATGGGGTAGATTTTGTAAAGCTAATGGAATGCGACCAAAAAAATTTCCACGTGATGTTCCAACACGTTGGAATTCAACATATCAATTATTACAAGATTCTTTTCAATATAAAGATTTATTATGTTTATTTTTTGCACAAAATAGTAATACTAATATATATTTATTTTCACAACAATGGAATATTTGTAGTAGTATTTATGAAATTTTAAAAGTTTTTAACGATGCAACTGAACAACTTTCAGGTGTTTATTATCCTACTGCTCATTTAATTTTAGTAAATTTTTGTAGTATAGTATTAATATTAAATGAACATGTAAATGATGAAGCTTTAACTTTATGTATAATAGCTATGAAAACTAAATGGGAAAAATATTTTTATTTAATTCCTGAAATTTATTTAATTGCATTTGCTTTAGATCCTAGATTTAAATTAGAAGTTTTACAAGAAATGCTAACTTTATATTATGACACATTAATTCCTATTAAGGATTCTTCCTCTTCGGATCCAGCTAATATTGTATATAATATTAGAAATTATTTATATGATCTTTACAATCAATATTATGTTAAATATGGAACACAAACTAATATTTCTGAAACACAACAACCTACTACTACTAATATAAAACTTACAAAAGCCCAACTTTTATTAAAAGAACGGACGAAACGTCCACGAGGATCCTCAAGTTTCACACAGGAACTTGAGAATTATTTTACGACTTCTTTTGATTTTAATGAAGCAGATAGCGAAGACTTCGACATCTTGAAGTGGTGGTCACAGAAGGCTCAAAGTTTTCCCGTTCTCTCCGTGATCGCAAAAGAAATTCTAGCTTCTCCAGTGTCGACTGTTGCTGTGGAGCAGACGTTCAGTGCCGGCGGCAATATATTAGATGAACGACGATCAACTATGTCTCCCGACTCATTGGAAGCTCAAGCATTACTTGATGATTGGACCAAAGCCGAGAAGCGAATCCAAGGAATGCAACTTTCAGAAGACGAAGTCGAAGAATTTGATACCGAAGAAACAAATACAAAGGGAACGGGAGGAAATGCAAGTGAGTGAGAAAGGGTAAAAATATAAAAATGTAAAAGGGTAAAAATGTAAAAGAACTACGTGGGCTTTGATTCCCCTATACCCTAAGGGGATACGTAGGCAACTTATATAAGTGCAAGCCCTTTTTTAATAAAATTTATTTTTTTTAATTTAATTTTTAATTTTTAATTTTTTTAATATAATAATCTTGAACCGTGACGAACCGTGGCGAACCATGAACCGGCGGTTCCGAACCGTCGAACCGGCGGTTCTGAACCGTGGTCGGGTCTAGTCGGAGTCGAGTTCGGGAGAGTCTAACTCCGATTGGCCGGAAATCACCTAGAAGATGAAGAACCAAAAGACTGTTCAATTTGACCATGTCAAATTAGGTGCCCGATAAAAAGTGAATTTATTTGTTGCTAAGAGAATTCAAACCCAAAAGCTCAACCAACACATGTCTCTATATTTACAACTTGGGATATCATGCGAAGTCAACGAGTTAGAGATCACAATAGCAAAGTCTCGAGCAGAAGATAAAGTTTTAATTAAACTTTATCTCTTAAAGATAAAACCTTATCCTTTAATCAGATCCAATGAATGCAGTTTAATCCTATCCAAGATCAACCGTCCAGATTACGTCCATGGATCAACGGCTAAGAGAAAATTCATCAATAATCAACAATCTAGATTTATTCACTTAGGATATAAATAGACTTACAGTTTTAGCTTTAGAAATCAATTTATACACTTGTAAAATCTCTAAAGTCTAGCGTACTTGTGTTGTAAGGCTTCTCCGTCATAAGGAGATTTTTATTGAGCGCACACAGCCTTTGAAGCAACGTTCTCAGTTGTGACCAAGTTTCTTTTTAAAAGACGAGTGCCTCGAATATAATTTTTTTTATAACCGTCTATTCACCCCCCTTCTAGCCGGGCCAACCTGATCCAACAAGTGGTATCAGAACCAAGGTTGTCGCAGAAGGACTAATTGCCGAATGTAACAACTACGAGAAAATGGTTGGAGCAGTAATCTACCCGCCAAAGTTTGAGGCGGAGTTCGTGATCTAGAAGAGTCGAATGCATGTATTTTTTTAAAACTGATATTGAATTGCTACTAATTATGAAAAATGGTTTTTCAGTTCCTAAAGACAACAATAGAGAGGATAAAAAAGTAGAGTCGTGGACCAAGAAGGAGCAAGCGGACTTTGTAGCAAATGACAAAGCAAAATTTCATCTGCTAGTCGTTCTTCCCGTGCAAGAAGTCAACCACATCGGGAATTACAACTCAGCAAAAGAGCTCTGGGAGATATTCCTGGAATTGCATGAAGGTAACTCAGAGGCCACCTGGGATGAGTCCTCGTCAGAAGAGATGGAAGTTTGAAAATATGTGGGACTTGTGCTGATGGCAAGTCATCAAGAAGGGAGCACTGATGAAGGGGGAGAGACGTCAGAAGAAAGTGACGACGAAGTATGAACCTCGCTTTTCGAAAGCGACCCAGTAAGTGAGGTTTGTTTTCTTCCTCATGATCAGTTGTATGCAGAAGTTAAAGCCTTGCTCAAATCTAATGGTAGATTAGAAAAAGAAAATTAAAAATTAAAAAGAATTGGCACTAACATCCTCTTCTGAGATTTTGAAAAATGAAAATGATAATTTGAAAAACCTAGTGCAAAAATTAGTATTTATGCCAAAACAAAAATAGTTTTCCTGATAATTTAAATTAGTATTTTAAAAACCATAAGGGCCAATTTAAAAAAGTGTCCAAAAGCTATATTCCACCTAAGTTTTTAATTAATCTTGTAGGCAAGAATTTATTTTGGGTTCCTAAAATTGTATTAAACTAATAAGTTTTTTTTATTATATATGTGCGCATTTAAAAAAAAATTATTATGTCTTTATTTTTTTTTTGTACAATTATGTTGTCCATCTACTGGGAATTTTTCAAAATTCTTTGAATTATTTTTTTTATGATTTTCCGCTCGAAATTTGAAATTAAGAGTTTAGAAGAAAGAACTCATTATAATTTTTTCAAATATTACGAAGTATTTTTTGAATTTTTTAAATTTATTCTTTTAAAAACTCTTATCTGTAAGTTTTTCATTTATTTTCGGACTTGGTGAACGAATTTAAAGCTCAAAATTTTTATCCAAACTCATATCTTCATCTTCAACTCTAACAAAAATATTTAGAATTTTTTTAGAAGTTCATTTTTTTATGAATTGTTTATTGAAATTGATTTTTTATTTTTTAAAATTTGATAAAAAAATAGAATTAACTTCGAAAAAATATGTCATTTTAAATTTAAAAAATTTGTGGCAACATGATTTTTTTCACTTATAATGTTTTTTTATCGCACTCAAAATTTTTTTCCCTCCCTAATCATGTTTTCCCATTTTTTGTTGTAATCAAAGGGGGAGAGTAAGACTGAGGTTCAAGGGGACATAGTTTTTTTTTGCATAGTCTTATCAATTATGTTTTTATGATTAAATTCTTTAACTTAGTTAAGTTTTATTTTTTGTTTGAACCCTAACTGAACCTGAGTTGATGCACATCAAAAAGGGAGAGATTGTTGATACCCCGGTTAGTTTTGATGTGATCAACTAGGTTAAATTAGGTCCTGTGTTTTCTAATCCCTCTAATAAGTGTGCTGGAGCATAGGTACGGAAGAAGTCGAGCATAAGACGTAGCGGACGAGAATGATTGTGCGGGGTAGTGAGTCGACGGGCTCGGTGCAATCCGAGGGACGCGAAAGTTGCGGAAGAGTATGCCCATGGATTGAGAAGGATGTGCCCGACGTCCGAGGGACGGGAAGCCGGGAGGAAGCAGGCTCGAGGGGCGAAAGGCTGGAGCTGGGTTCGGATGAGCCTAACTCCGGTTGGCCGGTAATCACCAAGAAGACGAAGAACCAAAAGGCTGGTGAGTTTGACCAAGTCAAACCAAGCGCCCAATAAAAAGAGAATTTATTTGTTGCTAAAAGAATTCGAACCCGAAGCCTCAAGCAACACATGTCTCTATGTTTACAACTTGGAATAGTGGGCGAAGTCAATAAATTAGTGATCACAACACTGAAGTCTCGAGCAGAAGATAAAGTTTTAATTAAACTTTATCTCTTAAAGGATAAAACCTTATCCTTTAATCAGATCCAATGGATGCAATTTAATCCCATCTAAGATCAACCGTCCAGATTACATCCATGGATCAACGGCCATGAGAAAATTCATCAACAATCAACAATCCAGATTTATTCTCTTAGGCTATATATAGACTTAGAGTTTAAGCTTTAGAAATCAATTCATACACTTGCAAAATCTCTAATGTCTAGTGTGCTTGTGTTGTAAGGCTTCTCCGCCATAACGAGATTTTTATTGAGCGTCCACTACTTTGGAAGCAATGTTCTCAGTTGCACCCAAGTTTCTTTTTAAAAAGCGAGTGCCTCCATTTAATTTGTTTATAACCGTCTATTCACCCCCTCTAGCTGGGGCAACCCGATCCAACAGTGTGTTGGAGTGGCACATGCATACATATGCATACGATGCATAGGGTATACATTGGAGTTATCGCATATGCGTATGATATGATGATATGTTTGAGATATGATATGTTGTATATCTTTGAGATATGATTGTTATTGCATATGTTTGACATTATCCATACATCATATGTCATACATGTTTATGCTATTATGTGTTTCTCATGTAGTATGACCAGATGTGTTGAAGAATTCCAGTGATTACTGATTATTATAGAATACTTGTAGGTAGGTATCGAGTATGTGCATTTATTTTGTTGGGTATGATTAAGTTCTTATTTCTTACCTGGGAAACTCTATACTTTGATTTTCATATATATCTTTTTGACCATGAACTATATATCTCTATTTGTCATGCCCCCAAAGGTCCGTGCTTTGCTAGAAAATTGGGTAGCACCTCCCTTATATGGGGGACAATCTAAAAGTTATACATACACATCTCCATAGATATAATGCTCAGTCATACTCGGCTGACATTCACACAATCACAACCATGCAGATATTAATAATATAATAATTTCTAAACTTAATAAACTTCGAACGATAAATATGATAAGACGAAAGTCTGACGATATACGTACCAACTCCATAATACAAAATCATAACTCTAAAACCATAAACTAAAATAAGTCTATTGATGAAAAAAGAATAGTGATACGCCCATCAAAAATAAATATAAGTCTGGGAAAATACAAAATAATCATCAACGCTAAGGGACTGGTAGGTGGATCCTCTTCTGGCAACACGAGACACCGCTATCAACTTCCTAAAATAAAAAGGAAATCAAATGGTGGTGAGTTCCAAGCGGAACTCTGTGGGTATAAGAGTAGATAAATGTATGATATATAAAAAAGGTAAAACAATCATATGGAATTAACGGTATACAGTCTCTGGAATAAAGAACATAAAACGAATGCATCTGTACAAATAAACATACATGAAAAATCAATGTAACATGTAAGGGCATGATCAGAAATCCCCCTAATACCTCAGTAAATTGCTAGTACTACCTAGCAGATGTAGATCATATAATAAATACAAATCATAATCGAATATGCAAATCATATGAAAAAGCCGTAATACCTGTCACTATATATCCTTGAAAATCTATGTGGGGACTCCAAACACTTGGCGAGTACCAACTGTCTGCTCACAACTCCAACTGAGTGTGGCTGTCATGCCCCAAGAGGTACATGCTTACTCGAAAATCAGGCAGCATCTCCCCTGTACGGCGGACAAGTTGGGACATATAATACATAATCTCTCACACAAAAGATGGCTCAGCCATCAAAACTGGAAATAAAAAGGCACAACCACGCAGTTTATATCAATATGAACAATAAAGATAAAATAACTTAAACATCGCAAAACATTTTATGTCTTTTAGTAAAAATAAAGCTAAAACGAGCATAACAGCTCAATAAACCAACATGAGTCCAAAACGAGCATAATAGCTCAATAAGAGATAATATGGAAAACCTTCAAGACGATACCAGACAAGGAAAACAAATACCATACTAAGAAGTAAATACGAAATAAATATGTACACTAAACTAAATCTCAAACCGACTCAATACTGTGGGACTAGCAACTGAATCCTCTCCTAGCTCCAAGTAGTGCATCTACTTGCTACCTGAAATAAAAATAGGAAGCAAGGGTGGTGAGTCCGGGCGGACTCTGTGGGTATATGAGTAGACAATTGCATGACATCATAAAGATATAAGAAGCAACTGATAACAACGATGTACAGTCTCTAGGAAATAGAGAACACCAAAGCATGTATAAAACAACATGAAAACATACAAGATAACATATTATCAACAAATATACATGTTAACCAAATGCAGTAACCATAGCTCATATAAATGCAACAAACACAAGAAAATGCATAAATGCAATAGATGCATATGATGCAATGACATGTGTCACCCCTGACGCCAGTCAAGTCGCCAACACATCACATCTGTGTGGCCGAATGGGTAAGGTTGTGACAACTATACGCACTCCAACGTGTTGGGACCGGGTGCATGTTGACAAGGATACAGGTTCATAAATTTTTTTAAATTTTTACGTGCAGCGAAAGAATTAGCATAAAATAATTTCTCAAATTATTTTAACCACGTATCTAGCATGCAACCTTATCATGTGTGGACATGATCATAAATTAAAACTTTGCGAAAAAGTAAACTAATTTACTTTGTACCTCGCATAACTCGAAGAAAGGGACGAGATCCAACCATAGCGTCCCTTGGAAGCTCCGCCTCTATTCGCGTCCACGCCGAGTTCTCTTCGAGATGACTTCGCAAAGCCACGAGTTTTGTGTCGACGAGAACTACTAGATTCTCCAAAGACACAACTAGAAAATCAAGAGAGAAGGATGGAAACTAACCACCAAGTAACGGAATCAAAATTCCGGGAAAGGAAGGAAGGAGTCGCGATCCGCTTCTTCTTCTTCTTCGGCATGAACTTGGTGGAGGAAACTCACGGGCACCCTAGGTGCTTGCGCCGGCCCTAGGGGAGGAGAGAGAGCCGGCCCTAGAGAGAGAAAGGGCACCGACCCTAGAGAGAGAGAGAGTTAGAGAGAGAGAGGGAGAGAGTTAATCTCTTGATCAATCTATTAAGGAAATCAAGCCTAGCCTTGGTTCCTTTACATAGTAGCCTCTCCCTTGCCAAGTCTCCCCTTTAACGGAATTTTTCATAAGAAATTTATCCTATAAATTTTCTTTATGAATTATTCCGTTTAAATCAAGTTTTATCATAACTAATTTTATAATAAAACAAATACATCTCTCCTTTTATTATGGAATAAATTTTACAAGAAATTTATAAATTTTCTTATTATGAAAAAATCAATTCATAATTGATTTTATAAAATTAAAATAAACCATTCCATGGATCATTTTAATTTCCATAAAAAAGAATAAATTTCTATAAATTTCTTTATATAAATTTCTTTATAAAATTTATTTATCCATAATTTATAAAAAAATCGCACTTATTTATTTTATAAATAAACCAAATAAATTGGTTCTCTCTTTTATGTGGCCGGCCAAACCAAAGGGGTTGGTGCCCTCTTTGGCCGGCCAAACCGAGTCGAACCATCGCGAATTAAACTCATTTAATTCGCCCAATAAGCCTTCAAAAGACTTAGCCATTTTTAGCTTCCGTTGCGCCTCTGATTAACTCAGATTCGACTTATTTCTCTTGATCGGAAAATCCAATTTCAACTCGTTTTAAATCCCTCGGATTACTCGTAGTGCGTGTGACTAAATAGGCTTTCGATTTATGTTGGCCGTCTATAATCAATAATTATAGAACGATCATGAGTGGCACCTAGTAGTACATCAGACCCCCAATTAATCGAAAGATCAACGGTTGACCTCAGAAGAATTCTGAAACCCTTCAGCAGCTATAATGAGTCGTGCCTCATTCCCTTCACCATCTTATACCCACTTGGTTCAGGACATGGTCTATGTGTGTCAGTCCCCACTAGGCTGACTACGTCACACCTAGCCCAAGTAATGTCTTTCTCGTCCATGGATTCTAATTACTCTCATGTTCTAAGAGATTCATACTCTGAACATGTATGCTCTGGCCAGAGGCTTCGAGTAACAATCCGACGATAGGCCTGGGTATACATCTCCTCGCAAGGAGTGGTGAATCCTTTGTAGGCTGTTCAAACATCTTCGGGCACTTCGGCTTATACCCAACCATCCTGGGTCCACACCTCCTTGGAGATGCTTGCTTAAGATGTCAAAGTATAAGTCTCCATGACCAAGATGACTTGAACACCGCAAGTCAAAGGAACATCGCACTTAAGCTGCAGTAAGAACTTCATGACATATCTATAGTAGATTACCATATGAAGTTTTACAGCTAGTCACTCCAATGAACTAGTTCCCTTAACTAGCATCCATGTTTATCTCCGGACATCCCAATGTCACCAGCCAGTGAGAATCAGCTGATTAGAGAATAACCCATGCTAGTCTCAACAGAATTGATAGTGTCCGTATTTATCAATTCATCGACTAGGGAAATTTCAATACTTCACAATTGCACATGTAGAGATAATCACTAGTTGTGAATTCATCACAAATTCTCTCATGCTGTGAATTGTATTGCGGACATTCAGTAAATGAGTTTAAGATCTCAATCAAATACACAACATGTATACTCAAATAGTGAATTTCATTTATTAAAGTAAATGATTACAATCATAAGGCGATTGCCTTAGGACACTTCTCTCATATTACTAACAAACTCCCACTTGGCCTAATGCCAATCGCTACGGTATCCAATACCACAGGCTCTAACATGACCCTCAAACTTGCTTTGAGGCAAGGCCTTAGTTAAAGGATCCGCTAAATTCCTTTCAGTGGGAATTTTCTCAATTTGTATATCATTCCTACTTATAATCTCTCTGATCAGATGATAGCGGCGAAGCACGTGTTTGGATCGCTGATGAGACCTTGGTTCCTTTGCTTGTGCAATAGCTCCATTGTTGTCGCAGTAAACCGGCACTGCTTCATCAATGGTTGGAACCACACCAAGTTCGGAGACAAACTTCTTGATCCAGACTGCTTCCTTTGCTGCTTCCGAAGCTGCGATATATTCCGCTTCCGTGGTAGAATCCGCTACGGTGTCTTGTTTGGAACTCTTCCAACTTATTGCGCCTCCATTCAAAGTAAATACGTATCCAGACTGAGATTTGGAGTCATCCTTATCTGTCTGGAAACTGGCATCTGTATACCCACGTATTACCATATCTCCTTCTCCATATATTAGGAACACATCCTTAGTTCTTCTTAAGTACTTAAGGATTGTCTTGACAGCCGCCCAATGATCCATTCCTGGATCCGACTGGTATCTGCTTGTGACGCTCAGAGCATACGATACATCGGGCCTTGTACATAACATAGCATACATGATAGATCCTATCGCGGATGCATAAGGAATCTTATTCATGCAAATCCTCTCGTCTTCTGTGCGCGGACACATAGACTTTGAAAGGTTGATCCCATGCCTGATGGGAAGGTAACCTTTCTTGGATTCCGACATGCTAAACCTTTTTAGCACTCGGTCTATATATGTAGACTGCGAAAGACCAAGCAACCGTTTTGATCTATCTCTATAGATTCTAATCCCAAGGATATAGGTTGCTTCTCCCAGGTCTTTCATGGAGAAAGTTTTGGACAACCAAATTTTAACTGTCTGTAAGACTGATATATCGTTTCCTATAAGTAATATGTCATCGACATATAATACTAGGAATACGACTGCACTCCCACTAACCTTCTTGTACACACAAGGTTCGTCAGGATTTTGTGAGAAATCAAACTCTTTGATTGTCTCATCAAAACGGATGTTCCAGCTCCTGGATGCTTGCTTCAGTCCATATATGGATCGTCGAAGCTTGCATACTTTGGTTTTATCAACCGATGTGAAACCTTCAGGTTGTATCATGTATACATCCTCAAGCAGGTTTCCATTAAGGAAAGCTGTTTTCACATCCATTTGCCATATCTCATAATCATAATGAGCTGCTATGGCTAGGAGCATCCGAATGGATTTAAGCATAGCTACTGGCGAATAGGTTTCGTCATAATCAATTCCTTGTTTCTGACGATATCCTTTTGCCACTAATCTAGCCTTAAAGGTAACAACATTACCTTCCATGTCGGTTTTCTTCTTGAAAACCCACTTGCACCCTATGGGCTTAATCCCTTCAGGTGGGTTAACCAAGTCCCATACTTGATTTTCGTACATGGAATCCATTTCCGACTTCATGGCTTCAAGCCATTTGTCCCTTTCTGAACTTTCAGAACATCTTCATAACTGATAGGTTCGTCATCGCTTATGAGTAACACGTCTTCGATTCACTTATGAGAAATCCGTATCTCTCTGGAATATTGCGTGTCCTATCAGATCTACGAAGAGGTGGTGTTGTTTTAGGTTCAACTGATAGCTCATCATTATGAGTTATTGGTTGTGGGTCTAGACTAGGTGTCTCTGTAATGTCTATTGGAGTTTCTTGAACTTCATCAAGTTCAATGCCACTCCCACTGTTT
>JAGFNQ010003567.1:230621-320483 GCA_024364735.1 Boesenbergia rotunda
CTTCACAATTGCACATGTAGAGATAATCACTAGTTGTGAATTCATCACAAATTCTCTCATGCTGTAAATTGTATTGCAGACATTCAGTAAATGAGTTCAAGATCTCAATCAAATACATGAACATGTATACTCAAATAGTGAATTTTCATTTATTAAAGTAAATGATTACAATCATAAGGCGATTGCCTTAGGACACTTCTCTCATATTACTAACAAACTCCCACTTGGCCTAATGTCAATCGCTACGGTATCCAATACCACAGGCTCTAACATGACCCTCAAACTTGCTTTGAGGTAAGGCCTTAGTTAAAGGATCCGCTAAATTCCTTTCAGTGGGAATTTTCTCAATTTGTATGTCATTCCTACTTATAATCTCTCTGATCAGATGATAGCGGCGAAGCATGTGTTTGGATCGCTGATGAGACCTTGGTTTCTTTGCTTGTGCAATAGCTCCATTGTTGTCGCAATAAACCGGTATTGCTTCATCAATGGTTGGAACCACACCAAGTTCTGAGACAAACTTCTTGATCCAGACTGCTTCTTTTGCTGCTTCCAAAGTCGCGATATATTCCGCTTCCGTGGTAGAATCCGCTACCGTGTCTTGCTTGAAACTTTTCCAACTTATTGCGCCTCCATTCAAAGTAAATACGTATCCAGACTGAGATTTGGAGTCATCCTTATGTGTCTGGAAACTGGCATCTGTATACCCACGTATTACCATATCTCCTTCTCCATATATTAGGAACACATCCTTAGTTCTTCATAAGTACTTAAGGATTGTCTTGACAGCCGCCCAATGATCCATTCCTGGATCCGATTGGTATCTGCTTGTGACGCTCAAAGCATACGATACATCGGGCCTTGTACATAACATAGCATACATGATAGATCCTATCGCGGATGCATAAGGAATCTTATTCATGCAAATCCTCTCATCTTCTGTGCGCGGACACATAGACTTTGAAAGGTTGATCCCATGCCTGATGGGAAGGTAACCTTTCTTGGATTTCGACATGCTAAACCTTTTTAGCACTCGGTCTATATACGTAGACTGCGAAAGACCAAGCAACCATTTTGATCTATCTCTATAGATTCTAATCCCAAGGATATAGGTTGCTTCTCCCAGGTCTTTCATGGAGAAAGTTTTGGACAACCAAATTTTTAACTGTTTGTAAAACTGATATATCGTTTCCTATAAGTAATATGTCATCGACATATAATACTAGGAATACGACTGCACTCCCACTAACCTTCTTGTACACACAAGGTTCGTCAGGATTTTTTGAGAAATTAAACTTTTTGATTGTCTCATCAAAACGGATGTTCCAGCTCCTAGATGCTTGCTTCAGTCCATATATGGATCGTCGAAGCTTGCATACTTTTGTTTTATCAACCGATGTGAAACCTTCAGGTTGTATCATGTATACATCCTCAAGCAGGTTTCCATTAAGGAAAGATGTTTTCACATCCATTTGCCATATCTCATAATCATAATGAGCTGCTATGGCTAGGAGCATCCGAATGGATTTAAGCATAGCTACTGGCGAATAGGTTTCGTCATAATCAATTCCTTGTTTCTGACGATATCCTTTTGCCACTAATCTAGCCTTAAAGGCAACAACATTACCTTCCATGTCGGTTTTCTTCTTGAAAACCCACTTGCACCCTATGGGTTTAATCCCTTCAGGTGGGTTAACCAAGTCCCATACTTGATTTTCGTACATGGAATCCATTTCCGACTTCATGGCTTCAAGTCATTTGTCCCTTTCTGAACATTTCAGAACATCTTCATAACTGATAGGTTCGTCATTGCTTATGAGTAACACGTCATTCGATTCGCTTATGAGAAATCCGTATCTCTCTGGAATATTGCGTGTCCTATCAGATCTACGAAGAGGTGTTGTTGTTTTAGGTTCAACTGATAGCTCATCATTATGAGTTATTGGTTGTGGGTCTAGACTAGGTGTCTCTGTAATGTCTATTGGAGTTTCTTGAACTTCATCAAGTTCAATGCCACTCCCACTGTTTTCTTGTAAAAGAAATTCTTTTTCCAGAAATACAGCATGCCTTGAAACAAACACCTTTTGTTCCAAGGGATGATAGAATTGGTAACCCTTCGTTTCCTTAGGGTATCCAATAAATAGACATTTATCAGACTTAGCATCCAATTTGTCTGATACAATCCGCTTCACATAAGCAGGACAACCCCATATCTTAAGGTGAGTTAAGTGAGGTTTCTAACTATTCCATGTCTCATATGGAGTAGTAGAGACTACCTTGGTCGGGACTCTGTTTAGCAAGTAAACAGCTATCTTAAGTGCATAGCCCCAAAAGGATTTTGGAAGAGTTGCATGATTCATCATCGACCTAACCATGTCCATTAAGGTTCGGTTGCGCCTCTTAGATACACCATTATGCTGTGGTGTATATGGCGGAGTCCATTGGGACAATATCCCATTGTCCCTAAGATAATCTTGAAACTCTTGACTTAAGTATTCACCACCTTGATCGGATCGAAGTATCTTAATACTTTTGCCAAGCTATTTCTCTACTTCATTTCTGAACTCTTTGAATTTCTCAAAAGCTTCAGATTTGTGTTTCATCAAGAACACATACCCGAATCGTGAGTGATCATCGATAAAGGTGATGACGTAGCTATAGCCTCCTTGTGCAAGAGTTGACATTGGTCCACATACATCAGTATGTATTAGACTAAGCAATTCTCCCACTAGATTACCTTTTCCAGAAAAGGGTAATTTGGTCATCTTGCCATTTAAGCATGATTCGCATGTATCAAATGAACCGGGTTCAAATGATTCCAGAATTTCACATCGGTGTAATTCGGTCATGCGTTTCTTACTTACATGGCCAAGACGACAATGCCAAGTGTAGGAGTCTATTTGATTATCTATTCGAGCACGTTTGTTACTAACTTCGATATTGAAAACGTCATTGGATAAATCTAACGTGTAGATACCATTGCACAAAGTTCCATTCCCATAAAGAACGCCATTTAAAGTTATGTAACAACAATTGTTACTAAAAGTTAAATGATAACCCTTTTCATTCAAACATGAAATAGATACAATGTTCTTTATTAACGAAGGAACAAAATAACAATTATCCAATTCTAAGACACGTCCAGTGGGGAGCTTTAGCAAATATGTTCCGATGGCAACAGCAGTAATCTTTGCTCCATTTCCAACTCGCAAATTTGCTTCTCCTTTGACGAGTCTTCTTCTATTCCTTAGCCCCTGTATGTCATTACATATATGTGAGCTACACCCAGTATCAAGTACCCAGGTGTTTGAGGAAATAGAGTGACATTCAATAACGAAGATACTTGAAGAGGATGGGGCATCAGATGCCTTCTCTTTCAAGGACTCAAGATAAACCTTGCAGTTTCTTCGCCAGTGACCCTCCTTGCCACAATGATGGCAAGTGCCTTTTGGTGTCTTTTCAGTCTTTTTGGCCCTTTTCTTCTTTCCTTTATTCTGTTCTTTGGCCTTCCTCTTAGAACCTTTCTTCGAGGAACCAACTAACAGTACCGTCTTTTGATCCTACTTCACAGAAGGCTCTATAGTCTTCAGCAGGTTGAGCAACTTAGGAAACTGGTCTGGAGTTGCATTTTCAGGAGGACGGTTGGGAAGTTGATCTTCAAGGGCATAAGCAAACTTCTCTTCCTTGAGGACTATCCTCAGGTTTCGAAGCCAGTCCATGAAGTTTAGCCCAGTCAGTTTATTTGTGTCCAAAATGGAACGTAAATTCAGAGAAGACATGATCGAGTGATTATCCTAGAAATACAAATTGAGCTTATGTGAGAAGAATGATTAAAGAATGTATCAACATACATTAATAAAATCCTATTTATTTTTCAAATTGAATAACCCTTTTTATCAATTCGGGAGATCGTAGGAACATCTCCAAATAGGTTAATATCCAACCATAGATAAGAACAACCATGGCTGTGGCCATCAAGTTATTCTTAGCTATGAAGGTAGGTAATTATACCGATTACATATCACATATATGTAACTATCACTTTATGCTATCAACTAATTGAATGTTTGCATAAATCATTGGGTTGTTAACTCATTAACAAGTATGCGACATTATACATAGCACCCAACTGCACCTCTCTTTACATCGACCTTGGCTGTGGCACAACAAATCGATGCTCCAAGCTTAAGACTGACCCATTAATCAAGAAATAGTTTTAATATGGTTGGAGCTCATTCAACCGTTTAGTCAGGCTTGGATGTGTCCAACAACCAAAACTAAGGATTGACCTCTGACTCCAACTACATTATTCATAAACTAATTCCATGGTTTGAACATGTTGAGGTTCAAGCTGGGCATGGATGTGTCCATCAACCCAAACGAGAAACAAAACTCCGATTCTAACCATATTAATGGAAGGTGTTGGCCTTAATATTTTGTAAGGGGTTTTGGGTCTCATCTTTTCTAAGCACATTCATGACATATAATCATGTTATGACCAACGATTTCCATAATAAAGTATGTATGTGACTTAAGTTATCAAGTCTCATTAATTGAATTAGGAACCGTATTTCCTAATTCTAATTTCATACTTTATTCAAGGAATTGTTTTGGGAAACAATTTCCTAAATTGTCATAATCAATTTAGAAAATAATATGTTTAAGACTTTGATTTCTCTAAATCAAATCTTATTAAATTAAGAGACAATTCCCTTAATTCAACCACATATTATTTTCATGAAAATCTCATTTAAGAAACTCTATAGGAAACCATTTTCCTAATTAATTTTGGAGACAACAATATGTAAGAGCATCACCTCTTAAATCATATTTTATTCATGGATTTAATTAATTACAACAAATCATTTTCTAAGGGTGGCTCCCCGAGGCTCAGATACCCAAAGAAAAGTAATTTGTCGTAAATCCAATTTGGTCCGCTTCAGAAGCGTAACCAAATTAAACATGACAATTTCATTTAAAATTGAGAAATTAAATTACAACAACTAACTTTAAATTGGATGGCTCCCCGAGGCTCAATCCAAAATAAAGAATTTTGTTGTCAATTTAAAAACCAATTCAAATTTAATTGTCAATTAATTGTCCATAAATTTGTCTAGACTTTCTTGAAAGAAAGTGCCCAAAATTGCGAGATTTCATAATAGGTTTTCAGAATAATTGTAAGTTTCTGGTACAAAGAAAACTTACATATTTCCAAAATTGGAAAATTTCTAAAATTGAAAATTTCCAAAATTGGAAAGTTTCCAAAGATGTGAAGTTTTCACAATTATCATAAAATTTCAGAAACTAGGATATTTCAAACGTTTGCAAAATTTCATGAGGATTTCCAAACTTTGAAATTCCTAAATCTAAAATTTATAATAATTGAAAAATTTCCATAATTGAAAATTTTTCCAAAATTGAGATTATGACAAAGTTTTCCACAAAACAATTATATGATTATGTCAAACACTAACCGGCTCTGATACCACTGTTGGGACCGGGTGCATGTTGACAAGGATACGGGTTCGTAAATTTTTTTAAATTTTTACGTGCAACGGAAGAATTAGCATAAAATAATTTCTCAAATTATTTTAACCACGTATCTAGCATGCAACCTTATGATGTGTGGACATGATCATAAATTAAAACTTTGCGAAAAAGTAAACTAATTTACTTTGTACCTCGCATAACACGAAGAAAGGGACGAGATCCAACCGTAGCGTCCCTTGGAAGCATCGCCTCTATTCGCGTCCACGCCGAGTTCTCTTCGGGATGACTTCGCAAAGCCACGAGTTTTGTGTCGACGAAAACTACTATATTCTCCAAAGACACATATAGAAAATCAAGAGAGAAGGATGGAAACTAACCACCAAGTAACGGAATCAAAATTCCGGGAAAGGAAGGAAGGAGTCGCGATCCACTTCTTCTTCTTCTTCGGCATGAACTTGGTGGAGGAAACTCACGGGCACCCTAGGTGCTTGCGCCGGCCCTAGGGGAGGAGAGAGAGCCGGCCCTAGAGAGAGATAGGGCGCCGGCCCTAGAGAGAGAGAGAGAGTTAGAGAGAGAGAGGGAGAGAGTTAATCTCTTGATCAATCTATTAAGGAAATCAAGCCTAGCCTTGGTTCCTTTACATAGTAGCCTCTCCCTTGCCAAGTCTCCCCTTTAACGGAATTTTTCATAAGAAATTTATCCTATAAATTTTCTTTATGAATTATTCCGTTTAAACCAAGTTTTATCATAACTAATTTTATAATAAAACAAATACATCTCTCCTTTTATTATGGAATAAATTTTACAAGAAATTTATAAATTTTCTTATTATGGAAAAATCAATTCATAATTGATTTTATAAAATTAAAATAAACCATTCCATGGATCATTTTAATTTTCATAAAAAAGAATAAATTTCTATAAATTTCTTTATACAAATTTATTTATCCATAATTTATAAAACAAATCGCACTTGATTTATTTTATAAAATAAACCAAATAAATTGGTTCTCTATTTTATTGTGGTCAGCCAAACCAAAGGGGGTTGGTGCCCTCTTTAGCCGACCAAACCGAGTCGAACTCATCGCGAATTAAACTCATTTAATTCGCCCAATAAGCCTTCAAAAGACTTAGCCATTTTTAGCTTCCGTTGCGCCTCTGATTAACTCAGATTCGACTTATTTCTCTTGATCGGAAAATCCAATTGTCAACTCGTTTTAAATCCCTCGGATTACTCGTAGTGCGTGTGACTAAATAGGCTTTCGATTTATGTTGGTTGTCTATAATCAACTAATTATAGAACGATCATGAGTGGCACCTAGTAGTACATCATGACCCCCAATTAATCGAAAGATCAACGGTTGACCTCAGAAAGATTTCTGAAATCCTTCAGCAGCTATAATGAGTCGTGCCTCATTCCCTTCACCATCTTATACCCACTTGGTTCAGGACACGGTCTATGTGTGTCAGTCCCCACTAGGCTGACTACGTCACACCTAGCCCAAGTAATGTCTTTCTCGTCCAATGGATTCTAATTACTCACATGTGTCTAAGAGATTCATACTCTGAACATGTCATGCTCTGGCCAGAGGCTTCGAGTAACAATCCGACGATAGGCCTCGGGTATACATATCCTCGCAAGGAGTGGTGAATCCTTTGTAGGCTGTTCAAACATCTTCGGGCACTTCGGCTTATACCCAACCATCCTGGGTCCACACCTCCATGGAGATGCTTGCTTAAGATGTCAAAGTATAAGTCTCCATGACCAAGATGACTTGAACACTACAAGTCAAAGGAACATCGCACTTAAGCTGCAGTAAGAACTTCACTTACATGTCTATATGTAGACTACCATATGAAGTCTTACAGCTAGTCACTCCAATGAACTAGTTCCCTTAACTAGCATCCATGTTTATCTCCGGACATCCCAATGTCACCAGCCAGTGAGAATCAGCTGATTAGAGAATAACTCATGCTAGTCTCAACAGAATTGATAGTGTCCGTATTTATCAATTCATCAACCAGGGACAATTTCAATACTTCACAATTGCACATGTAGAGATAATCACTAGTTGTGAATTCATCACAAATTCTCTCATGTTGTGAATTGTATTGCGGACATTCAGTAAATGAGCTCAAGATCTCAATCAAATACATGAACATGTATACTCAAATAGTGAATTTTCATTTATTAAAGTAAATGATTACAATCATAAGGCGATTGCCTTAGGACACTTCTCTCATATTACTAACACAACGAATACCACTGATAGATGTGGTTGAGTGAACAGGATGTTAGGGAGTCAACTACTCCAAAACCCCGATATATAGGGGGAGCTATCAACAGCTCTGATATCCCTCGAAAATAACGGTGAGGGTCTCAATTGCTTGCCTACAACTCTAACATCCACTGTACATGAGTGGTCGAGTGTGGCGCAACAGGACGGTTGCTCCCACTCTAGCAACTACCACAACAAGTGGTTGAGTGGCAAAGTAACTAAATGACTGACAACGGCTTAACCACATGGAAGCCCAACAGTTGTCAGTATACAACGATGCAGGTATGGTGCATGATACCAATAAGCACAACCAACCGAATAACAATGAACAACTGAATATCCACGATGCAACAACAAAAGCAACAAACCAGAAACCAACAAATATGCAACTAAACTACTAGGTATGGTGTCTCTAATGTTGGGACCGATTGGCGAGCTAGAGGGGGGGGGTGATTAGCTTCGATTCGCTTGTCGATGATTTGTCGCGGCGGAAGACTTCAAGCAATCGCTAACACAAGGATTTACTTGGTATCCACCCCGGTCGGGTGACTAATCCAAGGATCCACTCTCCTCACACTCTCATACACTATGAAAGTCTCCTTCTTGAGGTGGAGAAACCTCTTACAAGCTTTCACAAAGATACACCAAGAAACAAAGCAAATACAAATGAAATCTTACAAGATTTACAATGAACAAGCTCACACTTTGCTTTCCTTGCTATCTTCAAGCTTGTGATCGCCTCTAGAACTTTGGAAGTGCAGCAACACTAAGCCCCAAAGCTTCTCTTGAAATGGCGTGGAAGAAGGAAGAAGAGCTGCGGCCAAAACCTGCGCGAAAGACCTTATACCCGTCGCCTAGGGTTTGGTGATCGATTACCCAATCGATTACCACGTCACACTTAGCCGTTCAACGGCTATTTTTTGAACCGTAATCGATTAGCCAATCGATTACCATTTCCCTGAATCGATTACTCAATCGATTCAGAGCCTCTCTGTTCTCTCACGCAAAACCGCCCTAATCGATTAGTCAATTGATTACCGATACCCTGAATCGATTACCCAATCGATTCAGGACCCTTCTGTCCTCTCGCGAAAACCACTCTAATCGATCACCTGATCGATTGACCCAATCGATTGCCCAATCGATTGAGTCCACCCTAACTTGTTCCCACAAGTCTAGGATCCCCTACCAAGTGTCCAGTCAACCCCGTTGACCAACTTAGATTTCTACTGCCTAGCTCCCAGCTCGGACTTAACCTGGTTCCCAACCAGATTTGCCTAACCCTCGAGTTAGGTCTAGTCTCTCGGTAGACTTCCACCTTGCCAGCATGCGATCTCCCCGATCCATCTGGACTTCACCTAGTCCCACTAGGTCTTTTGCCATGCCAGCGTACGATCTCCCCGATCTACCTGGACTTCACCTAGTCCCACTAGGCCTGCCTAGTCCCACTAGGTCTTTTGCCAGTCAAGCCTCCAGTCATCCTTGACCCACTTGACTCACACATCATGAGCACTCAAACATCATTATCAAACATCGAAACATACGACCTCGAGCTCACCCGAGCTTACCAGACTCAAGCTCACCTGAGCTTTGTCAAACTAGGTCAACCCTGACCTAACCAAGATTGCACCAACAATCTCCCACAGACCTAAGCTCACCCGAGCTCAGTCAAACTAGGTCAACCCTGACCTAACCAAGATTGCACCAACATCTAATGTCAACCATCCTAGTGGTGTTTAATGAACAACTAAGTACTCGCGTATGAGCGATACCTTACATAATCGAAAAACAACGAGAGATTGTACTTATTCAAATTTTTGATTAAACTCGAAGGTCAAACAAAGAATGTATCAACGGCGATATTAAAATAATCAACAGCAAAGTGTTAGTGATATGAGAGAAGTGTCCTAAGGCAATCGCCTTATGATTGTAAACATTTATTTTAATAAATGATAATTCACTATTTGAGTATACATGTTTGTGTATTTGATTAGGATCTTAAACTCATCTACTGAATGTCCGCAATACAATTCACAGCATAAGAGAATTTGTGATGGGATCACAACTAGTGATTATCTCTAAATGTGCAATTGTGAAGTATTGAAAATATCCCTAGTCGATGAATTGATAAATACGAACACTATCAATTCTGTTGAGACTAGCATGGGTTATTCTCTAATCAGCTGATTCTCACTGGCTGGTGACATTGGGATGTCCGGAGATAAACATGGATGCTAGTTAAGGGAACTAGTTCATTGGAGTGACTAGCTGTAAAACTTCATATGGTAATCTATAAAGATATGTCACTAAAGTTATTACTGCAACTTAAGTGCGATGTTCCTTTGACTTGCGGTGTTCAAGTCATCTTGGTCATGGAGACTTATACTTTAACATCTTAAGCAAGCATCTCCAAGGAGGTGTGGACCCAGGATGATTGGGTATAAGCCGAAGTGCCCGAAGATGTTTGAACAGCCTACAAAGGATTCACCACTCCTTGCGAGGAGATGTATACCCAGGCCTATCGTCGGATTGTTACTCAAAGCCTCTGGCCAGAGCATATCATGTTTAGAGTGCGAGTCTCTTAAATATATGAGAGTAATTAGAAATCCAAAGGACGAGAAAGACATAACTTGGGCTAGGTGTGACGTAGTCAGCCTAGTGGGGACTGACACATATAGACCGTGTCCTGAACCAAGTGGATATAAGATGGTGAAGGGAATGGGGCACGATTCATTAGAGCTGCTGAAGGGTTTCGGAATTACTTCTGAGGTCAAACCGTTGATCTTTCGATTAATTGGGGGTCATGATGTACTACTAGGTGCCTCTCATGATCATTCTATAATTAGTTGATTATAGACAGCCAACATAAATCGAAATCCTATTTAGTCACACGCACTACGAGTAATCTGAGGGATTTAAAACGAGTTGAAAATTGGATTTTCCAATCAAGAGAAATAAGTCGAATCTGAGTTAATCAGAGGCGCAACGGAAACTTAAAATGACTAAGTCTTTTGAAGGCTTATTGGTCGAATTAAATGAGTTTAATTCGCGATCGGTTCGGCTCGGTTTGGCTTGCAAAAGAGGGTGTTAAACCCCTTTGGTTTGGCCGGCCACAACAAGGGGAAGAAACCAATTTATTTGGTTTAATTAATAAAATAAATCTAGCGCGATTTGTTTTATAAATTAGGGATAAATAAATTTGTATAAAGAAATTTATATAAATAAATGTATAGAAATTTATTCTTTTTATGGAAATTAAAATGATCCATGGAATGGTTTATTTTAATTTTATAAAATCAATTATGAATTGATTTTTTCATAATAAGAAAGTTTATAAATTTCTTATAAAATTTATTCCATAATTAAAGGAGAGAAGTATTTATTTTATTATAAAGTTAGTTATAATAAAACTAGGTATAACGGTATTATTCATAAGAAAGATTATAAGATAAATTTCTTATGAAAATTAATTCCGTTAATTCCGTTAAGAGAGAGACTTGGCAAGGGAGAAGCAACTATATAAGGAACCAAAGGCAAGCCTTGAATTCCTAATCAATTAATCAAGAGATTAGTTGCTCTCTCTCTCTCTCTACATGCCTCTCTCTCTCTAGGGTCGGTGCCCCTCTCTCTCTAGGGCTGGCTCTCTCTCCTCCCCTAGGGTCGGCGCAACTCCCAAGGTGGGCGTGAGCTTCATCCACCAAGACGACCTCGGAGAAGAACAAGCGGATCACATCTCCTTCCTTCTCGGAATTTAGATTCCGTCTCTTGGTAGTTAGTTTCCTTTCTTCTCTCTTGATCTTCTAGTTGTGCCTTTAGAGAATCTAGTAGTTCTCGTCGGCACAAAACTCGTGGCTTTGCGAAGTCATCCCGAAGAGAACTCGGCGTGGACGCGAATAGAGGCGGAGCTTCCAAGGGACGCTACGGTTGGATCTCATCCCTTACTTCGAGTTACGCGAGGTACTAAGTAAATTATTTTACTTTTCTGTAAAGTTTCAATTTATGATCATGTCCACACATCATAAGGTTGCATGCTAGATACGTGGTTAAAATAATTTAAGAAATTATTTTATGCTAATTCTTCCGCTGCACGTAAAAATTTAAAATTTTACGAACCCGTATCCTTGTCAACATGACCCTGTCCTAACACAAAGAACAAGGTCAAGCAGACCTATTCAGACATAATAAATCATGCATTTAAGGTAAAAGAACTACAAGAATACAAAGGAGAAGTACCCGCTTTATTGTAGAATGCACCCGAAATAACCTCTTCACGATCAACCGTGCGAGTCCAACTCAAGGTCCTATATCAAGGACATAAATTTAGCTATTCATAAGGTTAATAAAATAAAACTAAACTATTCACTAATCATAACAAGAATCAAACTCTAGTAAAACTTAAACCATTATGTTACAAGGGTAGCTCACGGTGAAATTTATAAGTACTTAACAACTCTTAATCCTAACTGTTGACTCTTCTCACGTGGTATATCAAACCCCCATATCCACATATCAAGGATACAAGGTTGCTTCCCAATAATCATTCCACCAATCACCAGCTTAACAACATAATCAAATCTCAAGGTATTAATATGGCAAAATCCATTACAACTCACAACCAAACCCAAAACAGAAATCGACCTATAAAAACAAGTCTCTAAAACTAACAATTTGTTGATCAAACCAATCCATGTCTACCAAGCTACAACCAACATTATCTTAATACAATTTTATCAGATCCTTCAACGGATCTCATCAACCCATAGCAAAAAAATTTGATTTTTTTCCCTCTCATGCTTGGAGTTCACGGCAGGTCAGATTCCAAAACTGAGTAGATCTAAATTATCTACTAACAACAAACTAATCAACAAGGAACAAATTCTAATTCATCATAATTACATCTAAGGATCCAAACTAAACCAAACTGCCCTTACCTGCTAATCGCCGGCCAAAACCCAAAGTCAGCAACTAGATAGAGAGAAGAAACTCAATAGCAAAGGAGACAAGGAAGATCTGCAAATCTCATATCCAAAACCTAATTCAAATCCTGCCCCAACACAAGCAAAAATCGCGATTTGAAACATTGAAAACACATCTTTTTAAACCAAATCAAGAAGTTCCAACTATTAAGAATATCCAACTACAGAACTCAAAGCTTTACAACCAAGGGACCTTACCTAGGTCCTACACTGGCAGTGAGGAGGAGAGGTGGCGTCGGCTAGAGTCTCGCGCGAGGGCAACGGTGAGATCTAGGAGACGAGCGTGCGACACCCTGTTCGTGCACGCCGGAGAAGACAGAAGAAAAAGAAGCTAGGGCACAGCGCGGTTTCCTTCGCGTGCAAGAGAGGGAAGAGAAGTGGTGCCGCGTCTCGTTCGTGTGTGCTGAAGAGAACGAAGAAATCAAAGGATGAGGAATCTCCGATGGCACTCAGCGAGGGTAAGGAAGCGCCATCGCGAACTGTCTACGTGCGTGGGGTGTCGACGTCGGGGGAAAGAAACGGCGAAGGAGAAGAGTTCGGGAAAAAATTTAGGGTTTATAATATGGTTTTGGCTTTTAGCAATAAATCCCTCCAAGTTCTATTAATCCCAACAAGACCCCTATGTTTCATTTTTTTTCCCATTTAGCCCCCTTAAAATTCAGTATTTAACAGTGGCACAATAGGAAGTAATACCTATGACACGTCTCGACCATAAGAGAGTCAGTGGTCGTCAGCATGCAAACAATGCTATGGTGCATGTCACTAATATGCACAACTTCAATCAAATCAAAACCAAGCAAACAATATGATACGAAAATATAATCAACACCAAAGTAAATAAACATGCACTAATATACTAAGTAGGGTTTATCGAATGTCAACCAAATCTTAGATAGGTCAAATGATAGTTCTACAGTATACGTAAACATGCGGTACCCTTTAGATCAGAAAATAAGAGATGATTGTATAATTGAACATTTTGAATTACTACTCAAAAGTCAAGCAAGAAAAATAATGAGAATAGATTTAAGGTAAAACAACCTACTCAGAAAATAAAACAACCATGTATTTAAGGTAAATGATTCTACAGGAATCATGGAAGAAGTACTCGCCTCCAAATGTGAAGTTTGTATCCAAAGAGAACTCCATGTCCAACGTCTGTACCAAGTCAACGTCATGTATCAAATACAATTTTAGCTACTTTATTAGATATCAAATAGTTAAGTATAGCATCACCGGCAAAAATCATCCTAACCCTAACGATCACCCTCCAATTTAAAAAACTAAACTTTGTGGTTAGGTTTAATCCTAACTTAATGTGCCCGTAAACCTATCGTTTACATGCTTCCATTATCCTAGTCAATCATGGACTAACAAACCAACTCATGAATTTTATTAATCATCTCAAAGTTACCACCATCTTCTTATCCTTCTTAAATCCATAACCAAACCTAATCTCATACCTTGATGTTGTTTAATCCAGTAATTTCTACAAATCAAATTCCAATTCTAGACGAACAACACATAGGGATATTCATTCGTTACCTAAGGTTTATTCTTTCGGTAGGTTCTCACAGTGTATAGTAGAACCCCTCACATGAACACAACATCCACCCACCAATTAGTGGTCCTCAAGGCTTGGAGTTCAAATTTCTAGTTGTGACACATTGCAACCGAGTATAAAAACCAACTCAAAACTCCATCTACAATACAATCCAACCTAAATCAATACCTAGGTGTCACATAGCACAAGGGTCACCAAAATAAACTGAACCTAAATTGAAACTCATGGTAGGTCCACACAACCCCAAAATCAAGTGCACACTACACATATATCCTCATCCCAAGTAGGAACAAAATTTTTGTTAAATCCTCCACTTTTAACCGAGGCTCGAAAATATTTGAAAGGAACCCAGGCAAGTTCTAGGGTTTCTGGGCTTTCGGACGAGGTTTGGGGGATTAAAGTGGTTCAATACTAAATCTGAAGGGGCTATTTGGTTAAAAACATGAAGTTAGGGGCTTAGTTGGATTTAGATAGAATGGAAGGGGCTAATTGAAAAAGGGTACCCCCACATAAACCCCTACTTCTTCTCCCTTACTCCCCAACTTGTAGTCGACTTCCCCCTGCGCCTTTCTCTTCCTCTCGGATCGCCGGCGCCCAACACTGGCCGATAGTCCGGCGTAGGCAAGCTGTCAGCCCCCACCTTCCTTTCCCAGGAACGAGTGGGAGGACAGGGGTTGTGCCGCTAGCCATCACTGCAACGCACCTTACTGATCCACACTACCTCGAGTGTGGGCTGACAAGGAGCTGCGATTGGTGTGGTTCCTCCATCTCTCATGGACGTCCTTGCTCTGGTCAAGCATCGTCGAGAGGGAGGAGTGTTGGGTGCTAATATCACTCATGGATCATCAAAAGACGGTAGGTGGTTCTCATTGTGCGATTGTGAGAATACGAGGTTCTTCTTCCTAGTTTCAGTGGATCTGCTGTATTGATCTTCAATTTTGATTCCAAGTGGCATCCTTGTTGTGTTGTGAGGCCTGATCGGGTCGAATCTGTGGAAGAGAAATACTGTTCCGGCGCATCCTCAGCTGAGCTGTGTTGTGAATTGGTTTGGTAGTCTCCAAAATTAGCAGTAATTAGTTCAAATTGCTCAGATTTGTTTCAGGTTGATTTCTGGAATTGGACCTGTGAGCTAAACTGAGATTTAGTATGGGTTGCCCTGTGGTTTACTAATCAAATTTCTAATCTGGTAATCGGATTTGATTAGTTTAGCTATTGTCTACTCTGATCAGTCTCCAGATTGGGGGTAGCATTCTCTGTGTTGAATTAGATTGTTTTGTTCTATTTTAGATTGAGTTGTAGCTTAATCTTTGGGTTTTGGAATGAACGTTGGTTTATCCTACCTAAACTGTGCTCTCTGACACCTTACGATGATGATTTTGTTGGAATGCTAGATTCAAATTCATGAGGAAGCGGAAGCTGTTGATCCCTGCCCTGTTTCATTACTGTTGGTTGTTGCTACTACTAGAGGTGAGCTGCCGGATTAGTGGTTTTAAAGGAAATTGTTAGAGATCATGGAAGTGTTTGCTACTTGTATTCTGTGTAATGTTCTGTGATAGAATAGTTTGTAGCTAGATTTGCCATATGGTAGTGGTCTGATCAAACTGCTATGCTTGAAAGAAAATCAAATTTGCTACATCAAAGCTGATAGTTGGTTGTAGCTATTTAGTCTAATTGGAGCAATAGGTAAGTTGTTGGATTGAATACCAGCTATGTGATACTTAGTAGAGAAGTGGATTAGGTGGTGATCTTGGTTAGTTATGTTTCTTCTAGACCCTATGTTGTGTGTAGTCTAATCTAGATCAAAAGGGAAATGGTTTCGTCTTCTTTGGAAACAAAGTTAGACTAAATACCAAGAATTGATTCTCAACTAATCGTTTAATCGCGCGGTTAGTTAAACGATTCCAGTAGTGTGAATAAACCAAAAGTGAATCTAACCTTAATTATGTAGGGTAATTGGGAACCTTTCCATTTAATTAGATGTAATTAAATGAAAAGGAACAATTAGGTTAACCCTAATATGGTTTAGAGATTTATTAGCTAGTTACCATTTTTGTGTAATAGCTAATTAAATATGTCCTTGATATAGAGACTTGACATGAATTTATTACTGCTCATTATTAGCGGGTGGTTCTTTTCTTCTTTGATATGAACTTCTACTATTGGAGGTAGGTACATCTTTCTTGTATTCTGTAGTTCCACTTTATCATTTATGCATGACTATTTGATATTTTTGCAGTAGGGTGATATTTACCTTTATCTGCTACCGTTTGTTATCCTGCTTGATACTTTTGCTTAACCTTGGATATGATCTAGATTTCCCTTCTATACATTCTCGTTTATTTGTTATCTGATTCTGTATAGCATTAGTATGAGCATGAGTATGTAGATATGAAATAGCATATCACTGTATAGTTGCATTGATTGATTCTAGTCATACTTGCACATGTATCTAGATATAGGAGTATTGGGTTATGATGCATGTTTATGACCTGTGCATGTTATGTTGTGTTATGTGTTGATGACCTGGTAGGGGTTGCATGTATTAGAGTTATGCACCATCCCTGCATTGTTGCATGCCGACGATCAACGACTCTCTTGTGGTTGAGTCTATCATGTTCCGGCACATGATATGCATACACACCCCTCATGGGTTAGTGGATATCATTGGGTGTGTGCATTTACTCTATACTGCTCCGCTCGTCTGCTCATGGGTAGTGGTTTCAGAGCATGGTAGCAGACAGGGATCCCTTCACTTCCCATAGACCAAAGAAGATGAGAGAGATATCTCCCGCATATACATATGGGGCGGAGTGTTTACTCCACCAACATCCTGTCCACTCGGTCACTCAGGAGCAGTGATGGCAGAGTGCGGACAGTATCACAACTCTACCCACTCGGCCGACACATTATTACATGTCTCGGTGGCTTGACTGGTGTTAGGGGTGACCATGTCATTGTATTATGTGCATATGATGCATTTGTGCATTTGATTGTGTTTGCTACATTTATTTGCTGCACTTATTTGACATGCACATACAAGATATATCATTTGTGTAGTTTGATGACCGTGCACTTGCTTGTGTGGTACGAGTCCTTTTTATGATCAGGATAGGCTGATTTCTAGTATGTTCAGTCATTTGTTACTTCAGTTATGCATATTTCTGATATACTGCTGAGACTGTATCTTATTGTTTTTGTATAGCTTATTTAGCTACTTTTCTGTCATTGCATATGTGCATATGATGCATTTGTGCATTTGATTGTGTTTGCTACATTTATTTGCTGCACTTATTTGATATGCACATACAAGATATATCATTTGAGTAGTTTGATGACTGTGCACTTGCTTGTGTGGTACGAGTCCTTTTTATGATCAGGATAGGCTGATTTCTAGTATGTTCAGTCATTTGTTACTTCAGTTATGCATATTTCTGATATACTGCTGAGACTGTATCTTATTGTTTCTGTATAGCTTATTTAGCTACTTTTCTGTCATGCATATCTTTCTATATACCCGCAGAGTCCAATTGGACTCACCACCCATCATAATGCTTTTATTTTCAGGTTAATTGCTCGTTGGAGGAGCCCAGTTGCCAGTTCCGAGTTCCCACGACTCTAGTTGTCGAGTGCTTCCGCGCATTTTTATTTCCTTTATAGCATTTTCTGTGGTTTGTATTCATTTCGATTATGTGAACTTGTATTTTGATTCATTCATGCGGTATTGTATTTTTGAGTCCACTGTTGGACTTTGTGTTGTCGTTTTGTTGCGCGTCTGCCCCGGGGGCAGCTCAGGTGAGATTTACAACTTTATTACTGTGATGTATTATTTTTTTGTTATGATATATATCTGTTTTGAGGCTTAAGGTCGATTTATAAACTGCATGGGTTGTATGTATGTATAAATTGCCCTTCGGACAGGAAAGATGTTGTCCGATTTTATATTGGGTTAGCGGATCCATTGGTTTCGGGGCGTGACAATTTCCATCCCCAAACATGCACACAAATAGGACATCATCTCCATCCAAGCCTCTACCGATCACCCAAAACCAAGTTCCAAATCTAATCAAAATAAATCAGGAACAAAATCTATGTAAGATCAACATACAGCGCGACCCACAAGAACACCACTCAAAATCAGAAATCACCACAGCTGAGACGATCAACCACAGCTAACACCAAACTCAGGATCAGCAACATGGTTCTCAATCCCTAAACAATCTGAAAAAATCGAGGATCGGTTGAGGAACACTTACCAAGGGATCTAATCGTTGAAAAAAGGAGGAAGAAGGAAAAAGCTTCGATTACACCCTGGTTGCATTCAAAATACAGGATCGCGAGGTGTGGAGGTAGGGAAGGATCAGCACTCGGCGTTGATGAAGGTGGTGTGGCGTCGACAATAGGCATTTGTGCAAAGAGGGAAGAAGAGGGAGAAGGAAGTCTGGCAGAGAGGGAAGAGGGGTTCGGCGGCTTTTAGGGCTCGGGGAGAAATAATAAAAAGCGAGCATATATATATATATATATATATATATATATATGTTTCGTAAATACTTTATCTCGCACCTATTTATTCGCGCACATATATCTAAAAAATTTAGAAAATTATTTTAAAATTTTCCATAAGGTTTTTTTCATGTTAAACACTACTTATTATTATTATTATTATTATTATTATTATTATTATTATTATTATTATTATTATTATTATTATTTTACACCATTACCTGCTGAGTCACCTGGATTCACCACTCCTATGTATGTTTTTCTTTCTCCAGGTAGCAGATAGATTTCTTAGAGTCACTTGGAAGTTCTATCCGTCGGTCCCATATCATATCGAGGGTTCCATGTTATTTTATTTTATTTGTACTTACTCTTTGGTTTTGGTCTTGATAGTCTAATAATTAACTTAGACTTGGATTTCAACCTTGTGATTATTTGTATTAGTTTTATGGTTGTTATGGTAAACTGGACCGACCCACAGTCAGTTACTTTCTATTTTAAGTAGTTTTATATCTTTTGTTGTTTGTTTTTATTTTCAGTTGTGTGAGTTATATCTACTGCATGATTGTGTTTATTTTTAGTCGTGTGGAATGTATTAAATTGTGTGGTTATAGATATCAGTAGTGAACTATAGTTATTATACTTATATAACCTTGATGGTTATATATTCAAGTTTCTAATATTATCATAAAGGGATCAATATTATCCTTTTATCGAGCAAGATCGCCCTTGGGGCATAACACATTTGACCATTTTAAAAGTATTTTTGGTCTTAAATGATCTCAAAAAGGACTTTCTATATATTCAAATTTAAAATTTGAGTATAAAATGACCATGTAATAATTTTGTTCAAAAATACTATATAATTGTTTTATTTTATTTTGTTTTGTTTTGTTTGGCAGGGTCACTTTAAAAATATAAATAAACTCTAATGAACTCTTAAAGTGAATCCATATATTTAATTATAAAATTTGAGTGAAATGATTATATATTAGTTTTAACTTAAAAATAAAATACTATATGATTATTTTGATAATTTTTTAAATATATTCTTTTTAAAAAATAATTTATAACTCATATAACAGTTTTTAAAAATTTAATTATATTAGAATTTATATCACTTTATTCTTTATTATTTTTACAATTTTTATATTTGTTGAATAGAATTATATCTCAAATAGTAAGTTTGATTAAAATTATTACGAGTTTACCTAACATACTCGTCAATTGGTTGGATGTCGACCGATCTGACTTTTTCAAGCATGGAAGTAAAGGTGGTGAATTTAGAAGGATAAATCTAATAGAAAACACTGCGTGCTAAAGCATCCTTATAGAATCTTTTCTATAATATTGAAATTACTCGTGATATGGGTCATTCATTAGAACTCATCTATTTTTTTTTTAAATTTATCATATTAATCGATGAAAAACATCCATAATAAGACTATACATAGATTAATAAAACACACTTTTAGAATAATGAAAAAAAATATTTCTTTAATAATTTTATTTTTAAAATGATTTATTATTTATTTAAATAGGTGATTTTTTAAAAGAAAAAAAAAACAAGAGTGAAACCTATTGAAACGTTACACAATAGTCAAACCTAGATATTTAGGCATCAGAGTACAGCTAATAAGTTGGTGGAAGAACCAAGAAATGGCCCATGTTGTCATGGCCCTCTTTCGTTGTCTTTTCCCTTCTCCTTGAGTGTTTTCATGTTGGTGCCCCAAATAATGAACAACTTTACTAATTTGTGTTGCTTTTGCTCAAATTAAAATAAAAATAAAAAGGTTTCAACCCATCCAACTTAGTTGTAGTAATTATTGGGACCAACTTTAATTTAATTATCATGAAAAAAGAAGGCATGTATTAGGCATGTTTATCTATATATCTACTACCATAAAGCAAACGAAGTGGTGTTTAGATATTAAGCTAGACCTATGCGACTTTATCCAAGATCATAATTAGGGTAGAAGAAATTAGGAAGATCTCTAATATTAATTATTATATGTCTAAGTCTTTTGTTTACTTAATAATATCCTACCGAGAATTCTTCTCCCCCACAAAGGGGGGGAATCTTTAAAAACTAGAAAAATATATATAATACATATTTTATGATTATTTAAGACTTTTTTATGATTTTTAAATATTATATAATATATTCTGATATCGATTTTTTTAAAAAGAAATGATGATGTATCTTTTATTTAGAACATTTGAAATAATTTTTAAAAATTATATAAAAATTTTTGTCAATCAATGAAGTTTTAATTAAAACTTAGTGCTACAATAGAGATAGTGCAAGAAATTAAAGATGCTAAAGTGACCACTAACAAAACTAAATAAGAATCATTTTGGTCATATGTCCAATGTAATACAAATGCAATATTACAATCATCCAAATTATGTGCAATCATAATAACCGCTCACGAAAATGAGGAAGAAAGTCTATACTTATTCTAAGTAAAGCAGAGAAATTATTCTATCAACAAAGAGTAAGAGTGTATTTATCTAGGATAGGTATGTATGCATAAAAACAAATTCATGGCTTAGTGAGAAAGAATATTAAAAGGAATCAAATAGTCACGGTTCCGAAAGGAATTGACGCAGACGACGAATCACCAGAGTACAACCCATGAGGATGATGACGAAGAGAAGTAGATCGCGCCCTGCAAGATCAACATGAGCGTTAATGGGAACACGCCGGAGGTTTTCCGGCGGAGCCCACTCCGACGCTCAAGTCAGAGCCTTAATCACTTGCAGGAGGACCACGAGGAATGTAAAATTGTATGAGTTTAGAGAGTGTATCCCTTTACCTGGGTGCCAAAGTACTTTATATACCTAAGGGCTTGGTCACATGTGTCTCCATATTTTCCTCCATGTTCCGTAATCGTCGGTTACATGATAACCCTTAGGTAACGGCCGCAGCGATTATTAAGGCATTAATTGTCACGTGTGGCGGACAATAAATATCCTATGACTTTCCTGATCTGGAAAGGGGAACGTTTACTTGAAGTCGGGCTATCGGATATATTGATCTTCAGGCTCCGCTCTCCCGAGTTGGTCTCGAGGTCTCCCCTCTCGGAATGGCCTTGGGGGTTTGTCCTCCTAAGGTGGTCTCGGGCGCCAGGCCTGGCGCCGAGCGCATGTACTTCCGAGGTGGTCTCGAGAGCTTACGGCTCGGCCTGATCTCGGGTGTCTATCACTCTGAGGTGGTCTCGGTGTCTGTCCTCCCAAGGTGGTCTCAGGAGCCTAAGGACTGACCTGCCGTTGGGCGCCTATACTCCCAATGTGGTATCGGGAACTTACGACCTGGCCTGACCACGGGCGGCTAGCCTCCTGAGGTGGTCTCAGGAGACTAAGGCTTGGTATTGCCTCGGGCACCTATCCTCCCGAGGTGATCTCGGGAGACTACGACATGGCATGATCTCGGTCGGCCGACCTCCCGAGGTGCTCTTAGGTGTCCGACCTCGGTGGTCGGGTTTAGTAGACCCGGACACGTAGCTTCCCTGTTCCCTGTGTCAATCTTGGCATGTTTAACCCCATTACAAGCCCCTCTCTTCAAGTCTAATCGAAGGAAGTGTGGTTGACTGATTAGACCAGTGGTGCAACGAAGCGAAGCTATGCATCTGTGGGTCCATATATCAATTACTTCTCCATTGCCGGCTTGTCGGGTTTGAGGAATTAAAACATTCGTCCCCTAGCCTGAGGCAATCCTTTTGAATTAGTCAAAAAGGCTCTGTGGATTCTAAGGCTTAGCAATGGTAGCTGTCTATTACCTATTAAAAGTGTATGAGGTCTCTTAATGGCGACAAAACACCTCTGGGAATGCGACTCTACCACGTGTTCAGACTTCTTTCTTTGTGATCTCCTGCTGATACACACCGCAGGGCCATATCAAATGGCAGCCTTGAAAACGGCGACACCTCGAGATGGGCATCCATCACCGTCCACGTGTCGTGCCCCCGTTGTCCACACGAGGGCAGCTTTTCTCTATAAAAAGGGGAGGCGAAAACGTTCGTTCGCCATCCGGTATCGTCAATTAGCAGAACTTGTGCGCTTCGTCCTCGTCTACTATCATCTTCTTTCACTTAGGCTTCTTCCTCATGCGTATGTTCCCTCCCTGTTCCAGCATCCTCCCCTTCTCTCCTTAGAAGCCATTGTTAAGGAAGGGAAAAAGGACCAAGGTAGGAAGGAGATTTTGGAGAAGGATTACCAACCGGAGTGGTATAAATCCTCTTCCTCTAGGGTTAAGTTAGAAACCCTCCGAGCTGCTTGTGAATCATATGGCATTCCGGCGGAACTGGAGGTAGAGGTACCTAGGGTAGATCAATCTCCGATAGAGCCTCCCCTAGGGGTTTTCACTTTCGTCCTAGGGCATGTGGAATTAGGGCTTCGCTTTCCTCTTCCACCTTTTTTCATGAGTATCTCTTCCTATTTTAACATACCCCTGCATCAGATGGCTCCCAATTCTTTCTCCCAGATGGGCAGAGTGTTTATCCTCTTCAAGCTTTTTGACATTCCTTTGACCCCATGCTTTTTCCACTTCTTTTTCCTCCTCACACAAGCATCCAGGGAGCCTTCAGTTTCATGGCTCGCCTCGGCCATAGGTTCATAGGGGGTCTTCCTTCCTCCTATAAGGAATGGAAGGAACTTTTCTTCTTCACCCAACTTCCTCAGCGTCCTTTCAGCCCCATTTGCTGGAGGGAAAGCCTAGCAACCCCCCTCCCCCGGGAGCTAGGAGACTTCCAACAGGATTTGGGCTATCAACGGGCTAGGAGCATCCTGTCTAACATTGAGTTTAACGGCCCTGGTCTGGTGCAGAGAGCCTTTAGTTTCACACCTCACCCCAGCCATAGGTTCATAGGGGGTCTTCCTTCCTCCCATAAGGGATGGAAGGAACGTTTCTTCTTCATCCAACTTTCTCATCGCCCTTTCAGCCCCATTCGCTGGAGGGAAAGCCTACCAACCCCCCCCCCCCCCCCCCCCCGAAGCTAGGAGACTTCCAACAGGATTTGGGCTATCAATGGGCTAGGAGCATCCTATCCTGCATAGAGTTTCGTAGCCCGGTCTGGTGTAGAGTGATGAACTCATGTACTGAGCGAGACTCAACCCTAATGTCACCAGCATAAGCCCCAGTCTCGGTAAGCTTATCTCTTTACAAACACCTATTAATTCTAACTGATGTTTTATTGCATGTGCATTGCAGAGGGCGTCATGCTTTCTCGGGCGATGAATCGGCTCCTTAATGGGAGCAGGCCAATGAACAGGCCCTGGCCCCTCCTCCAGCTCCCCCTACCTCGGTGGTCGAGTCGGCTAAAATTCCGGAGGAGGCAATGGAGCAACCAGGCGACCAAGGGACGCCGGAGTAACCCAACACACAAGGAGAGAATGAGCGACCCGATGACGAGGGGATGCCAGAGCTGCCTGGTGCCCAATGAGCCGACCTCTCTCTCGCCCTCATCGAGACGGGCGGGAATGACGGAGGGTTGGCGTCCCAGACTGGGCCACCGATGGATAAAGCAGTCAGGATGTTGAGGAGGAAGCAACCCAATAAGCGGTCGGCAATACGGAGGAGGATGAGGAGCTTTGTACCTCTCGAGCTCCGCCTATCCCTGAGGAGGAGGACCTGCCTGTCCCGGAGGAGGAGGGCACGATGCCCCTGACCAAGCGCCTCAAATAGACGATCACTCCAGAGATAGGGCATCAGAGTGCCACCCTCACCCCTGCCAGCTCCTTCGATACCTCAAAAGGTAAGTAGGTGGTGCTAGTAGAGCCCCGACTACTACTTGACCACCTGCGCCAGAAGCTCCTAGTGGCGGAGGAGGAGACTTCTAGGAAGCTCCAACCGGTGAAACTAAAGGAGGGCTTCGCCGAGGGTCGGGTCTCCGAGGGAGCGTCCAGCTCTGAGGAGGACGTCCCGGGCCCCTTTACGGTGGCCCCAAAAGCACCTGCCAGCCAACTCATCCCCTGCTCCAGAGATGCATCCTCCTCCCAGAGTCGGGACAACGCGCCGAGGAGCTAGGGTGACCTGAATGGAAGGGCCTTGAGTGTCTCGGCTGGGCCCTTGGCCAGCCTGCATGAGTCTCTCCTGAAGGTAAAGGAATTTATTTTTTCTTGTTGTCCTTATGTTTTCTAACCCTTATTCTCTGTTGTAGGCTACTTACGACTGCCTTGTCTCAGGTCGGCAGTTGTATTCCAGGAAATAGATCGATCCTCTGATTTGCAAAGTAGCCGCATCAGAGGCAGAGGTCTATCGTGCCCGCAGGGGGTGCCTCATGCAGGCGGAGGTCAGCAAAGCCCTCAGGGCTAAAGTGGAGTACTACATGGACTCTCTGTTGGCCTCAGAATCTGTCCTGCACAGCTCTCGCTATCGGGACCGTCTTTTGTCCGAGAGGGTCACTACCTTTTGGATGACCTGCGCAACCTGGCCCAGGAGCGAGAGCAACTCTAGGCCAGGGAGAAAAAACTGTTCCAGGACGTCCAACTTTTTGAATCTTCAACGGGGGCCTTGAATGGTCGGATACAAGAACAGGCGCACCAGCTGGCCCAGAAAGAATCAGTAATAAAGGCGGTGGCTGATCACATGTCGGACCTTCAGGAGGACGTTGCCCACGAGGATGATGACGAAGAGAAGTAGATCGCGCCCTACGAGATCAACACGAGAGTTAATGGAACACACTGGAGGTTTTCCGGCTGAGCCTACTCCGATGCTCAAGTCATAACCTTGATCACTTGCAGGAGGACCACAAGGAATGTAAAATTGTATGAGTTTAGAGAGTGTACCCATTTACCTCAGTGTTGAAGCACTTTATATACCTGAGGGCTTGGTAATGTTAGGATCTTACCGTTTACTAGAGGGAGGGAGGGGGGGGGGGGTGAATAGCAAGTTATCGATCTTTCTTCCTGTTAGTGATATGAGAAAAGTGTCCTAAGGCAATCGCCTAATGATTGTAATCATTTATTTTAATAAATGAATATTCACTATTTGAGTATACATGTTTATGTATTTGATTGAGATCTTAAACTCATTTACTGAATGTCCGCAATACAATTCACAGCATGAGAGAATTTGTGATGAATTCACAACTAGTGATTATCTCTACATGTGCAATTGTGAAGTATTGAAATTGTCCTTAGTCGATGAATTGATAAATACGGACACTATCAATTCTGTTGAAACTAGCATGGGTTATTCTCTAATCAGCTGATTCTCACTGGCTGGTGACATTGAGATGTCCGGAGATAAACATGAATGCTAGTTAAGGGAACTAGTTCATTAGAGTGACTGGCTGTAAAACTTCATATGGTAGTCTACATATAGATATGTCAGTGAAGTTCTTACTGCAGTTTAAGTGCGATGTTCCTTTGACTTGTGGTGTTCAAGTCATCTTGGTCATGGAGACTTATACTTTGACATCTTAAGCAAGCATCTCCAAGGAGGTGTGGACCCAGGATGATTGGGTATAAGCCGAAGTGCCCGAAGATGTTTGAACAGCCTACAAAGGATTCACCACTCCTTGCGAGGAGATGTATACCCAAGGCCTATCGTCGGATTGTTACTCGAAGCCTCTGGCCAGAGCATGACATGTTCAGAGTATGAATCTCTTAAATACATGAGAGTAATTAGAATCCGTAGGACGAGAAAACGTTACTTGGGCTAGGTGTGACGTAGTCAGCCTAGTGGGGACTGATACACATAGACAATGTCCTGAACCAAGTGGGTATAAGATGGTGAAGTGAATGGAGCATGATTTATTATGGCTGCTGAAGGGTTTCAGAATTGTTTCTGAGGTCAACCGTTGATCTTTCGATTAATTGGAGATCATGATGTACTACTAGGTGCCACTGATGATCGTTCTATAATTGATTAATTATAGACGGCCAACATAAATCGAAAGTCTATTTAGTCACACGCACTACGAGTAATCCGAGGGATTTAAAACGAGTTGAAAATTGGATTTTCCAATCAAGAGAGATTAGGTTTGGTTAAGACAAACGATAAGTCGAATCTGAATTTTTCAGAGACGCATCGGAACCGTAAAATGGCTAAGTCTTTTGAAGACTTAATAGATGAATTAAATAAGTTTAATTCATTAGGGCGTGGCTTGGATGGGCCGGCTAAAGAGGGTCTCCATCCTCTTTGCTTGGCCGGCCACAACAAAGGGAGAGAACCATGTTTTTGGTTCAATTTATAAAATAAACCAAGTGTGGTTTGTTTTATAAAATTATGGATAATATAAATTTTTATATAATAAACCAAGGTTTGGTTTATTTTTCATGGAAATTAAAATGAACCATGGATTGGTTTATTTTATTTTATAAAATCAATCATGGATTGATTTACCATGATAAAAAAATTTATTCCATAAGAAAAAGGAGACTTGGTCGGTTTTTATCATGAATTAAAATATGATAAAACTTGGCATGATGGAATAAGTCATAGAAAATTTATTTCATAAGAAAAAAGATACTTGGCGGTTGAGAGGCCACTATATAAAGGACCCAAGTCAAGGCTTGGAAATCAATCGAAGTATTCTTGCCTGGGCTCTCTCCCTCTCCTCCCTTCTTCCTCTTGGCTGGCCACAATTCCTCTCCCTTCTTCTTGCCGTGAGCACAAGGAGAAGCACTGAGGCGACGAAGTTCTTCCGTTGGGATGATCTTCCTCTCCGGCCATCATCACCTTGGAATTGGGCGCAAGTCATCTTCCTCCTTCTCGCCGGAATTACGATTCCGGCCAACCTTGGTAGTGAGTTTTTCCGATGTGATTACTTCTCTCTTGGTTTTCTTGTCGTGTTCTCGGAGAATCTAGTAGTTCTCGAGAACACGAAACTCGTGGCTTTGCGAAGTCATCCCGAAGATACTTGTCGTGGACGCGAATAGAGGCGGAGCTTCCGAGGGACGCTTACGGTTGGATCTTGTCCCTTCATTCGAGTTACGCAAGGTAATACGTAAATTAGTTTACGTTTCTGCAAAATTTTAAATATATGATCATGTCTACACAAGATAAAGTTGTATGCTTAGATGTGTGGTTAAATAATTTGAGAAATTATTTATACTAAACCTTCCGCTGCACGTAATTAATTTTAAAATTACGAACCCGCATCCATGTCAACATGCACCCGGACCCAACAGTGGTATCAGAGCCGGTTAGTGTTAGACATAATCATATAATTGTTTTGCGAAAAACTTTGTCATGATCTCAAGTTTGGAAAATTTTCCAATTATGGAAACTTTCCAATTATGGTAAATTTTCGATTTAGGAATTTCAAAGTTTGGAAATCATCATGAAATTTCGCAAACTTTTGAAATATCCCTGTTTCTGAAATTTTATGATAATTGTGAAAACTTTTCATTTTTGGAAACTTTCCAATTTTGGAAATTTCCTATTTTGGAAATTTTCTAATTTTAGAAAATTTCTAATTTTGGAAATACGTAAGTTTTCTTTGTACCAGAAACTTACAATTATTCTGAAAACCTTTTATTTTTGGAAACTTTCCATTTATGAAAAGCTCGCAATTTTGGGCACTTTCTTTCAAGAAAGTCTAGACAAATTATGGGAATATTAATTGGCATTTAAATTCATAATTGAAAATTAAATTATTTATAAAATTCTTTATTTTGGATTGAACCTCGGGGAGCCGTCCAATTTAAAGTTAGTTGTTATAATTAAATTTCCTAAATTGAATTTAAACTGTCAAATTTTTAATTTGGATTGAGCCTCGGGGAGCCGTCCAAATTATATTATCAATAAATTTTTATTTTGGATTGAGCCTCGGGGAGCCATCCAAATTAAGTTATTGATATTAATTTTCCATAAATAAAATATGTGATCAAATCTTGGAAATTTTGAGGTGATTCTCAAACGATAATTTCCTTATTTAATTTATGAGGTGATGCTCTTACATATTATTGTCTCCAAAATTAATTAGAAAAATTATTTCCTATAGAGTATAATTCCTTAAATAAGATTTTCATGAAAATAATATGTGGTTGAATTAAGGGAATCTGTCTCTTAATTTAATAAGATTTGATTTAGAGAAATCAAAGTCTTAAACATATTAATTCCAAAATTGATTATGATAATTTAGGAAATTGTTTCCCAAAACAATTCCTTGAATAAAGTATGAAATTATAATTAGGAAATCCGGTTCCTAATTCAATTAATGAGACTTGATAAATTAAGTCACATACATACTTTATTAAGGAAATCGTTAGTACATGACATAATTATATGTCATGAATGTGCTTAAAAGAAAAAGATGAGACCCAAAACCCCTTACAAAATATTAAGGCCACACCTTCCATTAATATGGTTAGAACCGGAGTTTTGTTTCTCGTTTGGGTTGATGGACACATCCATGCCCGGCTTGAACCTCAACATGTTCAAACCATGGAATTAGTTTATGATTAATATAGTTGGAGTCAGAGGTCAATCCTTAGTTTTGGTTGTTGGACATATCCAAGCATGACTAAACGGTTGAATGAGCTCCAACCATATTAAAACTATTTCTTGATTAATTGGTCAGCCTTAAGCTTGGAGCATCGATTTGTTGTGCCATAGCCAAGGTTGATGTAAAGAGAGGTGCAGTTGGGTGCTATGTATATTGTTGCATACTTGTTAATGAGTTAACAACCCAATGATATATGCAAACATTCAATTAGTTGATAGCATAATGTGATAGTTACATATGTGTAATATATAATCGGTATAATTACCTACCTTCATAGCTAAGAATAACTTGATGGACTCCAGCCATGGTTGTTCTTATCTATGGTTGGATATCAACCTATTTGGAGATGTTCCTACGATCTCCCGAATTGATAAAAAGGGTTATTCAATTCGAAAAAATAAATAGGATTTAATTAATGTATATTGATGCATTCTTTATCATTCTCATCACATAACCTCAATTTGTATTTCTAGGATAATCACCTGATCATGTCTTCTCTGAATTTGCGTTCCATTTTGGACACCAATAAGTTAACTAAGGTCAAAAGGATTGAAAAGGCACCAAAAGGCACTTGCCATCACTGCGGCAAGGAGGGCCACTGGCGAAGAAACTGCAAGGTTTATCTTGAGTCCTTGAAGAAGGAGGCATCCGATGCCCCATCCTCTTCAAGCATCTTCATTATTGAATGTCACTCTATTTCCTGGTACACCTGGGTACTTGATACTGGGTATAGCTCACATATATGTAATGACATACATGGGCTAAGGAATAGAAGAAGACTCGTCAAGGGAGAAGCGAATTTGCGAGTTGGAAATGGAGCAAAGATTGCTGCTATTGCCATCGGAACATATTTGCTAAAGCTCCCTACTGGACTTGTCTTAGAATTGGATAATTGTTATTTTGTTCCTTCGTTAATAAAGAACATTGTATCTATTTCATGCTTGAATGAAAAAGGTTATCATTTAACTTTTAGTAACAATTGCTGTTACATAACTTTAAATGGTGTTCTTTATGGGACCGGAACTTTATGCAATGGTATCTACATGTTAGATTTATCCGGTGACGTTTTCAATATCGAAGTTAGCAACAAACGTGCTCGAATAGATAATCAAATAGACTCATATACGTGGCATTGTCGTCTTGGCCATGTAAGCAAGAAACGCATGACCAAATTACACTGATGTGGAATTCTGGAATCATTTGAACCTGGTTCATTTGATACATGCGAATCATGCTTAAAAGGCAAGATGACCAAATTACCCTTTCCGAAAAAGGTAAACCAGTGGGAGAATTGCTTGATCTAATACATACTGATATATGTGGACAAATGTCAACTCTTGCACAAGGAGGTTATAGCTACTTCATTACCTTTATCGATGATCACTCACGATTCGGGTATGTGTTCTTAATGAAACACAAATCTAAAGCTTTTGAGAAATTCAAAGAGTTCAGAAGTGAAGTAGAGAAACAGTTTGGCAAAAGTATTAAGATACTTCGATCCGATCGGGGTGGTGAATACTTAAGTCAAGAGTTTCAAGATTATCTTAGGGACAATGGGATATTGTCTTAATGGACTCCGCCATATACACCACAGCATAATGGTGTATCTGAGAGGCGTAAACGAACCTTGATGGACATGGTTAGATCTATGATGAATCATGCAACTCTTCCAAAATCCTTTTGGATCTATGCGCTTAAGACAGCTGTTTACTTGCTAAACAGAGTCCCGACCAACGTAGTCTCTACTACTCCATATGAGACGTGGAATAGTAAGAAACCTCATTTATCTCACCTAAAGATATGGGGTTGTCCTGCTTATGTAAAGCGGACTGTATCAGACAAATTGGATGCTAAGTCTGATAAATGTCTATTTATTGGATACTCTAAGGAAATGAAGGGTTACCAATTCTATCATCCCTTGGAACAAAAGGTGTTTGTTTCAAGGTATGCTGTATTTCTAGAAAAAGAATTTCTTTTACAAGAAAACAGTGGGAGTAGCATTGAACTTGAAGAAGTTCAAGAAACTCCAATAGACATTACAGAGACACCTAGTCTAGACCCACAACCAATAACTCATAACGATGAGCTATCAGTTGAACCTAAAACAACACCACTTCTTCGTAGGTCTGATAGGACACGCAATATTCTAGAGAGATACGGATTTCTCATAAGTGAATCGAACGACGTGTTACTCATTAACGATGACGAACCTATCAGTTATGAAGATGTTCTGAAAAATTTAGAAAGGGATAAATGACTTGAAGCCATGAAGTCGGAAATGGATTCCATGTACAAAAATCAAGTATCAGACTTGGTTAACCCACCTGCAGGGATTAATCCCATAGGGTGCAAGTGGGTTTTCAAGAAGAAAACTGACATGGAAGGTAATATTGTTACCTTTAAGGCTAGATTAGTGGCAAAAGGATATCGTCAGAAACAAGGAATTGATTATGACGAAACCTATTCGCCAGTAGCTATGCTTAAATCCATTCGGATGCTCCTGGCCATAGCAGCTCATTATGATTATGAGATATGGCAATTGGATGTGAAAATAGCTTTCCTTAATGGAAACCTGCTTGAGGATGTATACATGATACAACCTGAAGGTTTCACATCGGTCAATAAAACCATAGTATGCAAGCTTCGACGATCCATAGATGGACTAAAGTAAGCATCCAGGAGCTGGAACATCCGTTTTGATGAGATAATCAAAGAATTTGATTTCTCACAAAATCCTAACGAACCTTGTGTGTACAAGAAGGTTAGTGGGAGTGCAGTCGTATTCCTGGTGTTATATGTCGATGACATATTACTTATAGGAGACGATATATCAGTCTTACAGTCAGTTAAAATTTGGTTGTCCAAAACTTTCTCCATGAAAGACCTGGGAGAAGCAACCTATATCCTTGGGATTAGAATCTATAGAGATAGATCAAAACGGTTGCTTGGTCATTCGCAGTCTACATATATAGACCGAGTGCTAGAAAGGTTTAGCATGTCGAAATCCAAGAAAGGTTATCTTCCCATTAGGCATGGGAACAACCTTTCGAAGTCTATGTGTCCGTGCACAGAAGACGAGAGAATTTACATGAATAAGATTCCTTATGCATCCGTGATAGGATCTATCATGTATGCTATGTTATGTACTAGGCCCGATGTATCGTATGCTCTGAGCGTCACAAGCAGATACCAGTATGATCCAGGAATGAATCATTGGGCGGCTGTCAAGACAATCCTCAGGTACTTGAGAAGAACTAAGGATGTGTTCCCAATATATGGAGAAGGTGATATGATAATACGTGGGTATACAGATGCCAGTTTCTAGACAGATAAGGATGACTCCAAATCTCAGTCCGGATACGTATTTATTTTGAATAGAGGCGCAATAAGTTGGAAGAGATCCAAGCAAGACACCGTAGCGGATTCTACCACAGAAGCGGAATATATTGCAGCTTCGGAAGCAGCAAAGGAAGCAGTCTGGATCAAGAAGTTTGTCTCAGAACATAGTGTGGTTCCAACCATTGATGAAGCAATACTGGTTTATTGTGACAACAATGGTGTAACGCCCGCCCTTATATCTACTCTCGGGGCGGGGTTACGTACATTCAATCATATAGTAATATATTTTTTTTCTATTTCTATCTTCTAGCATGACATTAAAACAACAATGCAAGGACTTAAGGGAACTAGGTACTAAGCATGCTTGCAAAAATTATCAAGTGCCATTCTATAACATGATAACATCACTAGTAATGTAACTCATAACATAATCAAGTGTAAGAGACCTCCAAGGTAAACACTATCATGTCATGTCAATCCTAATCACTAATACTTATTGTCAAGGAGCATAACATAAGCATAAATATGTAGATATAGAAATCTTTCTTCCCGAGCCACCACCCCACACATCTTCAGCCTCCTGCCTCTTCCTTCCATTTAAGTGTTATCTGCAGCATAAGACAACACATAAACTAGTAAGCAAAATGCTTAGTAAGGATCCTGTCCTACTCGCAAAATCCGTACGAAAGAATATAACATGTACACATAATCAATCATAAGTATAAGTTCATCAAAGCATATTAAACATCTAAGTTTCTAAGCATGCAGTATCAAGTACCATAAGCATACTCTTCACATATAACAAATGCTTTCAATGAATGTTTTCAAAACAATTCCATAATGGTATTACTTAAAAATACATCCATATCATATTGGGCCCTGTTGTGTACCAACTATCGCGCGGAAACTATTGCGCGTTCCCTAATGAATTGGGGTAGCGAGCCACCAATTCATTAGAGCAGGACCCTTCCGTCCTACCGGAGCCACGTTAACATGCACCCCGGATTTATTTAACGACCCCCTTACGAGTCGGGTACACAACTTAAAAGTAAAATACTTATCATGCTTTTACATATATGCTAAGGAATACTCCATATTCACTCTTATGGGACACACCACTCTTCAAGGGTGCTCATGATCCCGTAGGGACACACCACACAACATAAGGGGTGCTCTTGATCCCATACTTATTTGAGTATCCCTTCAAGCATTTTAACATATCACATGCAATTTCATAAAGGTGCCCCCCAGGGGCTATAAGGCATGCTCATATATACATCATATTTCATGCATGTTCATACATACATCATATTTCATACTTGTTCATACATGCATCATATTTCATACATGTTTATACATACCTCATATTTCATACTTGTTCATACATATATCATATTCCATACATGTTCATACATACATCATATTTCATACATGCATATACATATTATTTTGCTAAACATAATCATATCCCGTAGGGTAGTTTAGCCTTCACATATTATTCATGCAACTTATTAAACATAAAGCATATCATGAGATAATTATACAACCCTAAACCTTAGTCCTTCTAGGGTTGGCCGAAACTTAAGTATAGGGAAAATTAGGGTTTGAACTAAATATTCACACATACATTCATTCAAACACCTCATACATAAACATATCATAGCATGCTAACAATTAAGGTTTACATATCAACCCTTCCATTTAACACCACATACATATAAATATGATCATCCCCAACCATAAACATATATCATAGGGTAGTTTGACCTTTACAAACCCTAGTCCTAGTGGGTTGGCCGAAACATCAAGAGTAGGGAAATATTAGGACTTTTGCATTAATCATTCACACAACAATGATACAAACATCTTGTATACAATATCACACCATACACTAAGCATGAATATTTTCTAGGATAATTCAACTCTCCTTGACCCTAATTCATTGCCTTGGCCGAAACTTGTAGGGTACCAAACCCTAATTTGTGTCCTCTCAAAAATTTGGAAAACAACATACATCCATACCCTAAGTTCCTAGGGATATCCTCATGCATCAAGAAGCAACCAAAACCTATTTCATGGTGGTGGCCGAAAGTCTTATAAGGGAGGAACTCCCATTTTCGAAAACAAGAACACAAGGAAAACATGCATAAACCATTACACTGCAGGCGAGAGGATACTTACATCCTTTCGCTTGATTTTCTCCTTCTCTAACTTCTTAAGATGCCCTTGGTTGAAGGAAGGTGAGTGTTCTCCTTCCTAGTACTTCTATAGAACCCTTGGCCCTAGTAGAGAGAGCAAGGTCCTTGGGTGAGATCTCCTTCTTTCCAAACCCCTAAGGTTGAAACCCTAGGTTTTCTTTTTCGAAAATGGAGAAGGGGAAAGCTTGAGTTTCGGTGGAGAAGTGAAGAGGAAGAAGAAGAGGAAGTTATTCCAACTTCCCTTTCCCTTATTTATACTTTTCTCATGAAGAGACATGTCTCTTCACTTTCCTCGCTTTAACAAGCATGTTCCTATTCTCTCCACAAGAAGCATGGCTTGGTGCATTGGTTATGACATGGCTAGTGCAACTAGGAGGTTCAAGGTTCAATCCCTGCTTCCTCCCTCCCTTCTATATTTCCTTTTTATCACATTTTGCACTAATCCAAGCCCATTAAGCCAAGCCCATCATGAAATCTCATAATATTAATTATATTCCATGAATTCATATATTTCATAATATTTCATGATAATATTTCATGAATTCCATAATATTTCATATTTATGAATTCATAATATTTCATAATATTTCATGATACTATTTCATGAATTCCATAATATTTCATATTTATGAATTCATAATATTTCATGATACTATTTCATGAATTCCATAATACTTCATATTTATGAATTCATAATATTTCATGATACTATTTCATGAATTCCATAATATTTCATATTTATGAATTCATAATATTTCATAATATTTCATGATACTATTTCATTAATTCCATAATACTTCATATTTATGAATTCATAATATTTCATAATATTTCATGATACTATTTCATGAATTCCATAATATTTCATATTTACGAATCCATAATATTTCATAATATTTCATGATACTATTTCATGAATTTCACCATATTTCATATTCATGAATTTATATATTTCCTAATATTTCATATGGGAAATTTCGGGGCGTTACAATCCTCCCTACCTTATTTCATGAACTAGATTTAAGCCTGGGTCTAGAGTTCGAATCCTGGGAAGGCAAAAATCCACGCCCAGGAGTGGGAAGACCTAGTATTGGTAACGGCACGATCGACGGTCGACGGTCGAGACCGCCAAATGGGCCGCCAAATGGGCCGGGTCGTTACAGATGGAGCTATTGCACAAGCGAAGGAACCAAGGTCTCATCAGCGATCCAAACATGTGCTTCACCGCTATCATCTGATCAGAGAGATTATAAGTAGGAATGATATACAAATTGAGAAAATTCCTACTGAAAGGAATTTAGCGGATCCTTTAACTAAGGCCTTGCCTTAAAGCAAGTTTGAGGGTCATGTTAGAGCCTGAGGTATTGGATACCGTAGCGATTGACATTAGGCCAAGTGGGAGTTTGTTAGTGATATGAGAAAAGTGTCCTAAGGCAATCGCATTATGATAGTAATCATTTATTTTAATAAATGAATATTAACTATTTGAGTATACATGTTTATGTATTTGATTGAGATCTTAAACTCATTTACTGAATGTCCGCAATACAATTCACAGCATGAGAGAATTTGTGATGAATTCACAACTAGTGATTATCTCTACATGTGCAATTGTGAAGTATTGAAATTGTCCCTAGTCGATGAATTGATAAATACGGACACTATCAATTCTGTTGAGACTAGTATGTGTTATTCTCTAATCAGCTGATTCTCACTGGCTGGTGACATTGAGATGTTCGGAGATAAACATGAATGCTAGTTAAGGGAACTAGTTCATTGGAGTGACTGGCTGTAAAACTTCATATGGTAGTCTACATATAGATATGTCAGTGAAGTTCTTACTGCAGCTTAAGTGCGATGTTCCTTTGACTTGCGATGTTCAAGTCATCTTGATCATGGAGACTTATACTTTGACATCTTAAGCAAGCATCTCCAAGGAGGTGTGGACCCAAGATGATTGGGTATAAGCCGAAGTACCCGAAGATGTTTGAACATCCTACAAAGGATTCACCACTCCTTGCGAGGAGATGTATACCCAAGGCCTATCGTCGGATTGTTACTTGAAGCCTCTGGCCAGAGCATGACATGTTCAGAGTATGAATCTCTTAAATACATGATGTTGGATCGTGAAAACCGATAGAGGGGGGGTGAATATCGGTAATCGTTCGGACTTTCGTAAAGAGCAATTGCACAGCGGAAGTAAAAATAAACACAACACAAAGGCACAGTCGATTTTACTTGGTTCGGAGCCTGTGTCGACTCCTACTCCAAGGCCCACGGTCATTGACCGTTTACTTTGGGCAATTCTATATGAAGCGCAATAATAGTTACAGAATTTAGTTACAAAGTAAGTGCACGAAAATAATAATAAAGAATTGCGCTCTTCGTTACCGACGTCCGGAGTGTATTGACTTTTTCGGTGCAGCGGGACGTCGTCGGCTCGAGTTGGAGTGTTTCCGGAGCAAGGCACGAGCGTAGAAGAGCTTTGAGGCGTTGAGAGAATTGTTGTCCTGAAGCCTTGGTCGAGGGCCCTTTATATAGGGCCTCGGGGCGCCCGGGACGTCGGGGGCGCTCCCCACGTGGCCTCTGATCCGTAGAGCTCTCGGTCGCGTCTGATCCTCTAGATCCGCTTTGACCGGGGCGCCCGGAGCGCTCAGGGCGCCCGCATTGACCGGTCAAAGCTTTATCTTCTCGGCCTCGCAAGGGCGCGCTTCGGCAGCTGGCAGTGGGGGCGCCCGCGACAGGCGGGGCGCCCGCGACAGGCGAGGCGCCCGGAGCATCCGGGGCGCCCCGAATGTAGCTGTCGAGGCGCGTTGAGGTGTGTTTTCACTTCTTGCAGACTTGGGTTGACCTTGGGGGCGCCCGGATCATCCGGGGTGCCCTGCTCAGCTTCTGCCTCACTCTTTTGAGGCTCTCTGAGCTGCAGATACTCAGTCCTTCGATCCTGCATCCAGGGTTAGTCCAAATAGCAATTATATTATTATTTTATACAGCCTTAGCTGTCTTGGTTCTGACTTTGGTCTCCAAAATGGAGCCCTAGGTCAGACCGACGCCTACTGTTCCCTCGACGGGGAACGCGTCCTCACCTACTCCTCTCGGGAGAATGTACCTGATGCCAACCGCTCCTTTGGTTGGACTTTTGCCTGGCGGTCCTTTGCCAGGTCTTGGATACCGAGCTGTCCTTCGCCCGGTGCCTAGCTGTCCTTCGCTAGGGCTTTGTTTCCTGGCAGCCCTTTGCCAGTGCCTAGCAGCCCTTTTCTAGGACTTGGTTTCCTGGCAGCCCTTCGCCAGGTGCCTAGCAGCCCTACGCTAGGACTTGGATACTGGCAGTCCTTCGCCAGGTGCCTAGCAGTCCTTTGCTAGGGCTTGGATATTGGCAGTCCTTCGTTAGGTGCCTAACAGTCCTTCGCTAGGGCTTGGATACTGGCAGTCCTTCGCCAGGTGCCTAGCAGTCCTTCGCTAGGGCTTGGATACTGGCAGTCCTTCGCCAGGTGCCTAGCAGTCCTTCGCTAGGGCTTTGGATACTGGCAGTCCTTCGCCAGGTGCCTAGCAGTCCTTCGCTAGGGCTTTTTCTGCACACTCAGTGAACAACGTTAGATCACAAATAAACTTAACTTTGAATCCTTTGCCAATATCAAAACCAGGTTTTAATGGTGCTTCCTGCACCAACAATCTCCCCCTTTTTGATTATGGCAACACAATTCAAAGTTAAGTAAAAAACTTTATAACTGTTAAGAACATTATGTAAAAATGAAGTATAGCAATTTTACACAATTCAATGTTAAGTAAAAACCTTATAACATTTACTAACGCAAGGTAAGATTTGAAAAAAAACCTTTATTTATCATAAAAAAACCTTTATTTCTTATACTCCCCCTAAAACCCTGAGTACTTGTGTTATAATACTTAACTTTGACCTTTCCTCCCCCTTTGACATATATCAAAATTAAACATGGGTGAACAAGGTATCTAATAGGGAGGTTTGAGTTTTACCAAAATAAATTTAAGTAAAGGAGTTCAAAAGCATAGTTTTCAAAAGAAACTTTAAGTAATGGATTTCATAATTTTCAAAGTAATGGATGTTTTGAAAATACATGAAGCTCCCCCTTAATGTGATAACTCTTCTACTTATATTTTAGAAAAAGCTTGCAAAAACTTGTAACATAGTTTTCAAGAAAAACTTAACAGTAACTTACTTAGCCAACATTTTGAAAACAAGTTTTCCTTAAAAAGTTTCAACTTTTGCACTCATAGAGAATTTTCCTTAGAACATATTTTGTGCATTAAAAATCATTTTTACTTGGAAAACCTTTAAATAGACAAGTTTTTGCTGAAACATAGATCTGTTTACTAAGAAAAATTTTACTTAGAAATATTTTCAAAATAACTGCACTTAGTGCTTTAGAGGTTTTGAAAGATGCTTAGACCAATTTTAAAGCACTTAAGAATACTTAGTGAAAACAAGATAAAATTTGAAATTTTCTCTCTCTTGGCCATATATCAATAAGGAACTTTTTTTTTAAAAAAAAGATTTAAGGAAAAATTATGTGGATCAGTGCTTATGAGTTTTGAAAATATAAAAATACTTAGTATAATTTTGAAAGCACACAGATTAAATTGCACTAAAAAAGACTCCGCTTTGAAGGATATTGTGCAATTTTGAAAAAGGATTTTGTATTTTTAGCCAAGTCTTTAGAAAATTCACGTACTTAGAACACTATTGCCTTAGAAAAGTATTAGAACTTTTTAAAACATTATATTTTGAGATATTATACAAATTTTGGAAAATATAAGTACTTTTGAAAAGTATGCATGTAAGTACTTTTAAAAGAGTTTAATGTTATTTTGAGATCATGATACTTTACTTGGTTTCTTTTCCAGTCTGACACAATCCTAGGGAACCTTGTTGACTACAAGGACATTTTCCTAAGTGTCCTGGAAATTTTTCAACCCAAGTAAAGATTATTTCAAAAGGTATTTTAAACAAAACATTTTAAAATAATATTTTTTTGTAAGACAAAAGTTTTCGACACAATTTTGAAAATATAGTGTATGAAAACATATTATTTAGAAATGTTTAATAACTCATTTAATTTGACCTCCCCCTAAACTTGATACAGTCCTTGGAAGCTTGTTGACCACAAGTATTCTTCCTCTGAGTTCTTAGGGTTCAGTTCATATCAAAAGAATTATTTAATAATTTCAAGGATAAATGCCAAGGAAAATACTTGTTAGAAATAATTTCTTTTGGTTTAGACTCCCCCTAAATTTGACACATCCTAGGAGTCCTTGTAGATCATTAAGTAGACCTTCCTTTGTGTCTTTAGGGTTTACCAAAATCAAAAGAGTAGTTTTGAATACTAGCATGGTAATATAATTTTTAGTAAATTCAATTTGAGCAGAAACCTTGTTTTCGAAAAACATTTTGAAATAATAATGGTTTTTGTAAAGCACAATTTTAAAAAATATAGTGATTATTGGAAAACATAGTATTTTTTAAACTTCTTCTTTTAATTTGATCTCCCCTTAGATTTGACACAGTTTGGCTTTTATCTAAGTTCCTTAAGGGATTTCAGTGTTGAGCAAGTTTGACTATGTTGACTAGGGTTGACTATTTTGACCAAGTTTGACCAATTAATGACTAAAACAACACAAGCCCTAGATTATATTTAAAACAAGTCTATTGAGATATTTAACATGAAATTTCAAAAAATGTTAGAATTGAAAGAGGTTAACATGCTTGGTCATGAAAAAAAAGGATAATTTTGAATAACTTTTGAAAACATTTTTTTTTATTTACAAAGATAGCGAATTATGCTTATAAGTCCTAGATGTCTCACCCAAATCTAGGGTTTTCAATCACGTTAGCCTTATAGATTTCGTGAGACAGTTTTTGAAAGAAGAGTTTTAAACAAAACATGATTTATTTTGAAAATCTTAATTAATTTTGAAGACAATTAAATTTAATTTTGAAAGGAGATGTTTGATTCTATACTTAACTGAAAAGTGTGTTAGATTCGAATTTTCCAAAAAGTAATCTGAATTTGAAATTAAAAAATTGGCTTCCAGGTCTTGGCAAGGCACTAGGCCTTCTTTGGCCGTAGCCTTATGGGATCATCCTCCCTTTCCTTGACAAAGCCTTTTAATGAAATTTCATTTTCAAAATTATTCTTTGAAAAATTTCTGGTCTAACTAGTTTGGATTTTGGATCGGTAGCTTCGGCTAGTTTCACCAAATTGGCTTCCCTAACGTACTATCATCTCACCTCTACCCAATACTATGTTGTCAAGTTTCAGTTAAGTTTGTTTGGTCCTTAAACTAGCCTAAGTCTAAGCATGACAAATTACAGAAATTAAATGAACAATCAATCAAGCAATTGAATTCAAGAATAACAATTTTATCTAATAATGAATATAGTTTTCAGTTTGGCTCCCCCTGGACTAAAGCCACGGTGATGGTTAGGCAAGATGTGAATCTTGTCCCTGGGGATCCAATACTGATTTGATCCAGTCGGTTTATTCAGGTATAGTTTAGGTACCCATGCCTGAATTTTACCTCTGGACTGATTCAGTACAGCTAAGTATGATCTTTACCGGGATTTGGTTCTATAGCCCAATCCGGATCGATTTAGAACTGATTTCTGTTTTCCAAGGATCATGTCAAGACCCTTGGAACCAGATGTAAATCGTTCTAACGCTGATCTAAGATCCTTAACCTGAGTTTTCAGGGAGGAGTTCTCCTTTTCAAGTTTTTCAACTTGAGTAGGAGTTCCTTCCTGAACCTTCTCGGTTAAGGGTTTAGAGTCAGCTCCCTCTTTCAGGAGTTTTACTTCCTGTCGGAGGGACTCGACTCGGAGTTTGGCTTTTGCCAAATCTCGAGAAAGAAAAGAAATTAATTCACTTAATTGCGATCTATTAAAACTTGTTACCTTAATTTCTCCGTCTTCTGTGAAGGTCAGCTCGCCGTCCTCCTGTTCTGTTTCTGATTCGGTTCCGACTTCTTCTGAGGCAGTCAGAGCTAGGAGGTTGGACTGGGGAGCCTCTTCTTCTTCTTCTGAGGAAGACTCATCCCAGGTTGCTTGGAGTGCCTTCTTTCTTCTCGTCCTTTTTGTCTCCTTTAGGTTAGGGCACTCTGACTTGTAGTGGCCCTTTTTCTTGCACTCGTAGCAGGTTACATTGGGCTTGTTTGCGGGTTCAGCTGGTTCGTCCTTTCTTCGGCCAGTTTTTCGTTTGTTGGTTCGGTTCTTCAGCTCCTTGTAGTAGATTCGAGCGAGCCGGACCAGCTTAGTTTGATCTCCATCTTCTTCTTCTGAGTCTGAGTCTGAGTTAGACTCAGGTTTGGGTTCAGGCTTCTTCTTTGTTATCCTTCCAGTCTTACCTGCAAGAAAAGCAATACCTTTTTCGACCATATTGGTGTTAGTTTGTTCGTGCAGTTCTAGCTCGACCATTCTGGAAGGGTAAGGATTGGTGCACTGGTGAGTCTCCTTTTTAGTTCCAAGAAACTCTTTTCACAGTCTTCCGTCCATTCGTACTTCTTATCCTTCCGGGTGAGAGCCGTTAAAGGGGCTACGATCCTCGAGAAATCTTCCACAAATTTTTTATAATAGCCTGCCAACCCCAGGAAACTTCTGATCTCGCTGGCGTTCTTCGGCCGGCTCCAGTTATTCACCGCTTCAACCTTCATTGAATCTACCATAACTCCGTCTTTAGAAATAATATGGCCCAAAAAGCCTACTTGGTCGAGCTAGAACTCACATTTGGAAAATTTTGCATATAGTTGCTTTTCCCGAAGAATCTCTAATACTTTCTTCAGCTGCTCAGTGTGCTCTTCTTGGGTCCTCGAATAAATAAGAATATCATCGATGAAGACGATCACAAATTTGTCGAGGAACGACGAGAACACCCGATTCATCAGGTCCATAAACATAGCAGGGGCATTCGTCACGCCGAAAGACATAACAACAAACTCAAAATGCCCGTACCTTGTTTGGAAAGCCGTCTTCGGAACATCCTCTTGTTTTACTCTAACTTGATGGTACCGAGACCTCAAATCAATTTTTGAGAAAACAGTGGCTCCCTTTAATTGGTCAAACAGGTCATCTATCCTCGGAAGGGGATACCTGTTCTTAATAGTTACGTTGTTCAGCGCTCGATAATCTATGCACATGCGCATAGATCCGTCTTTCTTCTTCACAAACAATACTGGAGCTCCTCACGGGGAATGACTAGGGCGAATAAATCCCTTATCTAGCAACTCCTGTAGCTGTTCCTGAAGTTCCTTCAACTCAACCGGCGCCATACGGTAAGGTGCCTTGGAGATCGGGTTAGTAACAGGAATTAATTCGATCTCAAATTCCACTTCTCTATCAGGAGCTAATCCTGGCAACTCATCTGGGAAAACCTCTGGGAAATCACATACCACCCGGACATCCTCTAGCTTCCGATCCTTCTCTTGACTGGCATCCACCACATAGGCTAGAAATCCAGTACATCCTTTGTCTAACATCTTCTGAGCTTGGAGAGCTGATAAATATTTCCCGGTTCTTTTCCTTGGCTCCCCGACAAATTCGAACTTAGAACTCCCCTCAGGTCGAAAGACCACCTTTCGCTTACGGCACTCAATAGAAGCACTGTATTTACCCAGGAAGTCCATTCCCATTATAACATCATAATCTTGCATGTCGAGTACTATCAGATCGCAGTAAAGTTCCTTTCCTGCAATTCCGACCGGCACCGCACGCAGTACATGAATAGATGTCATTATCTCTCCCGAAGGCAGGGTCGTGAAGAACCTGCCATCCAACTCTTGGGGAAGCCTATCTATCTTCTTGGTATATGGCACCGAAATGAACGAGTGCGTTGCCCCAGTATTAAATATTGCAGTAGCATACTGACTGAAAATAAGTATCTGACCTGTGACAACCGTAGAAGCTTCTGCAATGTCCTCCTTGGTAACCGAGAAAACCCTGGCATTGGTCACTGTTGGGGAGGCCTCCAACATTGGGGTCCCTTCCAGCTCGGCTGGCATATAGTGCAACTTTGCTGGTCCACCCTGGTACTGCGCCAGTGGTTGGGGAGAGGCCTGGTTCTTTGTAGGACAATAAGCTGCCATATGTCCTTCCACACCACAGGTGAAACACCGGTTCGTACCCTTGCGGCATTCCCCGGAGTGATTCTTCCCGCATGTCGCGCAGGGGGGAACCTTGGTCTGTTTATTTACTGGGCCCCCTTGAGGGTTGTTCCATGACTTCCGTTTACCACCTTGATCCCCTTTCCCGCCAACGTGGCTGCTCTGGGACCTTTGTCCTCTTTCATTCATCGCTTTCCGTTGCTGATTGATATTGTTCAGATAGTGCTCAGTGAGCAGAGCACTACTAAACAATTCCTCGGTGGTCTGAGGTTTGTTAACTCCACCAGCCACATTCAGGGCTATTTCAGGCCGCAACATCCTTAGCATTAGTCGGACCCTCTCTTTCTCAGTGCGGACCAACTCAGGGCACAGTCGAGCCAGTCGATTGAATTTCTTCACGGCCTCATTGACCGAGAGATCGCCCTGCCGGAATTCCGTGAATTCGTCGTAGTGTTTGTTCGTGACCCGCATGTTGAAGAATTCTTCGAAAAACTCTGATTCAAAATCTGCCCACGCCATCTGGTCCACCGGTCTCTTGGCCTTAACCCTTTCCCACCACATTCTGGCATCCCCAGACAGGCAGAATGACGCACACTTGATCTTCTCATGCTCAGGCCAGTCCAGCAGCTCCAGGGTACATTCCATCGTCTTGAACCATGCCTGGGCGTCCCAAGGTTCGCCAGCACCCGAGAAAATCTCCGGTTTCAGCCTTAACCACTGGATCAAGTAGGCCTCCTGTCGTGCCACAGTGGTTGAGCCCAGCGGAGGAGTGTGTGTAACTGTAGGTGCCACAGGTATAGTAGTCTGGTTCACTGGTGGAGTGGTGGAATTTTCCTGTTGGTTCATCAAGGTATTAATGGTCTGCTGCTGCTCGGTGACTTGGCGCTGAAGTTGGGTCACTAGTTGCACCAGATCAGGCGTTGGGGTCGCCTCGTTAAGTCGGTTACTCTGACTTCTAGCCATGTTCTTCTTCACCCAAGACAGTATAACCAATATCAGTTTTTTTCCCTACTCCTATATTATTCTAAATACTAATTCATAAAAGAAGATAAAATATCGTTCATCGTTACGTATCTTAACATACATTTTCATCATACTATCGTTCATACTTGCATATCTTAAAATCATAAAACATCTTACTACGATAAGACATGTAAAGAGGTACTTACTTGGAAGCGGCAGGAAGAGGGCTTGATGTGTGTGTAGTGAGATGGTTACTGCTCTGATACCAACCTGTAACGCCCGCTTTTTTTTTCTTTCAGCGGCGTTACGTTAACATGCTTAGAGCATGTAGACATCATAAGGCAGCGGAATAACTTTAACTTATACATGCCCTATTACCATTCTTAACTTAATGACATGGGAACCTTAGCATACCTTAGCATATTAACTTTGAACTTAAGCATCATATCATGTCATACATAACATCATATCATAAGGTTCCAGAAGTCATTATTCAAACATATAAGTAACCAAGGTGAAGTTCTAGCATAAACAGTAAACATATGGTTTCCTGGGCCAAGTCACTACTACACACATGCGTTCTTGCCCTCCTGCTGCTTCCATCATTGTCCCTTTGAATGATCTGCGGTATAAAGAAATAAGACTATAAGCACATGGGCTTAGTAAGACTCTTTCCTACTCACAAAAACCATTCATCATTCATCATCTCATAATGAGCACATGAAACATTAGCATACTTGGTGCTCTACTTAGAACATAACATCTTACATCGCTTATCGTATACATAGCATGGCATGAACGTAAACATAGTAAACATTCTAAACATGGCATGATACATGGCATAAACATAAACATAGTGAACATTCTAAGCATGGCATGATACATGGCATAAACATAAACATAGTGAACATTCTAAGCATGGCATAATACATGGCATAAACATAAACATAGTGAACATTCTAAGCATGGCATAATACATGGCATAAACATAAACATAATGAACATTCTAAGCATGACATAATACATGGCATAGCATATGAACATCTTCTTAACACAATCATGGCATAGATCATTCATTCTCATGCATACTTCTTAACATGAAACGTAAGCATAACATCTTATCAACATAGCATAATGCATAACATGAATGGATGCATGAGTGGAATGCATATACATAAGGATGCTTAACTTTTAAAAACATACTCTTAAATGCTTAAACATAATCATCATAACATCATTTGGGGTCCCCGGCTTGTACCACATACATACATCATAGCGCGCATCCCTAGCAAGTCCGAGGTCGCGAGCCCCGACCTACTAGGGTAAGGACAGCATAGTCGGTAGTCCCCGAACCGAGGCGTTCTTAAGGTGCCCATCCCTGTTGCACAGCTCCGGTAGTGCCAGAACCGTGGACAGCTTCGGTAGTCCAAAACCGGGGCGTTCTTAAGGTGCCCATCCCTTGGACCCATACTTCGGTCCGGTACAAGCCCATACATAAAGTAAAATACTTTTCATGTTTCATCATTCATAAGACATTCATAGCATAACCATATTACATAAAGCATGACTTAACACATGTTTGTCCTTTCATTGTTCATTCTTATTGCATAACATCATGATGCCTGTAAGGCATGAGCATTATCTTCATTCATAAACATGGTATGCATCTTCTTTCATAAGCATGACATGCATCTTTATTCATACAACATGGCATGCATCATTCTTATCATGAACATAAACATAACATACTTATCATGGCATCGTTCTTATCATGAACCTAACATAACATACCTATCATAGCATCACTCTTATCGTGAACATAACCCTATCATACTTATCATGGCATCATTCATATCATGAACATAAACCTATCATACTTATCATGGCATCATTCATATCATGAGCATACACAATAACTTAGCATGGTTCTTAGCATAACATGAGCATATAACTTAGCATGGTTCTCTACATCACATAAGCATACATAGGTAGGATTTCCATAATATTCTACCTACCATTCAAATACATGGCCTAAAACATAAACATCCATGGTAACCCTATTAAGCATGACATCCAGTCATAACCTAAACATGAAACATAAAGCATGGTGCTTAAACCTTAGGGTCATGGTTAACATGATTCCTACCACATGCTTGATCCTATACATATAAATACTTTATGGTAACCATGAACCATCATTCTTTGAACCCTAACTCCACCCCCAAACCCTAGATCCAAGGCTTGGCCGAAACTTCTAAGGTGGAGTTCCATCAATTCTATAAACATGTAATATAGCATAAGGTAAAGGAACAACCGTACATCATTTATGAGACCATAGGAAGTCCTTGGGGCTCATGATTAGGGTTAACCCTAACCTTTAGGCCACTTTCCTAGGGCTGGTCGAAACTTATAAGGCCATGGGGGTATGGAAAAATTCTATTAAAATCCCCAATCAATCATAAAACACTAATCACATCTTACCATAGAGCCATTGGAGCCCTTACTTGAAATAAATCATAACTTTTACCCTATCAACCCTTCTTGGCCGAAACTTATAGAGTCTCTAGGCCATGTGAAAATTCATATAATCACCCTCCATCACCCTTATATCATGACAACATATAAAAATATATACTTGAAGTTTAGGACTCAACCCTAACCTTTGGGCCCTTGAGGTTGGCCGAAACTTATAGGGTCTCTAAGGTACCCCAAAAATTCTCAAAAATTATATTAAATCTCTAAACATCATGAGAGTACATTAAACAACATGATTTGGATTTTTATCATCATTTTAGACCAAGAATCCCATGGGCCGAAACCTATAAGGTTAGATTCATGGGTTTCCTTTGGTTTTTCCAACATAAACATCATATACAACTTTCATATCATGTTAATCTTCAAGAAAAGCCATTATACCACAGGTGAGGGAGTCTTACCTTGGGTTTCTTGATTTTTCGAACCTTGAAAGAGAAGGAAATGGTATGATCTTTGGACCCTTGAACCCCCTTGTCCTTGTATCTTTGGAAGACCCCTTAGATCTTGGGGATGAGACCTCTTGTGGAGCCTTTTCAAGGGAGAACCCTTCCTTGGGTATTCGGCTAGGATGAGGGAGGAGGGAGGAAGAAAATGCAAGTAATGAAAGAAAGAAGTAACTCCCAAACCCCCCTATTTATCACCCATTAAGGAGGTAAATGAAGAGTGTCTCCATGACCCTTCATCTTCTTCTAAGCCTTAACCAATCTCCATTTCATTCCCTTATAACATTCCCTTGCTAGATGAGTTGGTTAAAGCATGCATGGTTGTACAAGAGGTCCAAGGTTCAATCCTTGATAAATGTACAATTTTTTTCCCACTTATTTTATTTTATTTTATTTTTCTAGTAATTTTTGAAAATTTTAAAAAAATCCCCCATAATTATGTTAATATTTCTTATTAAAATCCCTTCATATTTATATAAATTTTCAACTAAAATTCACCAATAACATGGTACTAAAAAGCCCATCTAAGGCCCATTAGTACTTAGTTTTCTCAATTTAATTGAGAAAATATGGATTTCTAGGCCAAATTTTATATAATTATTTCTAGGTCCCTTGGAAAATTATCTAGACATGCTCAATATTTTAAGAAAATATTAAGAGAATTTTCTGGGTCGTTACAATCCCCCATACCTCGTGAAAGTTCGTCCTCGAACATAGAATAACTCCGGGTACTTGCGCCTCATCTCGTCCTCGCGTTCCCAGGTAGCTTCTTCGAACCGTTAACTTTGCCATAGAACCTTGACTAAGGGTACTTCCTTACTCCTCAGCTTCTTGACTTCCCTATCTAAAATCTGGATGGGTCTGCTCTCATAGCTTAGGTCCTCCTGCACTTGCATGGTCTGTGGCTCGATCACTTGGTCCATATTTGGGATACACTTTTTCAGCAGGGACACATGGAATACGTTATGGATAGCTGACATCTCTGGAGGCAGCTCTAGCTCATATGCCACTTTACCGACTCTCTTCAGAATCAGGTACGGCCCCACATAGCGCGGACTTAGTTTCCCTTTCTTCCCAAATCTGGTCACCCCCTTCATAGGAGCCACTTTGAGAAACACCCAACATTAAATTCTAGTGGTCTACGCCGGACATCGACATAACTCTTCTGCCGGCTCTGAGCAGTTTCTATCCGTTGTCGAATATTCTGTATAGCTCGAGTGGCGCTGTCGATAACATCCGTTGTGAGCCCCATTTCCTTCTTTTCACCACCCTCGTACCAACAGATCGGAGACCTACATCTCCTCCTATACAAGGCTTTATAAGGTGTCATTCCAATAGTAGCTTGATAGCTATTGTTGTAAGCAAATTCCGCCAAGCATAGATATCGACACCAACTTCCCTTGAAATCCAGGGCACAAGCTCTCAACATATCTTCTAATATTTGATTCACCCGTTCCGTTTGCCCGTCAGTCTGAGGGTGAAAGGCGGTGCTAAATCGTAATTTAGTGCCGAGAGACTTCTGAATGCATTCCCAAAAATGCGAGGTCAAGCGACCATCCCTATCTGAGACGATGGTCTTGGGAACTCCATGAAGCCTAATTACTTCCTTAACATATAATTGAGCCAGTTGCTCAATCGAATAAGTCATCTTGATCGCCAAGAAGTGAGCAGACTTTGTTAGTCTGTCCACAATTACCCATATTGCATCATATCCATTCGTAGTCCTGGGAAGCCCTGAAATGAAATCCATAGAGATGTCCTCCCATTTCCACTCCGGAATCGCTAGTGGTTGCAGAACTCCTCCGGGTCGCTGGTGTTCTACTTTTACTCGCTGGCAAGTCATGCAAGTACTAACATGCTGAGCCACATCCCTCTTCATACCGGACCACCAAAACTTCTCTTTCAGATCTTGATACATCTTGGTGGATCCTGGATGCATCGAATAAGGGGTCTCGTGAGCTTCCGTCAGTATTTTTCTTCGAAGCTCCGGATCATTAGGGATACATAGACGATCCCTAAGGTATAGTACCCCCCCTTTGGCGATATGAAAACCGTCGCCCTTTCCTTCTACGATCTCCTGTTTTATTTTCTGGAGACTCAGATCGCCATTTTGTTTTTCCAATATGTCCTCACATAGCGCGAGCGATATTGTCATGGTGGAAAGTCGCCCGGAGATGACCTCGACCCCAAAATTCATAATTTCTCTTACAAGTGGTCGGGGTAATTTAGATATGGACATCAAAGTGGCACTTGATTTCCGGCTGAGTGCATCGGCCACTTTGTTCGCCTTCCCTGGATGATAGAAGATCCCGCAGTCATAGTCCTTTACCAACTCAAGCCATCGGCGTTGCCTCATATTCAGGTCCTTCTGAGTGAAGAAATATCGCAGACTCTGATGGTCTGTATAAATTCGACACTGCGCTCCATACAGATAATGCCTCCATATCTTAAGAGCAAAGACCACCGCGGCCAGTTCCAGATCATGAGTGGGGAAATTCTGTTCATATTCCTTGAGTTGTCTAGAGGCATAGGCAATAACTTTTCCATTCTGCATAAGTACCGCTCCAAGTCCTAGTTTGGAGGCATCGCTATACATGTCAAAGCTCTGATTACATTCTGGAAGGGTAAGGATTGGTGCACTGGTGAGTCTCCTTTTTAGTTCCAAGAAACTCTTTTCACAGTCTTCCGTCCATTAGTACTTCTTATCCTTCCAGGTGAGAGCCGTTAAAGGGGCTGCGATCCTCGAGAAATCTTCCACAAATTTTCTATAATAGCCTGCCAACCCCAGGAAACTTCTGATCTCGCTGGCGTTCTTCGGCCGGCTCCAGTTATTCACCGCTTCAACCTTCATTGGATCCACCATAACTCCGTCTTTAGAAATAATATGGCCCAAAAAGCCTACTTGGTCGAGCCAGAACTCACATTTGGAAAATTTCGCATATAGTTACTTTTCCCGAAGAATCTCTAATACTTTCTTCAGGTGCTCAGTGTGCTCTTCTTGGGTCCTCGAATAAATAAGAATATCATCGATGAAGACGATCACAAATTTGTCGAGGAACGACGAGAACACCCGATTCATCAGGTCCATAAACATAGCAGGGGCATTCGTCACGCCGAAAGGCATAACAACAAACTCAAAATGCCCGTACCTTGTTCGGAAAGCCGTCTTCGGAGCATCCTCTTGTTTTACTCTAACTTGATGGTACCCTGACCTCAAATCAATTTTTGAGAAAACAGTGGCTCCCTTTAATTGGTCAAACAAGTCATCTATCCTCGGAAGGGGATACCTGTTCTTAATAGTTACGTTGTTCAGCGCTCGATAATCCACATGCGCATAGATCCGTCTTTCTTCTTCACAAACAATACTGGAGCTCCCCACGGGGAATGACTAGGGCGAATAAATCTCTTATCTAGCAACTCCTGTAGCTGTTCCTGAAGTTCCTTCAACTCAACCGGCGCCATACGGTAAGGTGCCTTGGAGATCGGGTTAGTACCAGGAATTAATTCGATCTCAAATTCCACTTCTCTATCAGGAGCTAATCCTGGCAACTCATCTGGGAAAACCTCTGGAAAATCACATACCACCCGGACATCCTCCAGCTTCCGATCCTTCTCTTGACTGGCATCCACCACATAGGCTAGAAATCCAGTACATCCTTTGTCTAACATCTTCTGAGCTTGGAGTGCTGATAAATATTTCCCGGTTCTTTTCCTTGGCTCCCCGACAAATTCAAACTTAGAACTCCCCTCAGGTCGAAAGACCACCTTTCGCTTACGGCACTCAATAGAAGCACTGTATTTGTAACGACCCGACCCATTTGGCGGCCCATTTAGCGGTCTCGACCGTCGACCGTCGACCGTGCCGTTACCAATACTAGATCTTCCCACTCCTGGGCGTGGATTTTTTGCCTTCCCAGGATTCGAACTCTAGACCCAGGCTTAAATCTAGTTCTTTGTGAATCCTGAATACCAATTGAGCTATAATCCACGCCCAGGAGTGGGAAGACCTAGTATTGGTAACGGCACGGTCGACGGTCGACGGTCGAGACCGCCAAATGGGCCGCCAAATGGGCCGGGTCGTTACAATAAAAAGGCGCCTTTTTATTGTAACGACCTGGCCCATTTGGCGGCCCATTTGGCGGTCTCGACCGTCGACCGTCGACCGTGCCGTTACCAATACTAGGTCTTCCCACTCCTGGGCGTGGATTTTTGCCTTCCCAGGATTCGAACTCTAGACCCAGGCTTAAATCTAGTTCTTTGTGAATCCTGAATACCAATTGGTATTCAGGATTCACAAAGAACTAGATTTAAGCCTGGGTCTAGAGTTCGAATCCTGGGAAGGCAAAAATCCATGCCCAGGAGTGGGAAGACCTAGTATTGGTAACGACACGGTCGACGGTCGACGGTCGAGACCGCCAAATGGGCCGCCAAATGGGCCGGGTCGTTACAATAAAAGGCGCCTTTTTATTGTAACGACCCGACCCATTTGGCGGCCCATTTGGCGGTCTCGACCGTCGATCGTCGACCGTGCCGTTACCAATACTAGGTCTTCCCACTCCTGGGCGTGGATTTTTGCCTTCCCAGGATTTGAACTCTAAACCCTAAATCTAGCTCAATTGGTATTCAGGATTCACAAAGAACTAGATTTAAGCCAGGGTCTAGAGTTCGAATCCTGGGAAGGCAAAAATCCACGCCCAGGAGTGGGAAGACCTAGTATTGGTAACGGCACGGTCGACGGTCGATGGTCGAGACCGCCAAATGGGCCGCCAAATGGGCCGGGTCGTTACAGTATTTACCCAGGAAGTCCATTCCCATTATAACATCATAATCTTGCATGTCGAGTACTATGAGATCGCAGTAAAGTTCCCTTCCTGCAATTCCGACCGACACCGCACGCAGTACATGAGTAGATGTCATTATCTCTCCCGAAGGCAGGGTCGTGAAGAACCTGCCATCCAACTCTTGCGGAAGCCTATCTAACTTCTTGGTATATGGCACCGAAATGAACGAGTGCGTTGCCCCAGTATCAAATAATGCAGTAGCATACTGACTGAAAATAAGTATCTGACCTGTGACAACCGTAGAAGCTTCTGCAGTGTCCTCCTTGGTAACCGAGAAAACCCTGGCATTGGTCACTGTTGGGGAGGCCTCCAATATCGGGGTCCCTTCCAGCTCGGCTGGCATATAGTGCAACTTTGCTAGTCCACCCTGGTACTGCGCTAGTGGTTGGGGAGAGGCCTGGTTCTTTGTAGGACAATAAGCTGCCATATGTCCTTCCACACCACAGGTGAAACACCGGTTCGTACCCTTGCGGCATTCCCCGGAGTGATTCTTCCCGCATGTCGCGCAGGGGGGAACCTTGGTCTGTTTATTTGCTGGGCCCCCTTGAGGGTTGTTCCATGACTTCCGTTTACCACCTTGATCCCCTTTCCCGCCAACGTGGCTGCTCTGGGACCTTTGTCCTCTTTCATTCATCACTTTCCATTGCTGATTGATATTGTTCAGATAGTGCTCAGTGAGCAGAGCACTACTAAACAATTCCTCGGCGGTCTGAGGTCTGTTAACTCCACCAGCCACATTCAGGGCTATTTCAGGCCGCAACATCCTTAGCATAAGTCGGACCCTCTCTTTCTCAGTGTAGACCAACTCTGGACACAGTCGAGCCAGTCGATTGAATTTCTTCACGGCCTCATTGACCGAGAGATCGCCCTGCCAGAATTCTGTGAATTCGTCGTAGTGTTTGTTCGTGACCCGCATGTTGAAGAATTCTTCGAAAAACTCTGATTCAAAATCTGACCACGCCATCTGGTCCACCGGTCTCTTGGCCTTAACCCTTTCCCACCACATTCTGGCATCCCCAGACAGGCAGAATGACGCACACTTGATCTTCTCATGCTCAGGCCAGTCCAGCAGCTCCAGGGTACATTCCATCGTCTTGAACCATGCCTGGGCGTCCCAAGGTTCGCCAGCACCCGAGAAAATCTCCGGTTTCAGCCTTAACCACTGGATCAAGTAGGCCTCCTGTCGTGCCACAGTGGTTGAGCCCAGAGGAGGAGTGTGTGTAACTGTAGGTGCCACAGGTATAGTAGTCTGGTTCACTGGTGGAGTGGTGGAATTTTCCTGTTAGTTCATCAAGGTATTAATGGTCTGCTACTGCTCGGTGACTTGGCGCTGAAGTTGGGTCACTAGTTGCACCAGATCAGGCGTTGGGGTCACCTCGTTAAGTCGGTTACTCTGTCTTCTAGCCATGTTCTTCTTCACCCAAGACAGTATAACCAATATCAGTTTTTTTCCCTACTCCTATATTATTCTAAATACTAATTCATAAAAGAAGATAAAATATCGTTCATCGTTACGTATCTTAACATACATTTTCATCATACTATCGTTTATACTTGCATATCTTAAAATCATAAAACATCTTACTACGATAAGACATGTAAAGAGGTACTTACTTGGAAGCGGCAGAAAGAGGGCTTGATGTGTGTGTAGTGAGATGGTTACTGCTCTGATACCAACCTGTAACGCCCGCTTTTTTTTTTCTTTCAGCGGTGTTACGTTAACATGCTTAGGGCATGTAGACATCATAAGGCAGCGGAATAACTTTAACTTATACATGCCCTATTACCATTCTTAACTTAATGACATGGGAACCTTAGCATACCTTAGCATATTAACTTTGAACTTAAGCATCATATCATGTCATACATAACATCATATCATAAGGTTCCGGAAGTCATTATTCAAACATATAAGTAACCAAGGTGAAGTTCTAGCATAAACAGTAAACATATGGTTTCCTAGGCCAAGTCACTACTACGTACACACATGCGTTCTTGCCCTCCTGCTGCTTCCATCATTGTCCCCTTGAATGATCTGCTGTATAAGGAAATAAGACTATAAGCACACGGGCTTAGTAAGACTCTTTCCTACTCACAAAAACCATTCATCATTCATCATCTCATAATGAGCACATGAAACATTAACATACTTGGTGCTCTACTTAGAACATAATATCTTACATCACTTATCGTATACATAGCATGGCATGAACGTAAACATAGTAAACATTCTAGACATGGCATGATACATGGCATAAACATAAACATAGTGAACATTCTAAGCATGGCATGATACATGGCATAAACATAAACATAGTGAACATTCTAAGCATGGCATAATACATGGCATAAACATAAACATAGTGAACATTCTAAGCATGGCATAATACATGGCATAATACATGGCATAGCATATGAACATCTTCTTAACACAATCATGGCATAGATCATTCATTCTCATGCATACTTCTTAACATGAAACGTAAGCATAAAATCTTATCAACATAGCATAATGCATAACATGAATGGATGCATGAGTGGAATGCATATACATAAGGATGCTTAACTTTTAAAAACATACTCTTAAATGCTTAAACATAATCATCATAACATCATTTGGGGTCCCCGGCTTGTACCACATACATAAATCATAGCGCGCATCCCTAGCAAGTCTGAGGTCGCGAGCCCCGACCTACTAGGGTAAGGACAGCATAGTCGGTAGTCCCCGAACCGAGGCGTTCTTAAGGTGCCCATCCCTGTTGCACAGCTCCGGTAGTGCCAGAACCGTGGACAGCTTCGGTAGTCCAAAACCGGGGCGTTCTTAAGGTGCCCATCCCTTGGACCCATACATCGGTCCGGTACAAGCCCATACATAAAGTAAAATACTTTTCATGTTTCATCATTCATAAGACATTCATAGCATAACCATATTACATAAAGCATGACTTAACACATGCTTGTCCTTTCATTGTTCATTCTTATTGCATAACATCATGATGCCTGTAAGGCATGAGCATTATCTTCATTCATAAACATAGTATGCATCTTCTTTCATAAGCATGTCATGCATCTTTATTCATACAACATGGCATGCATCATTCTTATCATGAACATAAACATAACATACTTATCATGGCATCGTTCTTATCATGAACCTAACATAACATACCTATCATAGCATCACTCTTATCGTGAACATAACCCTATCATACTTATCATGGCATCATTCATATCATGAACATAAACCTATCATACTTATCATGGCATCATTCATATCATGAGCATACACAATAACTTAGCATGATTCTTAGCATAACATGAGCATATAACTTAGCATGGTTCTCTACATCACATAAGCATACATAGGTAGGATTTCCATAATATTCTACCTACCATTCAAATACATGGCCTAAAACATAAACATCCATGGTAACCCTATTAAGCATGACATCCAGTCATAACCTAAACATGAAACATAAAGCATGGTGCTTAAACCTTAGGGTCATGGTTAACATGATTCTTACCACATGCTTGATCCTATACATATAAATACTTTATGGTAACCATGAACCATCATTCTTTGAACCCTAACTCCACCCCCAAACCCTAGATCCAAGGCTTGGCCAAAACTTCTAAGGTGGAGTTCCATCAATTCCATAAACATGTAATATAACATAAGGTAAAGGAACAACCGTACATCATTTATGAGACCATAGGAAGTCCTTGGGGCTCATGATTAGGGTTAACCCTAACATTTAGGCCACATTCCTAGGGCTGGCCAAAACTTATAAGGCCATGGGGGTATGGAAAAATTCCATTAAAATCCCCAATCAATCATAAAACACTAATCACATCTTACCATAGAGCCATTGGAGCCCTTACTTGAAATAAATCATAACTTTTACCCTATCAACCCTTCTTGGCCGAAACTTATAGAGTCTCTAGGCCATGTGAAAATTCACATAATCACCCTCCATCACCCTTATATCATGACAACATATAAAAATATATACTTGAAGTTTAGGACTCAACCCTAACCTTTGGGCCCTTGAGGTTGGCCGAAACTTATAGGGTCTCTAAGGTACCCCAAAAATTCTCAAAAATTGTATTAAATCTCTAAACATCATGAGAGTACATTAAACAACATGATTTGGATTTTTATCATCATTTTAGACCAAGAATCCCATGGGCCGAAACCTATAAGGTTAGATTCATGGGTTTCCTTTGGTTTTTCCAACATAGACATCATATACAACTTTCATATCATGTTAATCTTTAAGAAAATCCATTATACCATAGGTGAGGGAGTCTTACCTTGGGTTTCTTGATTTTTCGAACCTTGAAAGAGAAGGAAATGGTAAGATCTTTGGACCCTTGAACCCCCTTGTCCTTGTATCTTTGGAAGACCCCTTAGATCTTGGGGATGAGACCTCTTGTGGAGCTTTTCCAAGGGAGAACCCTTCCTTGGGTATTCGGCTAGGATGAGGGAGGAGGGAGGAAGAAAATGCAAGTAATGAAAGAAAGAAGTAATTCCCAAACCCCCCTATTTATCACCCATTAAGGAGGTAAATGAAGAGTGTCTCCATGACCCTTCATCTTCTTCTAAGCCTTAACCAATCTCCATTTCATTCCCTTATAACATTCCCTTGCTAGATGAGTTGGTTAAAGCATGCATGGTTGTACAAGATGTCCAAGGTTCAATCCTTGGTAAATGTACAATTTTTTTCCCACTTATTTTATTTTATTTTTCTAGTAATTTTTGAAAATCCTTAAAAAATTCCCCCATAATTATGTTAATATTTCTTATTAAAATCCCTTCATATTTATATAAATTTTCACCTAAAATTCACCAATAATCATGGTACTAAAAAGCCCATCTAAGGCCCATTAGTACTTAGTTTTCTCAATTTAATTAAGAAAATATGGATTTCTAGGCCAAATTTTATATAATTATTTCTAGGTCCCTTGGAAAATTATCTAGACATGCTCAATATTTTAAGAAAATATTAAGAGAATTTTCCGGGTCGTTACATGCTGATTCGTTGTCGGCCATTTTGATCGTGTACAACTTGTTCAGGAGCAGATCCCTTTTGCTGATCCTGGTATCTGACGTTCCCTCGTGCAGCTCGATCAATTTTGCCCAGAGCTCCTTCACACTGTTGAAGGGGCCCACGCGGTTCAGCTCTTCTTTCGTCAATCCACATTGAAGAGTTTGAGTAGCTTGTGCGTCGACTTCTATCTTGCGTTTTAGGGAGTTGTCCCATTCGGAGTAGCTTTGAGGAAGTCCATCAGCATTCTTGGGTATCTCCAGTCCGGACTGGATGATAATCCACATGTCCACCTGAGTTTTCAGGTGGACCTCCATACGACTTTTCCAGTAGGAAAAGTCTTCTCCACTGAAGAGTGGAGGTCTTGCGGTGCTAAATCCCTCTTGCATGGCCATCTGAAATAGAAAACTAAAAGAAAAACGAATTTTCCAAGACTAGGTCTTGGATTAGTAGTGCTGGATAAATTAAATAACGAGGGGTGTTGCACCAACCTCGCTTAACAAAAAAAAATTGAATAAAATATTTAACGAAAAATTCGTCAGAAAAAAAATAGAAAAATAAAAATCCGAAAAAAAAAATTTCAAACTGGTGGTTGCACCAGGTTTGAACTTCCCCGCTCTGATACCACTTGTTGAATCGTGAAAATCGATAGAGGGGGGGGTGAATATCGGTAATAATTCGGACTTTCGTAAAGAGCAATTGCACAGCGGAAGTAAAAATAAACACAACACAAAGACACAGTCGATTTTACTTGGTTCGGAGCCTGTGTCGACTCCTACTCCAAGGCCCACGGTCGTTGACCGTTTACATTGGGCAATTCTATATGAAGCGCAATAATAGTTACAGAATTTAGTTACAAAGTAAGTGCACGAAAATAATAATAAAGAATTACGCTCTTCGTTACCGATGTCCGGAGTGTATTGACTTTTTCGGGGCAGCGGGACGTCGTCGGCTCGAGTTGGAGTGTTTCCGGAGCAAGGCACGAGCGTAGAAGAGCTTTGAGGCGTTGAGAGAATTGTTGTCCTGAAGCCTTGGTCGAGGGCCCTTTATATAGGGTCTGGGGGCGCCCGGGACGTCGTGGGCGCCCCCCACGTGGCCTCTGATCCGCAGAGCTCTCGGTCGCGTCTGATCCTCTGGATCCGCTTTGACCGGGGCGCCCGGAGCGCTCGGGGCGCCCACATTGACCGGTCAAAGCTTTATCTTCTCGGCTTCGCAAGGGCGTGCTTCGGCAGCTGGCAGTGGGGGCGCCCGTGACAGGCGGGGCGCCCGCGACAGGCGGGGCGCCCGCGCCCGCGACAGGCGGGGTGCCCGCGCCCGCGACAGGCGGGGCGCCCGAGCCCGCGATAGGCGGGGCGCCCGCGCCCGCGATAGGCGGGGCGCCCGCAACAGGTGGGGCGCCCGGAGCATCCGGGGCGCCCCGAATGTAGCTGTCGAGGCACGTTGAGGTGTGTTTTCACTTCTTGCAGACTTGGGTTGACCTTGGGGGCGCCCGGATCATCCGGGGCGCCCTGCTCAGCTTCTGCCTCACTCCTTTGAGGCTCTCTGAGCTGCAGATACTCAGTCCTTCGATCCTGCATCCAGGGTTAGTCCAAATAGCAATTATATTATTATTTTATACAGCCTTAGCTGTCTTGGTTCTGACTTTGGTCTCCAAAATGGAGCCCTAGGTCGAACCGACGCCTACTGTTCCCTCGACGGGGAATGCGTCCTCACCTACTCCTCTCGGGAGAATGTACCTGATGCCAACCGCTCCTTTGGTTGGACTTTTGCCTGGCGGTCCTTTGCCAGGTCTTGGATACCGAGCTGTCCTTCGCCCGGTGCCTAGCTGTCTTTCGCTAGGGCTTTGTTTCCTGGCAGCCCTTCGCCAGTTCCTAGCAGCCCTTCGCTAGGACTTGGTTTCCTGGCAGCCCTTCGCCAGGTGCCTAGCAGCCCTTCGCTAGGACTTGGATACTGGCAGTCCTTCGCCAGGTGCCTAGCAGTCCTTCGCTAGCGCTTGGATACTGGCAGTCTTTCGCCAGGTGCCTAGCAGTCCTTCGCTAGGGCTTGGATACTGGCAGTCCATCGCCAGGTGCCTAGCAGTCCTTCGCTAGAGCTTTGGATACTGGCAGTCCTTCGCCAGGTGCTTAGCAGTCCTTCGCTAGGGCTTTTTTTGCACACTCAGTGAACAACGTTAGATCACAAATAAACTTAACTTTGAATCCTTTGCCAATATCAAAACCAGGTTCAATATGGTGCTTCCTGTACCAACACATGAGAGTAATTAGAATCCGTAGGACGAGAAAACGTTACTTGGGCTAGGTGTGACGTAGTCAGCCTAGTGGGGACTGATACACATAGACCATGTCCTGAACCAAGTGGGTATAAGATGGTGAAGTGAATGGGCACGATTCATTATGGCTGCTGAAGGGTTTCAGAATTGTTTCTGAGGTCAACCGTTGATCTTTCGATTAATTGGGGATCATGATGTACTACTAGGTGCCTACATCATGATCGTTCTATAATTGATTAATTATAGACGGCCAACATAAATCGAAAGTCTATTTAGTCACACGCACTACGAGTAATCCGAGGGATTTAAAACGAGTTGAAAATTAGATTTTCCAATCAAGAGAGATTAGGTTTGGTTAAGCCAAACGATAAGTCGAATCTGAATTTTTCAGAGACGCATCGGAAGCTAAAATGGCTAAGTCTTTTGAAGACTTAATAGATGAATTAAATAAGTTTAATTCATTGGGGCGTGGCTTGGATGGGCCGACCAAAGAGGGTCTCCATCCTCTTTGCTTGGTCGGCCACAACAAAGGGAGAGAACCAAGTTTTTAGTTCAATTTATAAAATAAACCAAGTGTGGTTTGTTTTATAAAAGTATGGATAATATAAATTTTTATATAATAAACCAAGGTTTGGTTTATTTTTCATGAAAATTAAAATGAACCATGGATTGGTTTATTTTATTTTATAAAATTAATCATGGATTGATTTACCATGATAAGAAAATTTATTTCATAAGAAAAAGGAGACTTGGTCGGTTTTTATCATGAATTAAAATATGATAAAACTTGGCATGATGGAATAAGTCATAGAAAATTTATTCCATAAGAAAAAAGAGACTTGGCGGTTGAGAGGCCACTATATAAAGGACCCAAGTCAAGGCTTGGAAATCAATCGAAGTATTCTTGCCTGGGCTCTCTCCCTCTCCTCCCTTCTTCCTCTTGGCCGGCCACAATTCCTCTCCCTTCTTCTTGCCGTGAGCACAAGGAGATGCACCGAGGCGATGAAGTTCTTCCGTTGGGACGATCTTCCTCTCCGGCCATCATCACCTTGGGATTGGGTGCAAGTCATCTTCCTCCTTCTCGCCGGAATTGTGATTCCGGCCAACCTTGGTAGTGAGTTTTTCCGATGTGATTACTTCTCTCTTGGTTTTCTTGTCGCGTTCTCGGAGAATCTAGTAGTTCTCGAGAACACGAAACTCGTGGCTTTGCGAAGTCATCCCGAAGATACTCGGCGTGGACGCGAATAGAGGCGGAGCTTCCGAGGGACGCTTACGGTTGGATCTCGTCCCTTCCTTCGAGTTACGCGAGGTAATACGTAAATTAGTTTACGTTTCTGCAAAATTTTAAATATATGATCATATCTACACAAGATAAAGTTTCATGCTTATATGTGTGGTTAAATAATTTAAGAAATTATTTATGCTAACACTACAAGAAAAAATGCTTTTAATGACATTGAAAAGTGTCATCATATATCACTTATACTGACATTTTTGATAGAGTGACATTAAGTTAAAATGTCCTCTATAGTGATGTCGTCTAAAGTCTTATCACTTATGACAATTCTTAATGTCACTATAAAATACAAATAGTGACAATACTAATAGCATGAATAATTATTATAGTGACAAAAAATAGTGTCACTATAAGATTTATAATGACATTTATATATGTCGTTTTATTATAGTAATGATGACAAATTTATATGTCTTTTAAAATTATTTATCAAGACAATTATAAGTGTCTTGAATTTCATTTATAGTGACAATTCGTAATGTCACTATAAAATAAAAATAGTGACAACACTAATAGCATGAATAATTGTTATACTGACAAATAATAATGTCACTATAAGATTTATAATGACATTTATATATGTTGTTTTATTATAGTAATGATGACAAATTTTTATGTCCTTTAAAATTATTTATCAAGACATTTATAAATGTCCTGATTTTCATTTATAGGCATAATAAAAAATGTCACTAATGATAGTTTAGTATGACATTTTAAAATGTCATCATTAATAATTATTTATTATGACATTTTAAAATGTCTTCATATGAATTTTATAATGATATTATATATTAATAAATAACTCACCCATTTTTAATATTTTCATGATATAAATATTTATGTATATAAATAATTAACATTAACACAAATAAAAATTTTAAATTGAAATTAAAGTGTTAATCAATAATTGACAATTTTTTTGCAATACAATACTGTCAAATTAGTCACCTCAAAAAATATCTATGCACTAATTATAATCACAAATATACCCAATGTATTTAGTTTAAGACTAGTAAAAAATTACAATCTCTCCTAAAGCCTAAAGCAAAACATAACCAAACTTCGGAACTTTACTGCATCTTCAATCTTCAACTGTCACATCTTAAACAAAATCCAATATTCATGTGACCTACAAAAAAAATCATATATTAATTAGTTTGTGTAAATGAAATAAAATTAAAGAAGTATATAATAAAGAAAAAAAATTATAATCTAGATCTAGATTTTTTTCATAAGCAAACCAAACCAACAAATGCTAAAACTTAAGTAGAAGGCAAGATGAACACGGTAAGATTGCAAAATGATCAACCAATAGATTTGAACATGGTAAAAAAATATAATGCACTGATAGTGGAATAATCCACTGATAGGGGAATATAATGCACTAATAATGTCATGCCATGCCATACTCAAATATAAAGGAAATTGTCACAGCACTGATAGTGGAATGATAAAATGAATTCTGTTAACACTTCCAAACTTCCAACACTTCCAAACCAACACTTCCAATCCAATATTCTGTTAACATTTCTTATCTACACCAACACTTCCAAACCAACAGCTGTCCGAGATGAGGTTTTCATGGGTGAAACTTGTATAGTAATAGAGAAGAAATACAATTTACAGTTGCCATTTGGTACTCTACTAATACAAACCAGTATATATCATACTCATTTGACATGTAATTATGTATTTTAAGTTTACAAAGGAAAAAAGACTGAAAGGAGTTGATGTATCCTAAGATAGATCAGATCTTGACGATTAAAATTCATTCATATTTCCAGTCAGAATCTTATAAGGAGTTGAAGTATACAGATTAATTTTAAAAGATTAAGGACAAGACTGAAATTAATTCATTTTAGTGCAGGAAAAGGTAGTATCTTAAACAGGCTTCCAACTTGGCCCATCTGATAGTTGCAAAAACGCTAAAAAGAAAGTTATCAATGTTTCATCTATCATAGGACAAGAGTTTAGGTATATCATTCAATTTTATCATTGGTAAACTGTCTTCCAAGTTTTCAGTTTTAAAAAAGACTTAGATGTACAACAACATTTCAAAATTAATCAAAAAACATTACCTGAGGCCAAAAAAGTGAGCTCTGACTTCAGTCCAATTCTTTTGCATTTGAAAGTGGCCTTAAATTATCGTAAATAGTTGAACACATAACCAACAGATTCCTAGCACTCAGCCTAGCATCAGGTTCCAGGAAAGGTATTTTCACAATGATCTTTCTATACTTTGCTTATTATGACTATTAGCGTATGATATCAAGTATTCCAACTATGCATGCTTGATGAAAATAAGTTGATTAAGTTTACGAGACAATTGTAATTTAATTCAAAAAAGGTCTCATGATTTGTCACAATACAGACAAAAGGCAATTGGTAATTATTACACAGAACAAATAGTTGACTCCTAATGAACTGATCCTAGGTAGTCAATAAATTTAAACAAGGTCTAATAGACAAGCTTTCGTACCTTTTAGCTATGTAATATTTGACTTGCACAACTGATTTATAGAGCATAGTTAACATCTTAATGGTAAAGTTGTATGCCTTTTAACTCATTTGACATGTAATTATGTATTTTAAGTTTACAAAGGAAAAAAGACAACACACATCAACTAAATTAAAAATCTAACCTCGTGCACCTAGTAGAAGTCTTCTTCATTAATTGTCAACTGCAAATATAATTAATATTCATTTTATAAGACATTAACATAATGACATATATAATAATAGTAGTTAATTAAAAATTTACATATCATACCAGATGACAAGGCCAAGCTATCATTCCTCCAAGTGCATCCTCAAACCTTTGTAAAAGATCATATGGCCTAATCAAACTCTCTTCCCGATGTAGAACAACTAGAACTTGTATTTCACACCAATTTGGTCCCAACGCTTGTCTTCCTACTTCAGTATTCGGATCCATGCTACGAACAACTCCTTTTGCCACAATTTTTGTCGGATCAAATAGACTTTTTATCAAGACAGAACATCCAGTCTACATGAACAATACAAAAATAATGGAGATGTTTGAAAATCAATAACGCACTGAATATAATAATAAAGTAAGAAAAATAGAAAAAGACTTTACCATTAGAGATGAACGCATTGGATCAGAAAATAATGGGCTACTAGATGATGTTGTGTGTTGATTGCAAATCTTTGATTCTAACATTGCAATGTGTTTGCCTTGTTTTTTAATTTGTTCATCCATTTTTTCTAACTGTGTCTTTTACTCCATCACTATTCGGTTGCATGAAATACGGCTTGGAACTTCTCCCCATAAATCAGATGGGCTAACACCATCACCAAGCATACGTACTCGGCCTGATTTATCTGGTCCAATGATTTGAGCAAAAATGTCATTTTGACCAACTTGATCATCCTCATCTTCAGAAAGTTGATTTTCTAGTTCTTTCATTGCAGCCTTTAACAAAAAATAAAAAACCAAAATTTATACATAGTTATGATGAAAACAAAAATCTTTTAAAGAAGCGTAGTAGAAGATTATAATACAACATACCAATTTTTCTGCCACAATGTTGCTTGAGGGAGTTCCATTAGCATGAGTGAAGCAAGCATGGAATAATTCAACTCGTGATGGGGGTCGCCCCTTTTCTTTGTTCTAAAATTAAAATTGGTTAAAAGTTTATAAATTATCACTGACAACATATAGTTTTCATCTATATAATATGTTTTGACTCAACTAATCCTGCATGAAGAACAAAGTAAAAAGTATTCAGCTTTTATGGTTCTTTTCCAAACTGCATGATGAATAAAGAATAAAAAACTTATTGTTAATCATGCAACCATTCATTTGTGATTCTTTTACAAACTGGAATAGTTTCAACTTTTCCAGCTGCTTACAGATTGACTGCTATTGTCGGAACTATAAACTTGGCACTCAACTTTTCAATGCATGCTGTTGGATGTGTATTTTCCAATTTGTCTGAACCAACACTGTTATTCTCTGACACCGTTTTTTTGACTTAAGCATGCAAGTCAAGAGATTAAACACTAGATTTTGTCCATATAGGATAATTAAAGCATGAAATTACCAAATACTTTACTTAACGTACCTTCTATGTATTTGGCAACAGTATTTTGAGATTTTGCATTTGCCTTATCTTGAGACTTTCCATAAGTTTGCCTCTCACAAGTCATTCCTATTAAGAGCAAAAATTATAATTTACAGATAAATAAAATAAAATGCATATTAACCATAGTGAAAAACGTCCATAGTGATAAACATAAAAAAAACATGGACAAAATCTAATTTAATATCCTTACACATGATTAAAAAAACTACATAAAAAATAAATGCCCATAGTGAAAAGAGCAAAAGGTAGTTACGTATCCTTAGACATGATAAATAAAATGTCCATAGTGAAAAACATAAACAAGCTAAAAATTGATTGAGTTACATATCCTTAATCTCATAATGTATCAACATCAATTTCAACTCCTACAGCATCATCCCGAACCCAAATAACTTCTTCTTGTTCATTGTCGTTTTCAGGATTACAAATACAACTTTGAAGGTATGTATCAACATCTGCCATAGGTTGCATTTTATACTGTGCTCGTGCATCGGTGGTGATAATTACATGCCAATTACAATCAACTGAATCTTCCACATAAAAAACTTGCATGGCCTGGGATGCTAATATATAAGGCTCATTATGGCGCTTCACATTTGTAAAATTGGCTAATAGAAAGCCATCCTCATCCAATTTTAGTCGTTTGCCTTTGGAGACCCAATCACACTCAAATAAAACAACTCTTCGACCTCCCCCATAATCTAACTCAATCACATTTTGCAAAATCCCGTAGTAATCAAGTTCGCTTGATACTGGATTCTGATCTCTAATACTTGAATAACTTGAAGTAGTAGCTCGAACAATTACACCACAATTCTGTGTTTTTCTCTTGCGTTCCACTTCTTTTGTATGAAACCTAAATCCATTGGAAATGAATTTTTCATATCGCATCCCTATAAAATTCGGGCCTCTGCCAAGTGATTTTAGATCATTTGTTTTTAAATCAGCTTGTGAAAGATCTGTATTTTCAATCTATCACAAGAAAAAATGATAAATTATGAATAAAAATATAGTATATAACTTTAATGACAATTATAGCATATACTTACATGTTTAGCAAACCAAGACGCAAAAGAATCACTATGCATACGTTCAATTTGGTGAGGTGGAAGACCGAAATGACTAAGATTCAAAATCCGACGATGCTCACTACAAATTAAGAATGATGGTTTGACAAACATCGATGATTATATATTTAAACACGATGAAATATATAATAACATACTCTATATAAGGTTGTACATGATGACAGTTGAATAACACATATTGATGCGCCTTCTTTAATGTCTCATCATCAAACATAGTTGCAATGGCCTTTCCAAGTGCATAACCAGAGGATGTAAACACGTCCAAGACAAATGTTGAGCCGATAGTTGTATCATCATTTCTTGTTGATTGATTGAATCTTGTCTCTACATAATCAGCTAAATATAAAGAACAGAATGTCAAACATTCCTCAGCCAAATAACCCTCAGCAATGGATCCTTCTGGCCTACTTCTATTCCAAACATAAGACTTCAATGTCCCCAAGTACCTTATATCAAAAATATAAGTTTTGTATTATTTACTGAAAATAATAATTCAAACAAAAAAATATGAATAAGATTTTTTTATTACCTTTCAATTGGATACATCCACCGATAGTAAACTGGTCCAGCAAGTTGTACTTCAGTAGCCAAATGTACAGTCAAATGAATCATTATGTCAAAAAATGAGGGAGGAAAAATCTTCTCAAGTTGACAGAGTATCACCCCAATATCTTTCCTTAGACGAATCACATCACTTGGTGAAATTACTTTACAACACAGCTCTCTAAAATACCTACACAATTTAATCAAAGGATTCCTAACTGATTTAGACAAAGTTTTACGTAGTGCTACGGGTAACAACTGTTGCATCAAAATATGATTGTCATGGCTTTTTAAACCAATTAATTTTGCCGGTTTCATTTGAACACACCGTGAAATGTTGGATGCATAGCCATCTGGAACTTTAACTTTTTTCAAAACCTTGCAAAATATACCCTTTTCTTTTTTCCCCATTGAATAACATGCTGGAGGCGAATATACTTTACTTGGTCCCTTGTTAATAGGATGAAGTGCTGATCTTATCCCAATTTCTTGCAAATCACGACGTGATTTAATATTGTCTTTAGTTTTCCCTTCCATATTCAACAATGTCCCACAAATTGATTCGCACGCATTCTTCTCAATATGCATAAAATCAAGATTGTGACGTATCACATTATCTTTCCAATAAGGTAAATCAAAGAAAATACTTAGCTTTTTCCAATTGAATGGTAGTTCTGGATTATCATCAACTGTTTTTCCAAATGTCAATTTAAAATTTTTCAACTCATTGATCACTGTGCCTCCTGAAAGTGTTGGTGGTGGTCTTCCATACTCTTTTGTGCCATCGAAATGTTGAGCATCTTTGCGAAACTCATGATCACTGTTTAAAAATTTCCGATGCCCCATATAGCAATATTTTTTGCTATTTTTTAACCATCGTGAATGTGTAGCTTTGTGGCACACTAGGCATGCAAATTTACCTTTGGTGCTCCATCCAGATAAGTTTGCATATCCAGGAAAATCACTTATTGTCCATAGTAATGCGGCATGTAATTGAAAATTTTGCTTGGTTGACGCATCATATGTTTCCAATCCTACCTCCCACAAATCCTTCAAATCTGCAACAAGGGGCTGCAAATAGATGTCAATATTATTTCCAGGAGCAGAAGGACCAAGTATTAACAACGATAACATAAAGTATGGTTGTTTCATACACATCCATGGTGGAAGATTATAAGGCACTAAAATGACTGGCCATGTACTATGCACCACACTCATATTTTTGAATGGATTAAATCCATCCGAAGCTAATCCTAGCCTTATGTTTCGGGGCTCCTTTGCAAAATTTGGGTGATTATGGTCAAACGTTTGCCAAGATGGGGAATCAGCTGGATGTCGCATGTAACCATCTTTCGTGCGAGATTCAGAATGCCATCTCATATGGATTGCTATTTTGCAGGACATGAACAAACGTTGTAACCTAGGCTTTATTGGAAAATACCATAAAACCTTGCGTGCAACTTTCCTCTTGCCGCCAATAGGATCATCTTCAGATGTTTCCCATCTAGTCTCGTTGCATGTTTTGCATCGAACACTTTCTTCATCCAACCTCCAGTATAAAGTGCAATCATTAGGGCAAGCATCGATCTTTTCATAACCAAGTCCTAATTGCTTCATCAATTTCTCTGCATCATAGTATGACTTTGGTAAATCTTGCATAGCATTTGGAAATGCTTCTCTCAACAAATCCAAAATCATATTGAAGATTTTATTGGTCATTTTCCCAAGACATTTTAAGTGAAGCAAGCGAATGATGAATGAAAGTTTTGAGAATTTCTTGCATCCGGGATATAACTCTTTTTGTGAATCATCAATTAATTTATAGAATTTCTCGGCCTCTCCAATTGGAATATCTTTCACCTGTTCAAATCCTATTGTATTGATTGTACTACCTTCGTGTTGTGGGATCCCAAAAGCTTCATGAACTAGTCCCTCCATATCATCTACATCATCATTAGATGGAACAGAACTAGATATTGAAGATGCACTGCATGCTATCTCTCCATGAGCCACCCAATGAGTATAACCTTTGATAAATCCATCAACTGTCAAATGATCATAAGCATCCTCTCTTGAAACACATATGCCCATCTTACACCTTGCACAAGGACATGCAATCGTTCCATTTATGTTTGCATTAGAAAATGCAAAATCTAAGAAATTCTCAAGTCCTTTTCTGTATTCTTCAGTTTGTCTTGGCAAAAACATCTAACTTTTATCCATCATAAGTCCAGTAAAAAGATCTATTAAAACTAGTTCAAAAAAAAAAAGTCAGTCAAAATCTCAAAGATTCAATTACCAACATAGAAATTGGAAAATATATCTACCATCTCGAGTAAATTTATGCAAACTTAATGGGTGAGAAATCCCTTAACAATCATCCTGATTCCTAAATTCAGACAAATTCAAATAATTTATTTTTTTCCATTTTTACTGTAATTCCAAAGGACCTTTAGACAAAGCAACGAAGAATGCCGTGCTTGTTAGTCGATGCTTATATTTTTAAAGACCCTAGAGAAAATAGAAATTTCATTGTATTTTGATCTACAAGTATTCATGGTATGAGGTTGAAACTTAATTTCACTCTGGTTATAGTTGATTTTTATTAGTTGATAGTATCTTTAACTGTTCACAGTTTTAGAAGTTTCACTTTGTTGCAGTTCACAACTATGGTATCTCTTGTTTGGATGTATTTCTTTCAACTATGCTTTACCTAACATTTTTTAAATTGGCTGACCCACGTCCAAATTATCTGAGTTCTAATGGGTTTGGCCAATGGCGATCCAATTTTGTAATTGTCATGTTTGAAAATCTAAGGAACTTTGCTAGATTTGACCAGAATAAAAAGAAGATTGGATCTGCTGAATAGTTGTAGAAATTGGCCAATGATCAACATAAATCTTCTGAAATTGGATGACTTTTTGAGTATTAGTTGATCTAACATATTTATACAGCACATAATTATCAAAATGACCAATTATACAAAACTCATATAGATCGATGGTTAACATTAAAGAACTTAGAGATTCATAAAAAATATATATATCTAGAAATATATTTAACTCTGCTAGAAAATAGATTAAATTGATAGGTTGAGCTAGGTTGAATTTTCTTCGAAGTAAATTTATTGATAAGTCAATATAGCCAATTGTTTCTTGATTATATCTTGAATACTAGCAAATGTTTATAGGAGATGGATATAGTCATTGTTACACTCATATTATTAATGTCAATAATATGACATCACTAACTAATTAAATATACTACCATCATTTATAGTGTCGTTATGCTATTTCATGAACACAACCTATTATGATTGAATATCATGTCTTATATCAAATTATTTGATTTTTCACCTGTTGTGATTTTTTTTTCCAAATGATTCTGATCACCTGTTCTAGCAAGCCGATACTACCAATATTTGGATGTTTTCACCCTCAGATCTAGAAATCATTACTGATTTTGAAATCATGGTCTTATTCTGTAACCCAAAATCATGATCTAGAAATCAATTCACCTTCAATCGCAAATCTTAAACAGAGCGCAAAAAAACCTTGCAAACTAGGGATTCAGATCAGAAAACGGTGGAAGAGGAAAGAAAAATAACCTCAACAGGGTAGATAGCGGGGCAGATGGCTTTGGTGGCCGGGGAGGTGGCGTGTGGCAAGGAGGGTCGAGTGGGGAGATGACCGTGCTGATGGGGAGGCGCGCGAGTAGAGCAGACAGCGTTGGGTAGCAGACGACGTGGTGGGGAGGAGCGCCGTGCGTGTGGAGGCGCTCGCGCAGACCAGACCGGCTGGTGGAGGTGTGCTGGAGCAGGGAGAAAGGAGCGGCGATCGAGCGAGCGAGCGAGGGAGAAAGGAGCGGCGATCAAGCGAGCGAGCGAGGGAGAAAGGAGCGAGCGATCGAGTTGCGATTTAGGTTTTCCCGTGCTGGCGTGGGCGAGAGAAACTTATCGCCTTTGTTCGCGGCAAGGCGAGCGAAAATTTTAGGCCGGGTTCTCGATCGCACGCATTGGAGAAAAGTACCGCGAGAAAAACTTAATTACACAAATTTAAAAAAATTAAATTAACTGTTTTAATAAGAAAATTTTTAGATTTATAAATGTAATTAAAAAAAATTAAATTAACTGTTTTAATAATAAAATTTTTAGATTTATAAAGACATTTATAAATGTGTCAGGATAAGCTATTTAATCAGACATTTTATTAAATAAAATATCTCTGTTTTAATAAATGTCATTATAATTAGTTTGTAATGACATTTACCATTAAGTGTCATAAAAAAAATGTCACAATAGGCCTTTTTTCTTGTAGTGTAAACCTTCCGCTGCACGTAATTAATTTTAAAATTACGAACCCACATCCATGTCAACATGCACCCGGACCCAACACTTCCAACAACTATAAGTGCGCAAGCAGAATAAAAAAAACTAAAATTAACAAACAAGAAAGACACACCGATTTACGTGGTTCGGAGATGAAACTCCTACTCCATGGCTGTCCGTAAGGTGGATGATCCCGATCCTTCGGTGGATGATTTCTCGGAGCACCTCCGGCTAGCTCTTGTCGCTCCTTGTGGGTGGAGAAACCATGCCACAATACTTCGACAACCCCTGAGCACGTACAGGCTATTAACAGGCTCTTACCAAGCTTGTTTCGCCAAGACGAAATAGCCATAAACGAGTTCCCTTAAATAGAGCTCGAGGCTGATTTGACCGTTACTAGTCGACTGGTCCAGTACCAGTTGACTGGTCGAATTCGAATGGCAAATTCAAATTTTGGTCACCATCAGTCGACTGGTCCCTCACTAGTCGACTGGTCCACCCCCTAAGTCTAGGGTTACCCTTCCCGAGTACATTTCTCTTAGCACTTAACCCCTCACGACCTGGTTGACTCTTCATCCAGCAGCCTCGATCTGTTGCCTTCAAGCCCTCTTCGACTTTGGCTCCCGTCCCTCAGATGCACACACAAGCCCTCGCCTTGCCTCCATGCCATCCTTCATGCATGCCTCGAAGTCTGCTTCCCTCAGCTCATCATTCCTGCTCCAGCAGCCTCGACTTGTTGCCTTCAAGCCCTCTTCGACTTTGGCCCTCGTCCCTTAGATGCGCACACAAGCCCTCGGCTTGCCTCCATGCCATCCTTCACGTACACCTTGAAGTCCGCTTCCCTCGGCTCATCGTCCTTGCTTTGTCCATGGTCCCTCGGATGTGTACACATGCCTACGGCTTGCCTCCATGCCACCCTTCACCGTACCCTGTTGGGACCGGGTGCATGTTGACAAGGATACGAGTTCGTAAAATTTAAAATTTTTACGTGCAGCGGAAGAGTTTGCATAAAATAATTTCCTAAATTATTTTAACTTCGTATCTAGCATGCAACCCTATGGTATGTTGACATAATCATACAATAAAATTTGACGAAAAAGTAAACTAATTTACTTTTATACCTCGCGTAACTCGAAGAAAAGGGACGAGATCCAACCGTAGCGTCCCTTGGAAGCTCCGCCTCTATTCGCGTCCACGCCAAGTTCTCTTCGGGATGACTTCACAAAGTCACGAGTTTTGTGCCGACGAGAACTACTAGATCCTCGGAAGGCACAACTAGATGAACAAGAGAAAATATAGGAAACTAACCAACGAAGTAACGGAATCGAATTCCGAGAAGAGAGGAGTCGCTATCCGCTTCTTCTTCTTCTTGTTCGGGTTCTCCTTCTTCTTGAAACCTCACGACAACTTCAAGGGGGAAGTTGTTTGGTGCGCCGGCCCTAAACCTCTAGGGTGGTCGCCGGCCCTAGGCAAGAGAGGGAGAGGGAGAGGAGAAGAGAGATTAAGAGAGAGAGGGAGAGAATAATTAATCTCTTGATTAGGAATAAGGGCTAGCCTTTGGTTCCTTTATATAGTAGCAACTCCTTTGCTAAGTCTCCCTCTAAACGGAATTAACGGAATTAGTTATAAGAAATTTATCTTATAAATTTTCTTATTATTCCGTTTAAACCGAGTCTTTATTATAAACTAATTTATAATAAAACTAATTCTTCTTCTCTTTAAATTATGGAATAAATTTTTATAAGAAATTTATAAACTTTCTTATTATGAAAAAATTAATTCATAATTGATTTTATAAAATTAAAATAAACCAATTCATGGATTATTTTAATCTTCCATAAAAGAATAAATTTCTATAAATTTTATTTATATAAATTTCTTTATACAAATTTATTTATCCATAATTTATAAAATAAATTGTACTAGATTTATTTTATTAATTAAACCAAAATTAATTGGTTTTCTCCTCTTATTGTGGCCGGCCACCAAAGGGGGTTTTGGCACCCTCTTTGGCCGGCCAAACCAACCCGAACCGCTGCGAATTAAACTCATTTAATTCGCCCAAAAAGCCTTCAAAAGACTTAGCCATTTTTAGCTTCCATTGCGCCTCTGACTAACTCAGATTCGACTTATTTCTCTTGATCGGAAAATCTAATTTTCAACTCGTTTTAAATCCCTCGGATTACTCGTAGTGCGTGTGATTAAATAGACTTTCGATTTATGTTGGCCATCTATAATTAACTAATTATAGAACGATCATGAGTGGCACCTAGTAGTACATCATGATCCCCAATTAATCGAAAGATCAACGGTTTGACCTCAGAAGAAATTATTCTGAAACCCTTCAGTAGCTCTAATGAATCGTGCCCCATTCACTTCACCACCTTATACCCACTTGGTTCAGGACACGGTCAATGGTGTCAGTCCCCACTAGGCTGACAATGTCACACCTAGCCCAAGTAGTGTTTTCCTTGTCCTTTGGATTTCTAATTACTCTCATGTATTTAAGAGACTCGCACTCTTAACATGATATGCTCTGGCCAGAGGCTTTGAGTAACAATCCGACGATAGGCCTGGGTATACATCTCCTCGCAAGGAGTGGTGAATCCTTTGTAGGCTGTTCAAACATCTTCGGGCACTTCGGCTTATACCCGATCATCCTGGGTCCACACCTCCTAAGAGATGCTTGCTTAAGATGTCAAAGTATAAGTCTCCATGACCAAGATGACTTGAACACCGCAAGTTAAAGGAACATCGCACTTAAGCTGCAGTAAGAACTTCATTGACAAATCTATATAGATTACCATATGAAGTTTTACAGCTAGTCACTCCAATGAACTAGTTCCCTTAACTAGCATCCATGTTTATCTCCGGACATCCCAATGTCACCAGCCAGTGAGAATCAGCTGAATAGAGAATAACCCATGCTAGTCTCAACAGAATTGATAATGTCCGTATTTATCAATTCATCGACTAGGGATATTTCCAACACTTCACATTTGCACATTTAGAGATAATCACTAGTTGTGATCCCATCACAAATTCTCTTATGCTATGAATTGTATGGCGGACATTCAGTAGATGAGTTTCAGATCCTATCAAATACACAAACATGTATACTCAAATAGTGAATTATCATTTATTAATATAAATGTTTACATCATAAGGCGATTACCTTAGGACACTTCTCTCATATCACTAACATACCCAAAGACGTTCAACTAAGTCTATGTGTATCTTACAAACCTGCACACTCACATACACATATTAGATCAACATGAAACCCTAACTTAATCATATTGACACACACATCAAAACCCATGATCCTCCCGATCATACTTAGGCCGATTGCCCCAACAATCTCCTCCTTTTTGATGTGTGGCAATATGTTTAAGTTAGGTGCAAAACCAACAATAACAGTTGAAAATTAAAGACATAGCCCATTAAGAGAAATAAACATGCCCTCCCCCTTAACCTATGCCCTCCACATACTTTTCAATTTTTCACAACACCAAATTAAGTTAAACCTAACTTAAAACCACAAGTTCTCCCCCTTTGACACCATCAAAAAGGTTGCCTCAAGCAATCCTAACCCTAGGGTCAATGAGAACTCTTTTTCATTTCTGAAAACCCCCAGAAATCAGAAAACAGCAGAACCAGTCGACTGCCCCTACATCAGTCGACTGGTCTCTGCAATTCACAAACCCACAGAAAGATCAGAAACCCCTAGCAAATTTCACAAAATTCAAAAAATTATGAAATTTTGCAAGCATATTTCTTAAGATATATTCTAACTCAGAAAAATATAGTTTTGTGAAAATACCAAATATGCTTGACTTTTTGACATAAATTCCAATTCTTTAAAAATGCTTCATTTTGTATCAGCTTTCTATCCGAACTTTGAATCTATGTGGTTGCCATGTCTATCCTATACCATTTGAACCATATAATTATTTTTAAATCTCCCCCTTCTTTTCATATAATTTTCAAGATAAAACACATGATGAAATGCCCCCCTTTTATCCCTTATCTCTAGATATAGACATATACATGAAAATTTCTTTATGCCCATAATAGCAAGATAATATCATTCCATATGGGCAATATCAAGTCATGCATTGAAGATTTATATAAGCAATACCAAACATGAATTAAAACCTTCATATAAACCCATATTAAAGCATAAAAAGTGTCACAAGGGCCATAGCCCCGAAGTTTCCAAATATTACAATATCAAATTAAGTATTTGAGAGATAAAATAAAAAAACCCAAATTACACACTCTCAACACTAGCACCACCAAATCAACTCGAACTATATGCCATCGCCTGGAGGAGGAGTAGGGGCCTGATACATAAGGTTCCAGTATTGCATCATCTCGTACATCTCATCCTGTCACTGCTGGAACCTTTGAAAGTTCTCTGTAAGCCCGTGGACCTCCCCCTGAATGTCAACCTGTCGCTGCTGCATATCAACCTGCCGCTGCTGAAACGTCTGAAAGTCCTCCCTAAGACCATGTACCTCTGACAGTAGTAGGGAGAACTGCTCCTGTGTAACCCCAGCAGCAGCAGCAGTAGGCGCAGCCTCCTCATCATTATCTGAACTGGAGGAACCAAGACGACGTCTCCAGACCATCACCCCCTACTGGCACTCAATCCCCGCCAAGGACAGCTGTCGTGACCCGATCTGATCGTAGTCCTTGGACAGACGATACACCTGACCTCTAGTAGTGCAAATACCTCTAGACTCAAAGAATTCGATCAAAACATGACCGAAAGGCTTGTAGATCTTTGTATTGACACTATGCAAAAAATGGACAATGGATGCAAATACATGCAAGGTGATATCAATATCTAACCTCCTCTCTGATGCATACATCATTACCAAGTGAGACAGTCGAATCATCGACCTTACCTTGGTGACAATAGGTAAAATGCAATCTAAGACAATTTTGTACAATACGTTGCTGACTGGAGCTATGCGCTTGGCTGTAAAGATACACTGTAGATGAGGTCGAGGACTTTCAAAATAGTGGCGATGGATTTGGTCCAGGGTTACATTAGGAAAGGCGAAAGGCTCCATAACTTTTGGAAATCATGTGTAATGCCCGCCTTTTTCCCCCACCCTACGGTGTGGCGAGAGGCGGCGTTACGCTAAACATACATGTACATATAAAACATCTTAATGCAGTAGAATAATTTTTTTTTCTTTATACACATGCATTTTACCATGCAACTAATACTTGAATATGTATATATGCCTTAACTTATCATTCATGAACATGGTATCATTGGACTTGGCATATTAACGACATGCATGACATCATGATATAACCATTTCATAGCTTATTCATAATCATCATAAGTAGTAAGTAACTTATCCGTAAACATCACGAGTCTTAAGTCATTCATTAGGCATATCCATCATAAACATAGCATAAAATCTAAGGAATCATTCAAAACCCAAGATATGCGATATGCATAAATAAAAGGATCCTCTGCCATGTCACCGCCACACACACACATGTTCTTGCCCCTCCTGCTGCTTCCCTTAGTAACCTCTTGCTTGATCTGCGGTACGAGGAAAACAAAACTATAAGCACATAGGCTTAGTAAGACCCTTTCCTACTCACTAAAACCATACGTCACTTAAACATAAACATATAAAGAATTCCACATAATGTAATTCTAAACATAACACATAAGCATAGTCTTGGCGTAAATCATAAGCATATGAACAACCAATAGAGCATGATTCTTAACATAAACATAAACCTAAAACATACTTAGCATAGCATACTTCTTAACATAAATGAGCATGAAACATACTGATCATGGCTTAACATATATAAACGTGAAACATGCTTATTCATGGCATAATCCTTAATATACATGAGCATGAAACATACTTATTCATGGCATAATTCTTAATATACATGAGCATAGTTCTAACATGGGCATAAGCATAAAATATACTTATCAGGGCATAATGCATGACATGAATGGATGCATGAGTCCAAATGCGTATACGTAAGGATGCTTAATTTAAAATCATACTTTTAAATACTTAAACATAATATCATTGGGGTCCCCGGCTTGTACCACATACATACATCATAAGCGCGCATCCCTAAGTAAATACGAGGTAGCGAGCCCCGACCTACTCGGGTAGGAACAACTATGGTAGTTCTAAAAACCGGAGCGTTCTTAAGGTGCCCATCCCTGTTGGACAGCTTCGGTAGTCCCAGAACCGTGGACAGCTTCAGTAGTCCAGAACCGGGGCGTTCTTAAGGTGCCCATCCCTTGGACCCTTACTTCGGTCCAGTACAAGCTCATTCATAAAGTAAAATAACTTTGCATGGTTCATCATTCATAGACATACATGACATAAACATACTTGGCATTTCATCATTCATACTTATTTCGTAACATCGTTATGCCTTCATCATTCATACTTATCATTCATACTTATCATTCATACTTAAGGCATAACATCATTTTCATCCATTTTCTTTCATTCATAAAATATGACATACATGCAGACCATACCTCCAGGCATAAACGTTATCTTGGTTCATAAAACTTGCATGATCATGGTTCATTGATAAACACAAAATTCATACATGATACATTTCATCTAGCGTACATAATCCTATTATCCATCATAGAGCATGCATGGTAAGATACATATGAACATGATGCATAGTATTTAAGTACATGGCATTCATCATAGAACATGCATAGACCTTCATACACCTACATCTATTGTAACATTTAACCCTCTACATGCACCATTCTATTTAACATCACATTCCCCTACATCAATTACACATGTTCATGGTATATTACATATGTATTCATGAATGAAACATAACATAGAACCTAACATATAAAGTCATATTGCATAACACACAAAACTAGGGTTGAGTAACATGCTTAACCATACACTTACATCATAGTAACCTATAAACATGCATCTTTGAGACTTTAGCCCAACCCAAACCCTAGGTTAGGGTCTTGGCCGAAACCCTAAAGGACCATGAGTCCTTAGAAAAATTTCTATAGTCATGGTTATCATCCAATACCTTACATATCATACCATAGGAAACCCATTTGGACCCTTGATTGAATTTAACACTAAGCCTTAGACCTAGAACATGTGTTGGCCGAAACCCTATAAGGGTAACAAGCCCATAGGAAAATTCATATAAGTCACCATTTTTATCCATATTATATCATAGCAAGACCTACTAATCATGCTTGAAGAGTTGAAGATTAAATCTAACCCTATACTTGAAGGTGGCCGAAACCCTAAGGGGTTTTTAGGGTGCTTCAAAACTTTCCAAAGTTTTACTTTTGTGCTTAACTTATCATAAATAAACGTTTGGAAGCATAAGAAAAGTTTTTAACATGATCTTTAGCCCAATATCTTACTTGGCCGAAAACTCCATAAACCCTAATTATAGATTTCTAACCATGGCATGCCAATATGAACTTCTATCATGTTAAACAACTCGTAAACTATCGTACCACATGTGAGAGGGGTCTTACCTTCCCTTATCTTGGATAAAATCCTTGAATAGAAAAATAGAAAGAACCTTCTTGACTCTAAACTTCTCCTTAGCCCTTGTACCCTAGTAGAGAGCCTTAAGTCTTCAAGATGGAGTCCTTAGTGAAGTTTTCTCTAAGGGGAGAACCCTTGTGGGTTTCGGCTAGAGCAAGGAGGAAGAGGAATTGCCTTGGGGAAGAAGAAAAAAAGAAAATGAAACTCCCATGCCACTACTCTCATTGCCTTTATACCACATTAAGGAGGGCAAGTGAAGAGTCATGGTGTCTCTTCTCTTGATGGCTCTTCATTTCTTCCTAAGCCTTAACTAAAATCCACATCATCCTCTCCTAGTACTCCCTTGCTAGGTGAATTGGTTAGTACATGCATGGTGGTAGGCTAGGTCCAAGGTTCAAGCCTTGGTGCATGCACTTTGTTCCTTTTTTTTATTTTTTTATTTTATTTTCGAAAATTTTCCTAATATTCACCCATAATCATGCTAATATTCCTAATTAAAACTCATTTATATTTATATTAAATTCTACCTAAAATCCACTAATAACCATGGTACTAGAAAAGCCCATTAGTACTTAGCTTCTCAATTTAAATGAGAAAATTATGGTCAACTAGATTAAGGTTCGTACTAGTATCTCTAGGCTCCTTCAAAAATCTATTTAGACATGATCAATATTTTAAAGAAAATATTGAAAAGATTTTCCGGGTCGTTACATCATGTAAACGCATTATCGGAAGCCCTATACTCTAAAAATTATCCTAAGACTACAGATAAAAAGGGGATAGTAACTCCTGCTACCATGGACTCATACGTCCCATTATCGGGACCAATGTATGTAAGATTAGCATAAAATTGTTTGCATAGATCAATGTTAACATAGTGCTGACAATAGACTAGCTGCTCTAAACCAAAATGGGTGATCATCTCAACAATATGAGGGGCATTTTCTTGGAAATATGACCGGTTAAGATACCTACAGTTCATTAATACAAAGTCAGTACTTGCAAATCTCCGCCGACATTCCTTAGAACGGAATCGAGGTGCCTCAGGATTTACAGAATGCTGTTGGGATGGTCCCTCACCCATCCTTCTCTTTTGTACAACTCTAAGATGCAATTTACCAATGCATGTACCAAAAATTACCCCATAAATTAGAAGGAAAACAAAGAAAAAAAACATGCAACATGGGACAAGTTAGTCATGAATCTTGAACCAAACACGAAAAATAAACTACACAAGTCGTTACCGTTTTCCTGCACGTTGCATGATGAATATTGATGAAGATTGACTCAAGGAAGATGTTCTTCTTGCCCTAGACCTAGATCTGAGTTGGAGGAAGACTAGGAATGTGATTTTTGTTGAGGCAATCTGTGGTCCGGAGTGACCAAGTATTTTGATGTTTGGGCAAAGGGTTTAAGTTAGGTATTCCCTTGTGTTCTCATATGTGTAAGTTGAGTGTGCAGGATGTACAGGTTACACATATGGACTTGGCTGGACAACCTCAGTACGGTGAAGGGTGGCATAGAGACAAGCTGGAGACTTGTGTGCACCCGAGAGACCTTGGAGAGCAGGGGCGATGAGCTGAGGGTGCGGACTTCGAGGCATGCGTGAAGGATGGCATGGAGGCAAGCTGGAGGCTTGCGTGCATCCGAGGGACAGGAGCCGAAGATGAAGAGAGCGCGAAGGCAATAGTCGAGGCCTTGGGATGGCTTGGAGTAGTAAGAGAGGTTGAGGGAGGAGAGAAATCGCAGGGGGGTGGCGCTTAAACCCTAGGTTCGGCCACCCACGTGCGGTTGTTCCTTTTAAATTAATCGCAGATCAGTCGACTGCCCCTGGGTCAGTCGACTGATAAACCATACAGCAAGATCAGTTGACTGACTTGGGGTCAGTCGACGGATGCCTTAAAAATCCTAGTTTCTGAATTCAACTTGGCCAGTAGACTGATCTTGAATCATTCGACTGGTACCCTATTTTCAGCCTTTCTGTCCTAATTTCAAAAACTCATACCTAATTCCACAAATCTCCAAAAAATCTTAAATTTTGTGGTGAGACTTGTGGCACTTATGTCTATTTGGGTAAAATATGTTTACAAGTAAATCTACTACCAATCCCAAGTTTGACATGAAATTCAAAACTATCTAATTTATTCAATTTATCCTTGGCCTAAAGTCCTAGTCTTGATCTCTTCTTGATGTATCTTCTCATTCTCTACCACAATGCATCCCTAGCATTGATTTATATGGTATCTAGACATTGAAAATCAATTCCCATGCAATATAGTCTCATTGTCATATTTTGCATGATACCTTACTTTTAGTGTGCCAAATTCCAAGAATTAAGTCTCAATCTTGTCTCCAAATTCTTTGGCACGTTCCATAATTAATTTAGTCCTTTTGGAGAAATCCTCTTGAGATCCATTGACCATAGATCCCATTTTAACTCCTAGAGCTCCCCCTTGATCTCTTAGCCTTAGTCACCTCCCTAGGTAACTCATCTATAATTGCAAGGACACACATGTGTACCTCCTGTACTTCTTGACCTACACCCCTTGTTTCCATTACTTTCCACACCTTGTCCTTGGTTAAATTTTTCTTCTCCCCTTTAAATGGCTTCCCCTTGCCATTTTTGGTCTTCCCCTTGCTATAGTCATATGACATCCTCGCATATGATTTCTCAATAGCATTTGATCTAATAGGTCAATATCCTAGACTCGGTCTACTATTGTCGGGGGTTTGACTTCTTGACTCCATGTCCAAGCCCCTAGATCCACTAGTGAGTCTATCTAGGATTTTCTCTAATTTATCAAGCCTTGCCCTCAAGGCTTGATTTTCCCTTTCTAGGTTCTTTACCTTAATATCACCATGTCCACTTTGAATATTTCTAGATCTACCAATTTTCCTAGGCATGTGTCTTCATTTCTTTGGATTAATGTCTTGGTCCTTAGGTTTAAAATTCCTAGGTTTATTATGGTACATAAATTCCCTAGGGTTTTGGGGTACAATATTGGCCCTATTTTTATCATAATATTTCAAACCAAAAATATGCATAGGCACGTAATTTTCATTACTTCTAACATTCATGGAGGAGTTTGAAAAATACTTAAAGTTAGGGATTACCTCCCTTACCCTTGTAGCTCCCTCTTGATACGAGCTTTTCTCCTTTTCCTTCTTCTCCCACTTCCTCAAATGCTCCAATTTCTTGACTTCTCCTTTCCTTGGGCATTTTTTGTGGTAATGTCCTAGCTCACCACATGTGTAACACTGAATGTGCTTTTTCTCCTTCTTTTCCCTACAACCCATGTTAGATTTTAAATGAATTGACTTGGGTTTAGGGTTTACCTCCTTTTTACCTAATGGACACTTGTCATTGTAGTGTTCCTTCTTGTTGCATCCAAAGCAAATGATGTGATCTTTAGACTTTGCTTTGGCGGAGGTGGATGCTTCTTCTTGCTCCAGTATCAAGGGTGGTCTCTCCTCCCCCTCACTTAAGACAGCTGTTTACTTGCTAAACAGAGTCCCGACCAAGGTAGTCTCTACTACTCCATATGAGACATGGAATAGTAAGAAACCTCACTTAACTCACCTTAAGATATGGGGTTGTCCTGCTTATGTGAAGTGGACTATATCAGACAAATTGGATGCTAAGTCTGATAAATGTCTATTTATTGGATACCCTAAGGAAACGAAGGGTTACCAATTCTATCATCCCTTGGAACAAAAGGTGTTTGTTTCAAGGCATGCTGTATTTCTGGAAAAAGAATTTCTTTTACAAGAAAACAGTGGGAGTGGCATTAAACTTGATGAAGTTCAAGAAACTCCAATAGACATTACAGAGACACCTAGTCTAGACCCACAACCAATAACTCATAATGATGAGCTATCAGTTGAACCTAAAACAGCACCACCTCTTCGTAGATCTGATAGGACACGCAATATTCCAGAGAGATACGGATTTCTCATAAGCGAATCGAATGACGTGTTACTCATAAGCGATGATGAACCTATCAGTTATGAAGATGTTCTGAAATGTTCAGAAAGGGACAAATGGCTTGAAGCCATGAAGTTGGAAATGGATTCCATGTACGAAAATCAAGTATGGGACTTGGTTAACCCACCTGAAGGGATTATGCCCATAGGGTGCAAGTGGATTTTCAAGAAGAAAACCGACATGGAAGGTAATTATGCTTAAATCCATTCGGATGCTCCTGGCCATAGCAGCTCATTATGATTATGAGATATGGCAAATGGATGTGAAAATAGCTTTCCTTAATGGAAACCTGCTTGAGGATGTATACATGATACAACCTGAAGGTTTCACATCGGTTGATAAAACCAAAGTATGCAAGCTTCGACGATCCATATATGGACTGAAGCAAGCATCCAGGAGCTGGAACATCCGTTTTGATGAGACAATCAAAGAGTTTGATTTCCCACAAAATTCTGACGAACCTTGGGTGTACAAGAAAGTTAATGGGAGTGCAGTCGTATTCCTAGTATTATATGTCGATGACATATTACTTATAGGAAACGATATATCAGTTTTACAGACAGTTAAAATTTGGTTGTCCAAAACTTTCTCCATGAAAGACCTGGGAGAAGCAACCTATATCCTTGGGAATAGAATCTATAGAGATAGATCAAAATGGTTGCTTGGTCTTTCGCAATCTACATATATAGACCGAGTGCTAAAAAGGTTTAGCATGTCGGAATCCAAGAAAGGTTACCTTCCCATCAGGCATGGGATCAACCTTTCAAAGACTATGTGTCCGCGCACAGAAGACGAGAGGATTTGCATGAATAAGATTCCTTATGCATCCGCGATAGGATCTATCATGTATGCTATGTTATGTACTAGGCCCGATGTATCATATGCTCTGAGCGTCACGAGCAGATACCAGTCGGATCCAGGAATGGATCATTGGGCGGCTGTCAAGACAATCCTTAAGTACTTAAGAAGAACTAAGGATGTGTTCCTAATATATGGAGAAGGAGATATGATAATACGTGGGTATACAAATGCCAGTTTCAAGACAGATAAGGATGACTCCAAATCCCAGTCTGGATACGTATTTACTTTGAATGGAGGCGCAATAAGTTGGAAGAGTTCTAAACAAGACACCGTAGCGGATTCTACCACGGAAGCGGAATATATCGCAGCTTCGGAAGCAGCAAAGGAAGCAGTCTGGATCAAGAAGTTTGTCTCCGAACTTGGTGTGGTTCCAACCATTGATGAAGCAGTGCCGGTTTACTGCGACAACAATGGAGCTATTGCACAAGCAAAGGAACCAAGGTCTCATCAGCGATCCAAACATGTGCTTCGCCGCTATCATCTGATCAGAGAGATTATAAGTAGGAATGACATACAAATTGAGAAAATTCCCAATGAAAGGAATTTAGCGGATCCTTTAACTAAGGCCTTGCCTCAGAGCAAGTTTGAGGGTCATGTTAGAGCCTGTGGTATTGGATACCGTAGCGATTGGCATTAGGCCAAGTGGGAGTTTGTTAGTATTATGAGAGAAGTGTCCTAAGGCAATCGCCTTATGATTGTAAACATTTATTTTAATAAATGAAAATTCACTATTTGAGTATACATATTTGTGTATTTGATTGGGATCTTAAACTCCTCTACTGAATGTCTGCAATACAATTCACAGCATAAGAGAATTTGTGATGGGATCACAACTAGTGATTATCTCTACATGTGCAATTGTGAAGTATTGAAAATATCCCTAGTCGATGAATTGATAAATACGGACACTATCAATTCTGTTGAGACTAGCATGGGTTATTCTCTAATCAGCTGATTCTCACTGGCTGGTGACATTGGGATGTCTGGAGATAAACATGAATGCTAGTTAAGGGAACTAGTTCATTGGAGTGACTAGCTGTAAAACTTCATATGGTAATCTATATAGATATGTCAGTGAAGTTCTTACTGTAGCTTAAGTGCGATGTTCCTTTGACTTGCGGTGTTTAAGTCATCTTGGTCATGGAGACTTATACCTTAACATCTTAAGCAAGCATCTCCAAGGAGGTGTGGACCCAGGATGATTGGGTATAAGCCGAAGTGCCCGAAGATGTTTGAACAGCCTACAAAGGATTCACCACTCCTTGCGAGGAGATGTATACCCAGGCCTATCGTCGGATTGTTACTCAAAGCCTCTGGCCAGAGCATGTCATATTTAGAGTATGAGTCTCTTAAATACATGAGAGTAATTAGAAATCTAAAGGACGAGAAAGACACTACTTGGGCTAGGTGTGACGTAGTCAGCCTAGTGGGGACTGACACACACATACCATGTCCTGAACCAAGTGGGTATAAGATGGTGAAGGGAATGGGGCACGATTCATTAGAGCTGCTGAAGGGTTTCAGAATCACTTCTGAGGTCAACCGTTGATCTTTCGATTAATTGAGGGTCATGATGTACTACTAGGTGCCACTCATGATCGTTCTATAATTGGTTGATTATAGACGGCCAACATAAATCGAAAGCCTATTTAGTCACACGCACTACGAGTAATCTGAGGGATTTAAAATGAGTTGAAAATTAGATTTTCCGATCAAGAGAAATAAGTCGAATCTGAGTTAATCAGAGGCGCAACGGAAGCTAAAAATGGCTAAGTCTTTTGAAGGCTTATTGGGCGAATTAAATGAGTTTAATTCGCGATGGGTTCGGCTCGGTTTGGCCGGCCAAAGAGGGTGCCAACCCTCTTTGGTTTGGCCGACCACCACTTGGGGAGAAACCAATTTGTTTGGTTTAATTAATAAAATAAATCTAGCGCGATTTGTTTTATAAATTATGGATAAATAAATTTGTATAAAGAAATTTATTTAAGGAAATTTATAGAAATTTATTCTTTTTTTATGGAAATTAAAATGATCCATGGAATGGTTTATTTTAATTTTATAAAATCAATTATGAATTGATTTTTCCATAATAAAAAAATTTATAAATTTCTTGTAAAATTTATTCCATAATAAAAGGAGAGATGTATTTGTTTTATTATAAAATTAGTTATAATAAAACTTGGTTTAAACGGAATAATTCATAAAGAAAATTTATAGGATAAATTTCTTATGAAAAATTCCGTTAAAGGGTAGACTTGGCAAGGGAGAGGCTACTATATAAAGGAACCAAGGCTAGGCTTGATTTCCTTAATAGATTGATCAAGAGATTAACTCTCTCCCTCTCTCTCTCTAACTCTCTCTCTAGGACCGGTGCCCTTTCTCTCTCTAGGGCCGGCTCTCTCTCCTCCCCTAGGGCTGGCGCAAGCACCTAGGGTGCCCGTGAGTTTCCTCCACCATGTTCGTGCCGAAGAAGAAGAAGAAGCGGATCGCGTCTCCTTCCTTCCCGGAATTTAGATTCCGTTTCTTGGTGGTTAGTTTCCTTTCTTCTCTCTTGATCTTCTAGTTGTGCCTTTAGAGAATCTAGTAGTTCTCGTCGGCACAAAACTCGTGACTTTGCGAAGTCATCCCGAAGAGAACTCGGCGTGGACGCAAATAGAGGCAGAGCTTCCAAGGGACGCTACGGTTGGATCTCGTCCCTTACTTCGAGTTACGCGAGATAACGAGTAAATTAGTTTACTTTCTGTAAAATTTTAATTTATGATCATGTCCACACATCATAAGGTCGCATGCTAGATACGTGGTTAAAAATAATTTGAGAAATTATTTATGCTAATTCATCCACTGCACGTAAATATTTTAAAATTTACGAACCCGTATCCTTGTCAACATGCACCCGGACCCAATAGTGGTATCAGAGCCGGTTAGTGTTCGACATAATCATATAATTGTTTTGCGGAAAACTTTGTCATAATCTCAATTTTGGAAAAATTTTCAATTATGGAAATTTTCCAATTATTATAAGTTTTAGATTTAGGAATTTCAAAGTTTGGAAATCCTCATGAAATTTCGCAAACGTTTGAAATATCCTAGTTTCTGAAATTTTATGATAATTGTGAAAACTTCCCATCTTTGGAAACTTTCCAATTTTGGAAATTTTCAATTTTAGAAATTTTCTAATTTTGGAAATATGTAAGTTTTCTTTGTACCAGAAACTTACAATTATTCTGAAAACCTATTATGAAATCTCGCAATTTTGGGCACTTTCTTTCAAGAAAGTCTAGACAAATTTATGGACAATTAATTGACAATTAAATTTGAATTGGTTTTTAAATTGACAACAAAATTCTTTATTTTGGATTGAGCCTCGGGGAGCCGTCCAATTTAAAGTTAGTTGTTGTAATTTAATTTCCCAATTTTAAATGAAATTGTCATGTTTAATTTGGTTACGCTTCCGAAGCGGACCAAATTGGATTTACGACAAATTACTTTTCTTTGGGTATCTGAGCCTCGGGGAGCCACCCTTAGAAAATGAGTTGTTGTAATTAATTAAATCCATGAATAAAATATGATTTAAGAGGTGATGCTCTTGTTGGGACCGGGTGCATGTCGACAAGGATACGGGTTCGTAAAATTTTAAATTTTTACGTGCAGCGGAAGAATTAGCATAAAATAATTTCCTAAATTATTTTAACCACGTATCTAGCATGCAACCTTATGGTGTGTGGACATAATCATAAATTAAAACTTTGCGGAAAAGTAAACTAATTTACTAAGTACCTCTCGTAACTCGAAGTAAGGGACGAGATCCAACCGTAGCGTCCCTTGGGAGCTCCGCCTCTATTCGCGTCCACGCCGAGTTCTCTTCGGGATGACTTCGCAAAGCCACGAGTTTTGTGTCGACGAGAACTACTAGATTCTCCGAAGACACAACTAGAAGATCAAGAAAGAAGAAAGGAAACTAACAACCAAGAATCGCAATCCAAATTTCGGAAAGAAGGAGATGCGATCCGCTTCTTCTTCTTCTTCTTCTTCTCCTTTTTGATGGAAGCTTGCGCCGGCCCTAGGAGGAGGAAGCGCCAACCCTAGGTGGAGGAAGCTTGCGCCGGCCCTAGGTCTTGCAAAGGGGCGCCGGCCCTAAGTCCCAAGATGGGTGCCGGCCCTAAGGGGAAGAGAGAATATGAGAGAGAGGGAGAGATTAGCTCTATACCAATTGACAACTCAATTGATTGGAATTAAGGGCTTGCCTTTGGTTCCTTTATATAGTATCATCTCCCTTGCCAAGTCTCCTCTTTAACGGAATTTTACATAAGAAATTTATCCTATAAATTCTCTTATTAATTATTCCGTTTAAGCCAAGTTTTATTATAACTAACTTTATAATAAAACAAATTATTCTCTTCTTTAATTATGGAATAAATTTTATAAGAAATTTATAAATTTTTCTTTTAATGGAAAAATCAATTCATAATTGATTTTATAAAATTAAAATAAACCACTCCACGGATTATTTTAATTTCCCAAAAAGAAATAAATTTCAATAAATTTATTTATATAAATTTCTTTATACAAATTTATTTATCCATAATTTATAAAACAAATCGTGCTAGATTTATTTTATTAATTAAACCAATTAAATTGGTTTTCTTCCCCTTAAATGGCCGGCCACAACAAAGAGGTTTGGCACCCTCTTTGGCCGGCCAAACCAACCCGAACCGATCGCGAATTAAACTCATTTAATTCGACCAATAAGCCTTCAAAAGACTTAGCCATTTTTAGCTTCCATTGCGCCTCTGACAAATTCAGATTCGACTTATTTCTCTTGATCGGAAAATCTAATTTTCAACTCGTTTTAAATCCCTCGGATTACTCGTAGTACGTGTGACTAAATAGGCTTTCGATTTATGTTGGCCATCTATAATCAACAAATTATAGAACGATCATGAGTGGCACCTAGTAGTACATCATGACCCCCAATTAATCGAAAGATCAACGGTTTGACCTCAGAAGTAATTCTGAAACCCTTCAGCAGCTCTAATGAGTCGTGCCTCATTCCCTTCACCACCTTATACCCACTTGGTTCAGGACACGGTCTATATGTGTCAGTCCCCACTAGGCTGACTACGTCACACCTAGCCCAAGTAGTGTCTTTCTCGTCCTTTGGATTTCTAATTACTCTCATGTATTTAAGAGACTAGCACTTTAAACATGATATACTCTGGCCAGAGGTTTTGAGTAACAATTCGACGATAGGCCTGGGTATACATCTCCTCGCAAAGAGTGGTGAATCCTTTGTAGGCTGTTCAAACATCTTCGGGCACTTCGGCTTATACCCAATCATCCTGGGTCCATACCTCCTTGGAGATGCTTGCTTAAGATGTTAAAGTATAAGTCTCCATGACCAAGATGACTTGAACATCGCAAGTCAAAGGAACATCGCACTTAAGCTGCAGTAAGAACTTCATTGACATATCTACATGTAGATTCCCATATGAAGTCTTACAGCTAGTCACTCCAATGAACTAGTTCCCTTAACTAGCATCCATGTTTATCTCCGGACATCCCAATGTCACCAGCCAGTGAGAATCAGCTGATTAGAGAATAACCCATGCTAGTCTCAACAGAATTGATAGTGTCCGTATTTATCAATTCATCAACTAGGGATATTTTCAATACTTCACAATTGCACATTTAGAGATAGTCACTAGTTGTGATCCCATCACAAATTCTCTTATGCTGTGAATTGTATTGCGGACATTCAGTAGATGAGTTCAAGATCCCAATCAAATACACAAAACATGTATACTCAAATAGTGAATTATCATTTATTAATATAAATGTTTACATCGTAAGGCGATTGCCTTAGGACACTTCTCTCATATCACTAACAAACTCACACTTGGCCTAATGCCAATCGCTACGGTATCCAATACCATAGGCTCTAACATGTCCCTCAAACTTGCTTTGAGGCAAGGCCTTAGTTTAAAGGATCCGCTATATTCCTTTCAGTGAGAACCCTCTCAATTTGTATTTCATTCCTACTTATAATCTCTCTGATCAGATGA
>JAGFNQ010003567.1:333742-430587 GCA_024364735.1 Boesenbergia rotunda
TAACGCAAATTCAGAGAAGACATGACAGGTGATTATCCTAGAAATACAAAATGAGGTTATGTGATAAGAATGATAAAGAATGCATCAATATACATTAATTAAATCCTATTTATTTTTCGAATTGAATAACTATTTTTATCAATTCGGGAGATCGTAGAAACATCTCCAAATAGGTTGATATTCAACCATAGATAAGAACAACCATGGCTAGAGTCCATCAAGTTATTCTTAGCTATGAAGGTAGGTAATACTACCGAATACATATTATACATATGTAACTATCACATTATACTATCAACTAATTGAATGTTTGTATAAATCATTGGGTTGTTAACTCATTAACAAGTATGCAACAATATACATAGCACCCAACTGCACCTCTCTTTACATCGACCTTGGCTGTGGCACAACAAATTGATGCTCCGAGCTTAAGGCTGACCCATTAATCAAGAAATAGTTTTGATATGGTTGGAGCTCATTCAATCGTTTAGTCATGCTTGGATGTGTCGAACAACCAAAACTAAGGATTGACCTCTGACTCCAACTATATTAATCATAAACTAATTCCATGGTTTGAACATGTTGAGGTTCAAGCCGAGCATGGATGTGTCCATCAACCCAAACGAGAAACAAAACCCGGTTCTAACCATATTAATGGAAGGTGTTGGCCTTAATATTTTGTAAGGGGTTTTGGGTCTCATCCTTTTCTTTTATGCACATTCATGACATATAATTATGTCATGTTCTAACGATTTCCTTAATAAAGTATGTATGTGACTTAATTTATCAAGTCTCATTAATTGAATTAGGAACCGGATTTCCTAATTCTAATTTCATACTTTATTCAAAGAATTATTTTTGGGAAACAATTTCCTGAATTATCATAATCAATTTCGGAAAATAATATGTTTAAGACTTTGATTTCTCTAAATCAAATCTTATTAAATTAAGAGACAGATTCCCTTAATTCAACCACATATTATTTTCATTAAAATCTTATTTAAGGAAATATACTCTATAGGAAACAATTTTCCTAATTAATTTTGGAGACAATAATATATAAGAGCATCACCTCATAAATCAAATAAGGAAATTATCGTTTGAGAATCACCTCAAAAATTTCTAAGATTTGATCACATATTTTATTTATGGAAAATTAATATCAATAACTTAATTTGGATGGCTCCCCGAGGCTCAATCCAAATTAAACATTTGACAATTTAAATTCAATTTAGAAAATTTAATTATAATAACTAACTTTAAATTGGACGGCTTCCCGAGGCTCAATCCAAAATAAAGAATTTTGTAAATAATTTAATTTCCAATTATAAATTTAAATGTCAATTAATATTCCCATAATTTGTCTAGACTTTCTAGAAAGAAAGTGCCCAAAATTGTGAGCTTTTCATAAATGGAAAGTTTCCAAAAATAAAAGGTTTTCAGAATAATTATAAGTTTCTGGTACAAAGAAAACTTACGTTTTTCCAAAATTGGAAAATTTCCAAAATAGGAAATTTCCAAAATTGGAAAGTTTCCAAAAATGGAATGTTTTCACAATTATCATAAAATTTCAGAAACAGAGATATTTCAAAAGTTTGCGAAATTTCATGAGGATTTCCAAACTTTGAAATTCCTAAATCGAAAATTTACCATAATTGGAAAGTTTTCATAATTAAAAATTTTCCAAAATTGAGATCATGATAAAGCTTTCCGCAAAACAATTATATGATTATGTCGAACACAAACCTCGGCTCTGATACCACTGTTGGGACCGGTTGCATGTTGACATGGATGCGGGTTCGTAATTTTAAAATTAATTATGTGCAGCGGAAGGTTTAGCATAAATAATTTCTCTAAATCATTTAACCACATATCTAAGCATGCAATTTTATCTTGTGTAGACATGATCATATATTTAAAATTTTTGCAGAAACGTAAACTAATTTACATATTACCTCGCGTAACTCGAAGGAAGGGACAAGATCCAACCGTAAGCGTCCCTTGGAAGCTCCGCCTCTATTCGCGTCCATGCCGAGTATCTTCGGGATGACTTCGCAAAGCCACGAGTTTCATGTTCTTGAGAACTACTAGATTCTCCGAGAACACGATGAGAAAAACCAAGAGAGAAGTCGGAAGACTAACCACAAAATGATGGTCAGCTGGTGCTCCTTCTTGGGGCTGGTTGGCGCACGGCAAGAAGGGGAGAAGAGAAGGAGAGAAAGAGAGGGAGAGAGTCTATGCCTTCGTCTCTATGATTCACACCCAAGTCTTGCCTTGAGTCCTTTGTATAGTGGTCTCTCAACCATCAAGCCTCTCAAATATGGAATAACTTATTCCATCATGCCAAGTTTGATTTTATATCATGGTTAAAATCATATTTTAATTCATGATAAAAATCTCCTCTCCTATGGAATAAATTTCCTTATCATGGTAAATCAATCCATGATTGATTTTATAAAATAAACCAATCCATGGTTCATTTTAATTTCCATGAAAAATATACCAAACCTTGGTTTATTATATAAAAATTTATATCATCCATAATTTTGTAAAACAAACCGCACTTGGTTTATTTTATAAATTGAACCAAAAACTTGGTTCTCTCCCTTTGTTGTGGCCGGCCAAGCAAAGAGGATGGAGGCCCTCTTTGGCTGGCCCATCCAAGCCAAGCCCTAATGAATTAAACTTATTTAATTCATCAATTAAGTCTTCAAAAGACTTAGCCATTTTACGCTTCCGATGTGTCTCTGAAAAATTCTGATTCGACTTATCGTTTGGCTTAAGCAAACTTAATCTCTCTTGATTGGAAAATCTAATTTTCAACTCGTTTTAAATCCCTCGGATTACTCGTAGTGCGTGTGACTAAATAGGCTTTCAATTTATGTTGGTCGTCTATAATTAATCAATTAATTATAGAACGATCATGAGTGACACCTAGTAGTACATCATGATCTCCAATTAATCGAAAGATCAACGGTTGACCTCAGAAACAATTTTGAAACCCTTCAGCAGCAATAATGAATCGTGCCTCATTCCCTTCACCATCATATTCCCACTTGGTTCAGGACATGGTCTATGTGTGTCAGTCCCCACTAGGCTGACTACGTCACACCTAGCCCAAGTAACATTTTCTCATCCTACGGATTCTAATTACTCTCATTTATTTAAGAGATTCATACTCTAAACATGTCATGCTCTAGCCAGAGGCTTCGAGAAACAATCCGACGATAGGCCTCGGGTATACATCTCCTCGCAAGGAGTGGTGAATCCTTTGTAGGCTGTTCAAAATCTTCGGGCACTTAGGCTTATACCCAATCATCCTGGGTCCACACCTCCTTGGAGACGCTTACTTAAGAAGTCAAAGTATAAGTCTTCATGACCAAGATGACTTGAACACCGCAAGTCAAAGGAACATCGCACTTAAGTTGCAGTAAGAACTTCACTGACATATCTATATGTAGACTACCATATGAAGTTTTACAGCCAGTCACTCCAATGAACTAGTTCCCTTAACTAGCATTGATGTTTATCTCAGGACATCTCAATGTCAACAGCCAGTGAGAATAAGCTGATTAGAGAATAACTCATGCTAGTCTCAACAGAATTGATAGTGTCCGTATTTATCAATTCATCGACTAGGGACAATTTCAATACTTCACAACTGCACATGTAGAGATAATCACTAGTTGTGAATTCATCACAAATTCTCACATGCTGTGAATTGTATTGCGGACATTCAGTAAGTGAGTTTAAGATCTCAATCAAATACACAAACATGTATACTCAAATAGTGAATATTCATTTATAAATGATTACAATCATAAGGCAATTGCCTTAGGACACTTCTCTCATATCACTAACATAACCCGCATATGAAAGAACTCTTCGAAGAACTCAGCTTCGAAGTTGGCCCACGTCATCTGATTTATGCCTTGCTTGGCCTTCACCCATTCCCACCACATTCTAGCATCTCCTGCTAGGCAGAAGGAGGCGCACTTTACTTTCTCATGTTTTGGCCAGTCCAGAAGCTCCATGATACTCTCCAGGGGTTTGAACCAGGCTTGTGCATCCCACGGTTCACTAGTGCCTGAAAAGGTTTCTGGTTTGAGTTTCTGCCACTGAACCAGATATGCTTCTCTTCTAGCCCCCACTACTGGGGCTTCTGGTGCTATTGGTGGGATTGGTGCTCTAGGTGGAACCTCTGTCACTATTGGGGTTTCCACATCTGGCCCTGGCGTACCAGGAGGTGTGGCCTGCTGATTAGCCTTTAAAGTGGCTATCTCCTGCTGCTGCTCAGCTATCTGTCTCTAGAGCTGAGCCACTATCTCCTCGAGATTAGGTGGAGTCACTGTGTCAGTTGCCTCCTGTTGAGGCTCAGTAGCTGGTGCCATTCTAGTTGGGCGTCCTCTAACCATTATCTATATAACAGAGGACATACATATTTACTATAACTATATTAAAGTTCCATGAGTTATAAACATGCTTCAGTTAAGTAGGGAATGAAAAAGCAAGAAAACATAAGTAATGTGAGAGGTGCTCTTACTTGGAAGCTGCAGGTACGATGCTGGATGTGTGTGTGGAGGAAAGATGGAACTTGCTCTGATACCACTCTGTAATGACCCACCTTTTGGTACTAAGCTTTACGGCGGATCACTACTAACTTACTAACTATCTGATTACTAATCATTGTTTTCCAGATGGTAAACCAACTGAGAGAATTTAAAATTTCTTATTTTGCTATGTACTGAACTAACAATTCATAACTCAAGTATGCTGCGGTAAATCATAATCATGTTGGAAGTACTAACCAACCAAAATAAAATAAAAACTTTAATTTTATTAGCTTGGCCAGGATTTGATCCCCCCAACCTCAACGTTACATGACTGAAGCACAAACCAGCAGCTCTACATCACAATCTATTTTAAATTGGCACCAGTCGACTGATATCTTGCCAGTCGACTGGTGCAGCCGACGAAACTTTATGTGCCATTTTTCTACTGGTCCCAGTCGACTGGTAACTGTCGCAGTCGACTGGCAGCTCTGAAAGCTAAAGTTTCAGATTCCAAAAATGTGCCAAGGTCAACCTGCTGTGTGCCAAGGTCAACCTGTTGTTTACCAAAAACACCATAAACTCATATTTGAGCCTACTAACAAGTATACAATGATTCTAGGCCATATTCTACATGTTTCCATGACATAAAGGCATACTTCAACTACTTCTAAGCATAAATTTAGAAACATAAACTTTGTATCAACTTACTACTAAAACTAAGCATTGTTTCTGCCTAGATGCATCAATAGTAGCGTTATAATATCAGAAATGATTCCATAGCCTTAGACCATGCATTTTACTACTAGTTAACATGCATTTGAAAAGTATCACTCAACATATCACATGTAAAAGTGAGGCATGGCATCACGACACGATATCAACTCATACTAGCATAATGCTAATAACATAACAAGGGTACTTAAGATGTAGAAAATATTAAACATGACAAGGAACTAATTCATTTAACATTCTTAATAACATGTCCTCTTAATGCAAGTTCCCAAGATTCTTTCATTCCAAGTTTCCACCATCACACACTCCACCATCATCCTTGCCGCTTCCGCTACTCCATTTTTCCCTTGTCTTTATCTGCAGTATAAGGAAAAATAAAACTATAAGCATAATGCTTAGTAAGTATCATCCTACTCACAAAACAATGCATATCTCGAAACTCATGCTTTTAAAAACACATGTAGGAAAAACATATCATGCTTGTCATTCATTCTTGCTGAAACATATAATCTAACAAATATCATGGCATACTCATCATACTAATCACAAGAACTAAATAATATTCTTATAACTAAATTCACATAACATTCATAGAATCTGACTGAACTAAGCATGATCTTAAAACTGTTTTCACTTAGAGCTATTATTGAACTTTTGAAACTTATACATATAATAAGTGAAAATAATAATCAAGCTGCTGTGGGCCCGGCAATGTGTTGCTAATGCGCACATCCCTAAATAGATCTGAGGTAGTTAATCCCGAACCCATTAAGGTACTACTACTAGGCAAACTAGGAGCCTAGGGGCAACTAGGAGCCCACCCATGGATGAACTAGAGTCCAAGCACATGCCATAAAAAGTAAAATACTTTCATAAATATTCTTTTCTTTAACCTTGCATCTACTAGGCAATCTAGAGCCTAGGGGCGATCTAGGAGCCCTCCCAATGGACAAACTAGGGGTCCATAAACATAAAGCAAGGGTAGCTAACTTCATAACATGCTAAAACTCATATTAGAGTTTCTTAACATTTTCTCGAGCATCTTGCGTGCCTAAAAACTCCCCTTTTTCATTTAAGGACACTTCCTAGGCACTCGACGGTGCATCTAAACCCCAAACTAAAGGGTGAAGCACGTCCAGCCCATCTAGTGGTGCCCTTAAAATCGGTAGAGGAAGTTAATCTGCACATATGGGCATAAACTTGCAATTAGATAAACTAGGACAATCAATTATACAAACGAAGCTACTTATACCGTAGGTGAGGGGTACTTACATCCTATGCTTGTTCTTACAACTCTAGGGCGTAGGGCTTAGGGAGAGGGAAGGTCCTTGGAGTCTCGGAGAGGTTCCAACGAAGAACAAGATCCCCTAGCGTGCCCTCCTTCTTGAATCCACCTAACACAAGCATTGGACTCCTCCTTGCTTTGTCGTGAGTGAGGGAGGAAGAAGCCACGGGAGAGGGAGCAAGGAATCGCCACGGGAGGGAGAGGGTTCGGTGGCGACAAGGTGTGGAAAAGTTTCAATTAAAAAAACCCTTAAGTTCCCTTTATATTTATGGGAAAAATTCAAATAACTTCACCTTATTTATCTTTCCCTCTAGTCTATTCCCACAAAAACAAGCTTATCGCATTTGGTAAGCTTATTCTCTTCTTATTGTAATGGTCTAGGGGTCAAACCCCATTTAGGTTTTTTTACTGCGCATTCTATTTTTATTTATTTTTGCCTTATTGGTCCATGGAAAAATTCTATAAAAATATCCATAAATTCAGAATTAATTCTAGGATATTTCTAAAATTAGGTTTGAGAAATTTCGGGCATTACAATCCCCCGTACCTTATAAAAAGTTCATCTCCAAACTTAAAACAACTCTGGGTATTTCTGCCTCATGTTGTCCTCTGGTTCCTATGTTGCCTCTTCTACTCTGTGATTTTGCCATATGACTTTCACTAATGGTACCTCCTTGTTCCACAATTTCTTAACTGCTCGGTCTATTATCTGAATAGGCCGACTATCATAACTGAGATCTTCGCGGACTTGTACCGTCTGTGGCTCTATCACCTGGGTGGCATCTGGGATATGCTTCTTCAGCATGGAGACATGAAATACATTGTGGGTAGCTAACATCTCTTGAGGTAGCTCTAGCTCATAAGCTACTTTGCCAACTCTTCTAGTGATGGGGTATGGTCCTACATATCTGGGACTTAGCTTGCCCTTCTTCCCAAAACGTATTACTCCCTTCATGGGAGCCACTCTGAGGAATTTTTTAAATCAGAATTATTACAAAGACTTGAAAAATTAGATAAAGAAGAAATAGATGAGATAGAAATTTTTGGAATCATGAAAATGATGAACATAAACCCACAACATTTAATTAACCTAGAAATTTTGAAATTTATATCAAATTAAATATTAATTTAACTTTAATTAATCCTTAATTAATTTATCATTAATTAATCCTTAATTAATTTAACTTTAATTAATCCTTAATTAATTTAACATTAATTAAACCTTAATTAATTTAATTTTATTAATCTTTAATCCAACTTCAATTAATTCTTAATTAATTCAACTTTAATTAATTCATAATTAACTTAAAACCAATTACTTCTTAAATAACTTAAACTCAAATTAAATAAAATCTTACCCAAACTGCAACAATTAAATTAATAATATTATATATGTCAAAGTGGATTGGCATATTCGTGGGTTCACACGACATGTATCAAATTGGCAATTTGATACATCATTAGAAACTTAAGTAAAATGATTTGAATTGTTTGACTCATGCATAAACTGGCATGTCATGCATCTGCTATTTTTTTTAATATATGTCATGTCATTCATTTTTCGATTTAAGCATGATTTAGAATGGTTATAGGAAAAAGACTAATTAAAACTTGAACAACCTAGTATTAGGTGGAGGTGAGATGATAGTACGTTAGGGAAGACCTTCTAATAAGGTCAAGTAAGGTAAGACGTACCCTACTTCGTCTATTTAGTCTGGTGGAATTAGCCGAAGCTACCGATCCAAAACCTAAACTAGTTAGACTAAAACATTTCAAAAAGTAATTTGAAAATGAAATTTCGATAAAAGGCTTTGTCAAGGAAAGGGTTGTTGCTCCAATAAGGCTACGGCCAAAGAAGACCTCTGTGCCTCGCCAAGACCTGGTAGCCAATTATCGAAACTCAAATTCAATTTACTATTTGATAAATTTGAATCTAACACAAGTTTTGATTAACTCTTAGATATAACAATAAATTAAGAAAAATTCAAGCATCTCATAATACACCCATAAGACAACCATGCTTGCTTATACTGAGACATCTAAAACGGGTGTGATGTTAAGGACTAATAAATTGAAAAATATTTTTTAAAATTATTTTCCAAAATTCTTAGAATATTTTTTCTAAAAATTTATTTTCAAAATAGTGCTTTAACATAGTAATGTTTTTATGGATTTCATGCTTGTTTGATTGTTTATACATATTATACATTTTTCAAAATTATATCTTTTTGAAAAATTATTTGACCTACACAATTAAACACAAGCTTCTTAGGTTAATACTAAAGTCCCTTAAGGCACTTAGATAGAGACAAACGATGTTGGTGTCAAGGGGAGTTTTTTTTTAAGTGTTTTTCGAAAATTATACTTTAAAAACATCATTATCATTTCAAAATGCTTTCGAAAACGGTGCTTTAAATCACTATCATGTATGTTTTCGAAAAGGCTTATGCTTTAAAAATTATCTTTATTCCAAATTGAATTTTCTAAAATTATTTTTGAAAATTACCATACTGTCATTCAAAGTTATTCTTATGATTTTGATAAACCCTAAAGACACAGAGGAAATCTTCTTCATGATCAACAAAACTCCTAGGATGTGTCAAATTTAGGGGGAGTTTAAGTCAAAAGAAAACTTTCTAACAAGTATTTTTCTAAATTTTTTTTGGCAATTATTTTTGAAATTATTAAATAATTCTTTTGATGTGAACCAAACCCTAAAGACTCAAAGGAAGAGTACTTGTGGTCAACAAGTTTCCTAGAACTGGGTCAAGTTTAGGGGGAGGTCAAATTAAAAGAGTTATTGAACATTTCAAAATAATATATATGTTTTCGTGCACTATATTTTCAAAATCCTATTAAAAACATAAGTAATTTATCTTACAAAATACTATTATTTTGTTTTTCAAAATTACTTTTATTTATAAAATCGTTTTGAAATACTTTTTGAAATAATATTTACTTGAGTTTGGAGAATTTCCAGGACACTTAGGAAAATGTCCTTGTAGTTATAGGGAATGGCTTGGCGGGTTTCCCTAGCGGATACCTAGTCGATCCGAGAGACCTCTCCAAGTCAATGGATTAAAAATTAATCTGAGTGGAGACCCGTCTCCCATCGACCATCTCGTGACGTATCGAACGATCCAAATTACAACTTAGCCAATTACCAAAATTGGTCATGTAATTTGCTCGACCGTTCGACTGCGAAAAAGGCGAAGAGTTGATCGCCGACTTTTGTGTTTATGGTCGGGGTCCAGTTAAGAATTTATTTATCATATTTTGAAAACAAAACAATAAATTCTTAAACATAAAATGACAAGACATATAAACATGGCACATAAAAGATATAAGGAAATACAAAGGAGTGTATGGAAAGTTATACCTTTCCGATCACCTCGTGGTCTTCTACCTTATGTCCCTCCCTTCACGAACGTCGTGTGGGCGACGATCTACCGCGATCCAAGATCACCAAGAGCTCCAACCAATCCTCTTCTCACCGCCGACCAAAACCCTAGCCACTAGGGTTTGCGCCGCCGGCCCACTATCCTCTCCCATTGCGCCACCGACCGTCGGAGCCGACTCCAAGCCCTCCGGAACAACAGTGTAACACCCGCCTTCTTCCCCCACCCTACGGTGTGGCGAGAGGCGGCGTTATGCTAAACATACATGTACATATAAAACATCTTAACGCAGCGGAATAAGTTTTTTTTTTATACACATGCGTTTTACCATGCAACTAATACTTGAATATGTATATATGCCTTAACTTATCATTCATGAACATGGTATCATTGGACTTAGCATATTAACGACATGCATGACATCATGATATAACCATTTCATAGCTTATTCATAATCATCATAAGTAGTAAGTAACTTATCTGTAAACATCATGAGTCTTAAGTCATTCATTAGGCATACCCATCATAAACATAGCATAAAATCTAAGGAAACATTCAAAACCCAAGACATGCGATATGCATAAATAAAATGAACCTCTGCATGTCACCGCCACACACACACAGGCTCTTGCCCCTCCTGCTGCTTCCCTTAGTAACCTCTTGCTTGATCTAAGGTACGAGGAAAACAAAACTATAAGCACATAGGCTTAGTAAGACCCTTTCCTACTCACTAAAACCATACGTCACTTAAACATAAACATATAAAGCATTCCATATAATGTAATTCTAAACATAACATATAAGCATAGTCTTGACGTAAATCATAAGCATATGAACAACCAATAGAGCATGATTCTTAACATAAACATAAACCTAAAACATACTTAGCATAGCATACTTCTTAACATAAATGAGCATGAAACATACTGATCATGGCTTAACATACATAAACGTGAAACATGCTTATTCATGGCATAATCCTTAATATACATGAGCATGAAACATACTTATTCATGGCATAATTCTTAATATATATGAGCATAGTTCTAACAGGAGCATAAGTATAAAATATACTTATCAGGGCATAATGCATGACATGAATGGATGCATGAGTCCAATGCGTATACGTAAAGATGTTTAATTTAAAATCATACTTTTAAATACTTAAACATTACATCATTGGGGTCCCCGGCTTGTTCCACATACATACATCATAAGCGCACATCCCTAAGTAAATACGAGGTAGCGAGCCCCGACCTACTAGGGTAGGAACAGCTACGGTAGTTCCAAAAACCGGGGCGTTCTTAAGGTGCCCATCCCTGTTGGACAGCTTTGATAGTCCCAGAACCGTGGACAACTTCGGTAGTCCAGAACCGGGGCGTTCTTAAGGTGCCCATCCCTTGGACCCTTACTTCGGTCCGGTACAAGCCCATTCATAAAGTAAAATAACTTTGCATGCTTCATCATTCATAGACATACATGACATAAACATACTTGGCATTTCATCATTCATACTTATTTCCTAACATCGTTATGCCTTCATCGTTCATACTTACATTCGTATTTATCATTCATACTTAAAGCATAGGATCATCTTCATCCATTTTCTTTCATTCATAAAATATGACATACATGCATAATCATACCTCCAGGCATAAACGTTATCTTGGTTCATAAAACTTGCATGATCATGGTTCATTGATAAACATGAAATTCATACATGATACATTTCATCTAGCGTACAAAATCCTATTATCCATCATAGAGCATGCATGGTAAGATACATATGAACATGATGCATAGTATTTAAGTACATGGCATTCATCATAGAACATGCATAGACCTTCATACACCTACATCTATTATAACATTTAACCCTCTACATGCACCATTCTATTTAACATCACATTCCCCTACATCAATTACACATGTTCATGGTATATTACATATGTATTCATGAATGAAACATAACATAGAACCTAACATATAAAGTCATATTGCATAACACACAAAACTAGGGTTGAGTAACATGCTTAACCATACCCTTACATCATAGTAACTTATAAACATGCATCTTTGAGACTTTAGCCCAACCCAAACCCTAGGTTAGGGTCTTGGCCGAAACCTTAAAGGACCATGAGTCCTTAGAAAAATTTCCATAGTCATGGTTATCATCCAACACCTTACATATCATACCATAGGAAACCCATTTGGACCCTTGATTGAATTTAACACTAAGCCTTAGACCTAGAACATGTGTTGGCCGAAACCCTATAAGGGTAACAAGCCCATAGGAAAATTCACATAAGTCACCATTTTTATCCATATTATATCATAGCAAGACATACTAATCATGCTTGAAGAGTTGAAGATTAAATCTAACCCTATACTTGAAGGTGCCCGAAACCCTAAGGGGTTTTTAGGGTGCTTCAAAACTTCCCAAAGTTTTACTTTTGTGCTTAACTTATCATAAATAAACATTTGGAAGCATAAGAAAAGTTTCTAACATGATCTTTAGCCCAATATCTTGCTTGGCCGAAAACTCCATAAACCATAATTATAGATTTCTAACCATGGGATGCCAATAAGAACTTCTATCATGTTAAACAACTCGTAAACTATCGTACCACAGGTGAGAGGGGTCTTACCTTCCCTTATCTTGGATAAAATCCTTAAATAGAAAAATAGAAAGAACCTTCTTGACTCTAAACTTCTCCTTAGCCCTTGTACCCTAGTAGAGAGCCTTGAGTCTTCAAGATGGAGTCCTTGGTGAAGTTTTCTCTAAGGGGAGAACCCTTGTGGGTTTCGGCTAGAGCAAGGAGGAAGAGGAGTTGCCTTGGGGAAGAAGAAAAAGGAAAATGAAACTCCCATGCCACTACTCTCATTGCCTTTATACCACATTAAGGAGGGCAAGTGAAGAGTCATGGTGTCTCTTCTCTTGATGGCTCTTCATTTCTTCCTAAGCCTTAACTAAAATCCACTTCATCCTCTCTTAGCACTCCCTTGCTAGGTGAATTGGTTAGTACATGCATGGTGGTACCTTAGGTCCAAGGTTCAATCCTTGGTGCATGCACTTTATTTTTATATTTTATTTTATTTTATTTTTATCTTATTTTCAAAAATTCCCCAAAAATTCCCCCATGATCATGCTAATACTCCTAATTAAAACCAATTTATATTTATATTAAATTTCACCTAAAATCCACTAATAACCATGGTCTTAGAAAAATCCATTAGTACTTAGCTTCTCGATTTAAATGGGAAATTATGGATAATTAGGCTAAGGTTCATACTAGTATCTCTAAATTCCTTCCAAACTATCTAGACATGATCAATATTTTAAAGAAAATATTGAGGAGATATTTCGGGTCGTTATAATCCCCCATACCTCGTGAAAGTTCATCCTCGAACTTAGAATATCTCCGTGTACTTGCGACTCAGCGCGTCCTCGCGTTCCCAGGTGGATTCCTCAAACCGTTGACCTTGCTATATGGTAAGGTGCCTTGGGGAACGGGTTAGTACCAGAAACCAATTCGATCTCGAATTCCACTTCTCTATCAGGAGCTAATCCTGGTAATTCATCTGGGAATACCTCTGGATAATTACATACAACCCTAACATCTTCTAGCTTCTGGTCCTTGGTTTGACTTACGTCAACCACATGTGCTAGAATCCAGTGTATCCCTTGTCTATCATCTTCTATGCTTTGAGAGTCGATAAAAAAATTTCACGGTTCTTTTTTTCTCGGCTCTCCGATAAATTCGAACATAGAATCGGCCTCAAGTTGAAAGACCACCTTTCGTTTACGGCACTCGACAGAAGCGTCGTATTTGCTCAGAAAATTCATTCCCATTATAATATCATAATCCTGCATGTCGAGTACTATCAGATCGCAGTAGAGTTCTATTCCTGCGATTCTGACTGGCACAGCACACAGCACGTGAGTGGATGTCATTATTTCTCCCGAAGGCAGGGTTGTCAAGAACTTGCAGTCTAAAACTTGTGGAGACATATCTATCTTCTTAGTGTAGAACATAGAGATGAACGAGTGTGTTGCCCCAGTATCAAATAATGCAGTAGCATACTGAATGTAAATAAGTATATGACCTGTGACAACCGTTGAAGCATTCGCGGCATCCTCCTTAGTAATAGAGAAAACCCTGGCATCCGCCATAGTTGGTGGGGCCTCCAATCTCCCATGGCTCATAGGGGTACCTTCCAGCTCAGCTTGCATATAATGTAGTTTCGTTGGTGCACCCTGGTACGAAACAAGCTGTTGGGGAGGTGCCTGGTTCTTGGTAGGACAATAAGAGGCTATGTGCCCTTCCACCCCACAAATAAAACACCGGTTCGTACCTTTACGGCATTCCCCGGGATGCATTTTCCCGCATGTAGCACACAGGGGAAACCTGGACTGTTTATTTGCTGGGCCCCCTTGGGGGGTCGTCCCATGGCTGTCGTTTACCACCCTGATTTCCCTTCCCATTAGCGTTGGTACTATGAGGTTTCTAACCTCCTGAGTGATAATGAAAGGGAGGAATATTAGGGATAATGAAAGATAAAGAATCGAGAATCCCGGAGTGAACTTGATTCCTTACTCTCATTTAATGCCTTCCTTTGCTGATTGATATTGTTCAGGTAATGCTCGGTGAGTAGAGCACTATTAAACAGCTCCTCGGTGCTCTGCGGCCTGTTTACTCCGCCGGCCACGTTCAGGGCTATTTCGGGCCGCAACATCTTCAACATAAGTCAGACCCTTTCTTTCACAGTGCGGACCAGCTCAGGGCATAGATGAGCCAGTCGATTAAACTTCTTCACGGCTTCATTGACCGAGAGGTTGCCCTGTTGGAATTCCGTGAACTAGTCGTAGTATTTGTTTGTGACACGCATATTGAAGAATTCTTCGAAGAACTCTGATTCGAAGTTTGACCACGTCATCTGGTTCACCTGTCTCTTGGCCTTGACCCTTTCCCACCACATTCTGGCATCCCTAGAAAGGCAGAATGATGCATACTTGATCTTCTCATATTCTGGCCAATCCAGCAGCTCCATTGTACTCTCCACGGTCTTGAACCACGCTTGAGCATCCCACGGCTCACCGACACCCGAGAAATTTTTCGGCTTCAGCCTCAACCACTAGATCAGATAAGCCTCTTGTCGTGCTACAGTGGTCGAGCCTGACGGAGGAGTTTGCATAACCGTAGGCGCGACAAGTATAACAGTCTGGTTCGCCGGGGGAGTAGTAGAATTTTCTTGTTGGTTCATCAGAGTATTAATGGTTTGCTGCTGCTCAGTGACTTGACGCTGGAGTTGGGTCACCAATTGCATCAGGTCAGGCGAGGGAGTAGTCTCATTAAGTCTGTTACTCTGTCTTCTAGCCATGCTTTCCTTCATAAAGGACAAGTATGGATAATATGAGTTATTGTTATACCTACCCCATCTTAAATTCTAAATTATTTGATTTTTTTTAAAATAAAATAAAAGAAGTATCGTTCATGTTCACATATCTTACAAGTACCTTCTATTGTCTATCATCAGACATCATTCATACTTGCATATTCTAAAAACATAACATATCATAAGAGTGCTTACTATCATAAAATATGCAGAAAGGTACTTACTTGGAAGCTGCAGGAAAGAGGCTTGATGTGTGTGTAGTGAGATGGCAACGACTCTAATACCAACCTGTAACGCCCGCCTTTTTCCCCCACCCTACGGTGTGGCGAGAGGCGGCGTTACGCTAAGCATACATGTACATATAAAACATCTTGATGCAGCGGAATAATTTTTTTTTATACACATGCGTTTTACCATGCAACTAATACTTGAATATGTATATATGCCTTAACTTATCATTCATGAACATGGTATCATTGGACTTAGCATATTAACGACATGCATGGCATCATGATATAACCATTTCATAGCTTATTCATAATCATCATAAGTAGTAAGTAACTTATCCGTAAACATCATGAGTCTTAAGTCATTCATTAGGCATACCCATCATAAACATAGCATAAAATCTAAGGAAACATTCAAAACCCAAGACATGCGATATGCATAAATAAAAGGATCCTCTGCATGTCACCGCCACACACACACAGGCTCTTGCCCCTCCTGCTGCTTCCCTTAGTAACCTCTTGCTTGATCTGCGGTATGAGGAAAACAAAACTATAAGCACATAGGCTTAGTAAGACCCTTTCCTACTCACTAAAACCATATGTCACTTAAATATAAACATATAAAGCATTCCACATAATGTAATTCTAAACATAACACATAAGCATAGTCTTGGCGTAAATCATAAGCATATGAACAACCAATAGAGCATGATTCTTAACATAAACATAAACCTAAAACATACTTAGCATAGCATACTTCTTAACATAAATGAGCATGAAACATACTGATCATGGCTTAACATACATAAACGTGAAACATGCTTATTCATGGCATAATCCTTAATATACATGAGCATGAAACATACTTATTCATGGCATAATTCTTAATATACATGAGCATAGTTCTAACAAGAGCATAAGCATAAAATATACTTATCAGGGCATAATGCATGACATGAATGGATGCATGAGTCCAATGCGTATACGTAAGGATGCTTAATTTAAAATCATACTTTTAAATACATAAACATAACATCATTGGGGTCCCCGGCTTGTACCACACACATACATCATAAGCGCGCATCCTTAAGTAAATACGAGGTAGCGAGCCCTGACCTACTAGGGTAGGAACAGCTACGGTAGTTCCAAAAACCGGGGCGTTCATAAGGTGCCCTTCCCTGTTGGACAGCTTCGGTAGTCCTAGAACCGTGGACAGCTTCGGTAGTCCAGAATCGGGGCGTTCTTAAGGTGCCCATCCCTTGGACCCTTACATCGGTCTGGTACAAGCTCATTCATAAAGTAAAATAACTTTGCATGCTTCATCATTCATAGACATACATGACATAAACATACTTGGCATTTCATCATTCATACTTATTTCATATCATCGTTATGCCTTCATCATTCATACTTATCATTCATACTTAAGGCATAACATCATCTTCATCCATTTTCTTTCATTCATAAAATATGACATACATGCATAATCATACCTCCAGGCATAATCGTTATCTTGGTTCATAAAACTTGCATGATCATGGTTCATTGATAAACAAGAAATTCATACATGATACATTTCATCTAGCGTACATAATCCTATTATCCATCATAGAACATGCATGGTAAGATACATATGAATATGATGCATAGTATTTAAGTACAAGGCATTCATCATAGAACATGCATAGACTTTCATACACCTACATCTATTGTAACATTTAACCCTCTACATGCACCATTCTATTTAACATCACATTCCCCTACATCAATTACACATGTTCATGGTATATTACATATGTATTCATGAATGAAACATAACATAGAACCTAACATATAAAGTCATATTGCATAACACACAAAACTAGGGTTGAGTAACATGCTTAACCATACCCTTACATCATAGTAACTTATAAACATGCATCATTGAGACTTTAACCCAACCCAAACCCTAGGTTAGGGTCTTGGCCGAAACCTTAAAGGACCATGAGTCCTTAGAAAAATTTCCATAGTCATGGTTATCATCCAACACCTTACATATCATACCATAGGAAACCCATTTGGACCCTTGATTGAATTTAACACTAAGCCTTAGACCTAGAACATGTGTTGGCCGAAACCCTATAAGGGTAAAAAGCCCATAGGAAAATTCATATATGTCACCATTTTTATCCATATTATATCATAGCAAGACATACTAATCATGCTTGAAGAGTTGAAGATTAAATCTAACCCTATACTTGAAGGTGGCCGAAACCCTAAGGGGTTTTTAGGGTGCTTCAAAACTTCCCAAAGTTTTACTTTTGTGCTTAACTTATCATAAATAAACATTTGGAAGCATAAGAAAAGTTTTTAACATGATCTTTAGCCCAATATCTTGCTTGGCCGAAAACTCCATAAACCCTAATTATAGATTTCTAACCATGGGATGCCAATAAGAACTTCTATCATGTTAAACAACTCGTAAACTATCATACCACAGGTGAGAGGGGTCTTTCCATCCCTTATCTTGTATAAAATCCTTGAATAGAAAAATAGAAAGAACCTTCTTGACTCTAAACTTCTCCTTAGCCCTTGTACCCTAGTAGAGAGCCTTGAGTCTTCAAGATGGAGTCCTTGGTGAAGTTTTCTCTAAGGGGAGAACCCTTGTGGGTTTCGGCTAGAGCAAGGAGGAAGAGGAATTGCCTTGGGGAAGAAGAAAAAGGAAAATGAAACTCCCATGCCACTACTCTCATTGCCTTTATACCACATTAAGGAGGGCAAGTGAAGAGTCATGGTGTCTCTTCTCTTGATGGCTCTTCATTTCTTCCTAAGCCTTAACTAAAATCCACTTCATCCTCTCCTAGCACTCCCTTGCTAGGTGAATTGGTTAGTACATGTATGGTGGTACCATAGGTCCAAGGTTTGATCCTTGGTGCATGCAGTTTATTTTTATATTTTATTTTATTTTATTTTTATCTTATTTTCGAAAATTTCCCAAAAATTCCCCCATGATCATGCTAATACTCCTAATTAAACCCATTTATATTTATATTAAATTTCACCTAAAATCCACTAATAACCATGGTCTTAGAAAAGCCCATTAGTACTTAGCTTCTCGATTTAAATGAGAAATTATGGATAATTAGGCTAAGGTTCATACTAGTATCTCTAAATTCCTTCCAAACTATCTAGACATGATCAATATTTTAAAGAAAATATTGAGGAGATTTTCCGGGTCGTTACAAGCAGTGCACCTCGAGAGGAAGGTGAAGAAGGAGAAGAAGGAAAGAAACAACCTTTTTCCTTGCCCAAACAGCCCGAACAATCCTCTCTCCTTCACCTTTGCGCCGCGGCTACAAGGTGGACTTGCACCACCTTCTCCCAACCACCGGCTGCTTCTCCACCACTCGTGAGCACCACAAACGGGAGAGGACAACCCTCCCTTATCTCTGTGATCTCCCACCGAAGCTTGGTGGAGAAGGGAAGAAGAACCGAGGAGTCTCTCCTCTTCTTCTTAGTGCGTCACCGAACCCTAGGAGAGAAGGAGAGAAGGAGAGAAAAGGAGAGGCTTTTGGTGTTGGCTCTTGGATTGATTATCATCTCTTGGTTTCTTGATCTCATAGGGTATTTATAGGGTTAAGGTAGGGACCAAGAGGAGGAGTTGGTTCTTTGCCCACTAATGGATCTAAACCCGATCCATTAATTAAGATCCATTCCACTAACGGATCTTAATTGAACATCCTCACCAACCCCCATATTTTCATATGGGCTCCACATATTACGAGTCGTCCATCCCCCCGTGTTTAAGATATCACATGCCCGTTAATTCATTAAATTATTGACAATTTAAATAAATTAACTTCTAGATCCTTGATTAGTACCACTCAACCTTATCAACGTGTCGGATCAAATCCACCTGCAGGGTTAAGCACGATGAACCTTTTGAGCTCATCAAGGGGGCATCATCATCCTAACTCACAAGGACATGGATTCCATCAATAATGTTGGTGCAGACAACACCCAAGTCGAACCTGTGTTTTGATAATGGCAAAAGGGTTCAAAAGTTAAGATGTTATGTTTATCTAACATGCTACTTGAGTGTGCAGATTGAAAGTCCTAGCGAAGGGCTGTTAGGAGTCAAAGACCTAGCGAAGGACTGCTAGGCATCAGGCGAAGGACTGCCGGGAACCAAAGACCCAGCGAAGGGCTGCTGGGCACCTATCGAAGGGCTGCTAGGAGTCAAAGACCTAGCGAAGGACCGTTAGGCACCACACGAAGGACTGCTTGGTACCGAAGTCCTAGTGAAGGAATGCTAGGAATCAGGCGAAGGACTGCTTGGTAATGAAGACCTGGCGAAGGACAGTTAGGCACTTGGCGAAGCACTGGTGGGCATAAGTCCAACCGGAGGAGCCGGTTGGCATCAGGTAAATTCTCCTAAGAGGAGTAGGTGAGGACGCGTTCCCCGTCGAGGGAACAGTAGGCGTCGGTTCGACCTAGGGATCCATTTGGGAGACCTAAAGTTAGAACCAAGACAGCTACGGCTGTAAGACTCACTAATATATTTGGTCTATCTTGTTTGGTACTAACCCTGGATGCAGGACCGAAGGAACGAGTGTCTGTAGCTCAGAAAGCCTCAAAGGAGTGAGCCAGCAGCTGGGTTGGGCGCCCGGAAGGACCCGGGCGCCCTAAGTACAAGCCAAACATGAGTTCAGCAAATGTACGCTTCGGAAGCTCACTGGTTGGGGCGCCCCCATGCTCCTGGGCGCCCCCGTGCTCCCGGGCGCCCCGGTTGCCTTGGGTGCCCTGGGCTCAAGATAACGAGGTGGATAAAACTTATCCAGCCGAGAAGCCCGCTAAATGAGTCAACCAGGGCGCCCCCAGCGTCTCGGGCGCCCCCACAGTCAACTCTCAGCCCTATTCGAGTGGGATAAGGGCTGACCGAGACTTGCTCGGATCGGCTGACACGTGGGAGGGCACCCACAACGTCAGGGCGCCCCAGGAGGCTATAAAAAGCCCCTCAACCCCAAGGCTTCAGGCATCACTGCTTCCAACGCCATCACGCTCTTCTACGCAAGCGCTCTGCTCCGAAAACCTCCCAAATCGAGATACAAACGCCGACGACGTCCCTCTGCTCCGAGATACATTCCACACCGGACGTCGGTAACGAAGAGCTGTCATTTTAAGATTACTGTACTGCAATTGTAATATCTGTTTGTAAACCTTTTTGCGCACATATAGAATTGCCCGCAGTAAACGGTCAACGACCGTGGGCCTTGGAGTAGGAGCCGACCGCGACTCCGAACCAAGTAAAATCTTGGTGTTTGTGTGTTGTTTAGTCTTAATTTTTCCGCTGCGTATTCTCTTTTTCAATCCCAAACGACTTACGATATTCACCCCCCCTCTATCGTTTTCACTCGACCCAACAAGTGGTATCAGAGCGGGGAAGCTCAAAATTGTTGCAACCACCAGTTTGAGATTTTTTTCATATTTTTACGAAATCATTTTAAATTTTTTTTCTTTCTTTCCGTTCGAATTTTTATCGTTAATCGAGACCGGTGCAACACCCCTCGAGAATTATTTTTCTTTATCTCGCACTACTAATCCAAGACCAAGTCTTGGGACAGAGTTTTTCTTTCTTTTCTCTCTTTCAGATAAAATCCTTAATGGCCATGCAAGAAGGCTTCAGCACCGCAAGACCACCGCTCTTCAATGGGGAGGACTTCTCCTACTGGAAGAGCAGAATGGAGGTCCACCTGAAAACTCAGGTGGACATGTGGATAATCATCCAGTCCGGACTGGAAATACCAAGGAATGTTGATGGAGTACAACAATCTTACACTAAATGGGACGCTGCACTCAAAAATAAAATTGAAGCCGATGCCAAAGCGACCCAAACACTCTAATGCGGCCTAACAAAAGAGGAGTTGAACCGGGTGGGTCCATTCAACAACGCCAAAGAACTCTGGGGTAAGCTGATCGAACTACACGAAGGAACCTCCGACACCCAAATCAGCAAGAGGGGCCTTCTGCTGAACAAGCTGTACACCATCAAGATGAACGAAGGCGAATCAGCAGCTCAGCTCCATGCCAGAATTCAAGAGCTGATGAACGGTCTACACACCATTGGTCATAAGGTAGAAAACTGTGACCTAATAAGGTACGCCCTTAATTCTTTCCCAAGAAACACCTTGTGGGCATCTATGGTAGATGCTTACAAAGTTTCTAGGGATCTTTCCAAAATCAAGTTAGATGAACTTTTTTCTGAACTTGAATTACATGAACAGACTAACTGCAATCTGGCCGAGAAAGGCATTGCCTTCGTTGCAGGTAAAGCTGGAAAGACAACCAAGAAGAAGCCTCAACCTGCACCCGAGTCTGATTTAGATTCAGACTCAGATGACAGCGAGGGAAATCGACCTAAGTTGGTTCGGCTAGCCTGGGACTACTACAAAGAACTAAAAAACCAGACCAACAGAAGAAAAGCCAGCTGAAGAAGGGATGAACCAGCTGAACCCTCATATGAAAAGAACAAACCCAACGTGACCTGTTACGAGTGCAAGAAGAAGGGCCACTACAAGACTGAATGCCCCAACCTGAAGGAAACAAAGAAGACAAGAAAGAAGAAGGCACTTCAGGCAACGTGGGATGAGTCCTCCTCCTCCGAAGAAGAAGAGGTCCCCCAGTCGAACCTGCTCGCACTAACCACCTCAGAAGAAATCGAGACCGAGTCAGAGTCGGAACCGGACGATGGCAAACTTACATTCTCAGAGGACGGCGAAATAACTGTAAGTGGTTTTTGTAGAATTCAATTATGCGAATTGTTTCTTATCTTTCTCAAGATTTGGCAAAAGCCAAAATCCGAGTCGAGTCTCTCAGACAGGAAGTAAAACTCCTGAAAGAGAGAGCAGACTCTGAACCCTTAATTGAGAAGGTTCAAGAAGGAACCTCTGCTCAAGTTGAAAAACTTGAATTAGAGAACTCTTTCTTGAAAACTCAAGTTAAGGATCTTAGAGCTGCCTTAGAACATTTCACTTCTGGTTCCAAGGATCTTGACATGATTCTTGGAAAACAGAAGTCGGTTCTAAATCGATCCGGGTTGGGCTATAGAACCAAATCTAGACAAAGATCCTACTATGCTGTACTGAACCAGTCCAGACCTAAAGTTCTGGCATGGGTACCCAAACAGTGCCTGAACAAACAAACTGGATTAAATTAGTATTGGATCCCCAAGGACAAGATTCACATCTTGCCAAACCATTATCGTGGCTTTAGTCCAGGGGGAGCCAAATTAAAAACAATATTTATTGTTAGATAAAATTCAATTTTTGTTTGCAAATTGCATGATTGATTGTTTATTTAATTCCTGCAATTTACCATACTTAGACTTAGGAATTGTTAGAGTAAGGACTCAATCAATTAATTGAAATTTGAACAACATAGTATTGGGTGGCGGTGAGATGATAGTACGTTAGGGAAGCCAATTCTAATAAGGTCAAGTAAACTCTAATTGGTCTCTTTAGACTAGTGAAACTAGCCGAAGCTACCGATCCAAGACCCAAACTAGTTTGACCAGAATTTTTCAAAAATTAATTTGGAAATGAAATTTCATTAAAAGGCTTTGTCAAGGAAAGGGTTGATGATCCAATAAGGCTACGGCCAAAGAAGTCCTAGTGCCTCGCCAAGACCTGGAAGCCAATTTTTGAAATTCAAATTCAAATTATTCTTTGTAAAATTCGAATCTAACATAAATTTTCAGTTAATTGTAGATTCAAATATTTTTTTTTAAACTCAAAATCAACTGTTTTCAAAATTAATTCAATTTTTTTAAAAAATTAAATCATAATTGTTCAAAAATAATTCTATCTACCAAAACCTGTCTCACAAAACCCATAAGGCAAACATGATTGATAATCCTAGATTGGGTGAGACAGACTAGACTGTGAAAATCAATTTAGGCTATTCCTGATTCTAATTGGATATCCAAATCAAACTCTTTATGTGTAGGAACATAAAGATTTGGACCAATGGATGTTGGATAGCGGTTGCTCCAGACACATGACTGGAGATAAATTGAAATTCACCAAACTCAAGTTCAAGAACCTAGGCTCAGTGGCATTTGACAACAATGCTACACTCAAGGTAATTGGGTCAGGTAATATTAAACTTAAATCTGACTTTGTTATTAAGAAAGTGCTTTTGGTTGAAAATTTTAATTATAACTTGCTTAGCATAAGTCAGTTGTGTGATTCAGGTTATGTAGTTACCTTCAACAATTCTAGCTGCCTGATCAGAAACATGCAAGACTCGGAAATCATGCTTAAGGGTACTAGAAAAAATAATGTTTACACTATAAACCTACCCCTAGTACCTAAATGTATGTTAACTCAGTTAGAACAATCAAACTTCTGGCATAGGAGATTAGGTCACACTAATCTGAGAATTGTTTCAAAAATCACCCAACTTGGCCTAATTAAAAGTATCCCTAAAATTAAAAATCATGAAAACTTAATATGTGAATCATGTAATCAAGGTAAGCAAACCAGGTCTAATCACAAATTAATCCAATCTGATCAAACTCAAACCACACTTGAGCTCCTGCACCTTGACCTATTTGATTCACATGGAGCCAAGTCACTAAGCGAAAACCGGTACTGCTTAGTAATAGTTGATGATTACTCTAGGTTTACCTGGGTTAGGTTTCGAAAGACCAAAGATGAAACCCTAAACCTATTTAATAAATTTTGTAAGTTAATTGAAAATCAAAACGATACTAAAATCAAAAGACTTAGGAGTGACCACGGGGGAGAATTTGAAAATCAACGGTTCGAGGAATTCTGTAAGGTAAATGGGTACATACATGAATTTTCGTGTCCTAGAACTCCCCAGCAAAACGGGATAGTCCAAAAAGAGAAATAGAACTCTACAGGAAGCCGCTAGGGCTATGCTCAATGAATTCAACCTAGTCAACCAATATTGGGCAGAAGCAGTTAGTACGGCTTGCTACATTCAAAATAGGGTCCTGATTAACAAGCGACACAACAAAACACCCTATGAATTATACTATCATAGACTTCCAAATCTACACTACCTAAGGGTCTTTAGATGCAAAGTCCATATCCTAAACACCAAAGACTATCTAGGTAAATTCCAGTCTAAGTCAACCCCAGGCATCTTCTTAGGATATTCAACCACAAGTAGAGCCTATAGGGTTTACAACAAACAAACTAAGAAAATTGAAGAAACAACCAATTTAATATTTGATGAAGAAATTAACTCAAAACCTGATAATCCAAATCAAACTTCATCAAATACTGATCAAGAAGATAATGAACAAACTGTTGAACCCTTAAATGAACTAACTATTGAACCAACTAGTGAGTCAGTTGAACCAAATGTTGAACCAAATGTTGAATTACATATTGAACAAAATCGACCAGCCGGACCTGAGGCTGAACCAAGCTCAAGAAAAACCAAGAAACCCAGACTTAGTCACCCAACTGATCAAATTGTGGGTGATCCAACTTTAGGAGTCAGAACTAGGTCTTCCTATAGAAACCTTAGTCAGATAGCAATGATTTCAAAAATTAAACCTAAGACTATAGAGGAAGCCCTACCTGATCCTGATTGGATCATAGCTATGCAAGAAGAGATAGCCCAATTTGAAAGGAACCAAGTCTGGGAATTAGTACCTAAACCTGAGGGCAAATCCTTCATTGACACTAAGTGGGTCTTTAGGAACAAGTTAAATGATCTAGGAGAAATAATCAGAAATAAAGCCCACTTAATAGCAAAAGGATTCAGCCAAGTAGAAGGATTAGATTATGACGAAACCTATGCCCCAGTAGCTAGACTCGAGTCCATTAGGATGTTGTTAGCCTTTGCATCCCATAAAGGATTTACATTATACCAAATGGATGTAAAGTCAGCCTTTCTAAATGGATTCATTAAGGAAGAAGTCTATGTAGGGCAACCCCCTGGTTTTGAAGACTTAGAAAGAGCTGACCATGTGTACAAACTTACTAAAGAACTTTATGGACTAAAACAAGCACCTAGGGCCTGGTATGAACGCTTATCAACTTACCTAATTTCTAAAGAATTTAAACAAGGACAAATCGATTCTACCCTATTTATTAAAACCCTAGGAAAAGAAATCTTTATTGCCCAAATCTACGTCAATGACATAATCTTTGGGTCCACAAACTCTAATTTTTTAAAAGAATTCGTTAAAATAATGGAAAATGAATTTGAAATGAGCTTAGTTGGCGAGCTCAACTTTTTCCTAGGATTACAAATTAAACAAACTAGGGATGGAAACTATGTCCATCAATCCAAATATGCTAAAGAGCTAATAAAAAAATTTAAAATGCATAACTCTAAAAGCATAAGTACCCCCATGGCCACCAACATAAAAATAGATAGTGACCCTGATGGTAAACCAGTAGACCTCAAACTCTATAAAAGTATGATTGGAAGTCTACTATACCTTACAGCCAGTAGACATGATATCCTTTTTGCTGTAGGTATGTGTGCCAAATACCAAACCTGTGCTAAGGAAACGCACTTAGCAGCCCTAAAAAGAGTATTAAGATATGTTAAGGGCACCTTAAATGTGGGGATTTGGTATCCTAGGACCTCAACCTTTGACTTGTCAGGATACTCAGATTCTGACTACGCTGGTTGTAAATTAGATAGAAAGAGCACAAGTGGAAGCTGTCAACTGTTAGGAAATAGTCTAGTAAGTTGGTGCAGCAGAAAACAACACTGTGTAGCTCTATCCACAACTGAAGCTGAGTATGTTGTCTTAGGAGAGTCTGTAGCACAACTTTTATGGATGATGCACACTCTTAAGGACTTCCAGCTCAACTACACCCAAACTCAAGTATTTATTGACAATATAAGCTCAATTAATCTAACTAAGAACCCAATCCAACATTCCAGAACTAAACACATAGAAGTTAAACACCACTTTGTAAGAGATCACGTAGCCAGAGGTGAGATAGTCCTTAAACATGTAGATTCTAAATCTAACTTAGCTGACATATTCACCAAACCCCTACCTAAATCTGAGTTCAGCTCACTAAGAAGGCAGTTAGGATTATGCTTGGTAGAATAGGGTTACTCTACTATTGGTTTTCTTACTGCTTTATTTGATTTGAAAAATCAGTTTCTAAAATAATTTTAAAAATGCTTTACTTAATTTCCAAATCAGCTTTAATTAATTTGAAAATCTTTTTAGCCTTTCTTTTTAATAATTTTTTTCTTAGTTTTTTTTTAAAAAAACTACCCCCTTCAAAACTAGGGCTTTTTCGCAAATGGACTTAGCCTAGACCCTAACCCTAGAAATGCATGCACCTATAGATCTAGAAGCCAGCATCTCACAAGCACCTTAGGGTACTTTTGATTGATAACCTAGAATGGGTTGAGATGCTTAGGTCTTTGCCTTAATTCAAGATGATTTAAGTCAGTGCATCTGCAGAAATTGGGGCACTAAATACAACTTAAACAGTAATCAAGTTAATTGTCAAGTTTAGAAAATCTAACTTGAACAGAACACTTAACTCGACTAACCCTAGCAAAAACTACTGTTTATAACAGTTAGTAAGTAGCTAATTGGATTAGACAGGACCCTACAGAGATGATTTAAATTGGTTTGATTCAGTTTATCTTGAATTGGTTCAGTACAGCACATTATGCAACTTATTTATTTTTTTTCTGCTATATTGCTTTGTTTTTGATATATGGCAAAGGGGGAGAGATAGGAAAGGAGAGAAGCTTTAAAATTTTTTCAACATTCAAAATTTTAAAAAGTACTTAATCTATTTGTTTTCAAAAGTACTCAACATTCAAAATTTCAAAAAGTACTTAATCTATTTGTTTTCAAAAGTACTAAGTTTTTATTCAAAAATCTTTTTAAAGTACTTGAACTTAAGCTGCTTTCAAAAGTTTTTTTCTTGAACTTAAGCTGCTTTCAAAAGTTTTTTTCTTGAACTTAAGCTGCTTTCAAAAGTTTTTTTCTTGAACTTAAGCTGCCTTCAAAAGTTTTTTTTAAACTTAAGCTATTTTCAAAAATCTTTTTAAAGTACTTGAACTTAAGCTGCTTTCAAAAAGTTTTTTCTTGAACTTAAGTTATTTTCAAAAATCTTTTCTAAGTACTTAAAACTTAAGCAGTTGTAAATTTTGCTAAGTACTTATCTTAAACTTAAGCTATGGTTCTAAGAACTTAAAACTTCAAAAGATAGTTCTTCTCTACTGACTTGAATTTTTTTGTGTAAATCATCAAATGTGCACAACCAGTTTTTTTTGAAAATATTTTTCTAAAGTTTTTTTCGAAAATTGTTCTAAGTGTTTGAAAAATTAATTCCATCTTTAGACTTAGAAATTTTTCTTTAAAACCCCACGAACTTTTGAAAAACCTAGGGGGAGATTCCTTCCAGGGAGAGGAAACAAAACTTTTATATCATCTGTTCTGATTAACTTAACTATTTGAACCGAGTTGCCATAAATCAAAAAGGGGGAGATTGTTGATGCAGACAGCACCCAAGTCGAACCTGTGTTTTGATAATGGCAAAAGGATTCAAAAGTTAAGATGTTATGTTTATCTAACATGCTACTTAAGTGTGCAGATTGAAAGTCCTAGCGAAGGGCTGCTAGGAGTCAATGACCTAGCGAAGAACTTCTAGGCATCAGGCGAAGAACTGCCGGGAACCAAAGACCCAGCGAAGGGCTACTGGGCACCTAGCGAAGGGCTGCTAGGAGTCAAAGACCTAGCGAAGGACCGTAAGGCACAAGGCGAAGGACTGCTTGGTACCGAAGACCTAGCGAAGGAAAGCTAGGCACCAGGCGAAGGACTGCTTGGTAATGAAGACCTGGCGAAGGACAGCTAGGCACCTGGCGAAGGACTACTGGGAAAAAGTCCAACCGAAGGAGCCGGTTGGCATCAGGTAAATTCTCATAAGAGGAGTAGGTGAGGACGCGTTCCCCGTCGAGGGAACAGTAGGCGTCGGTTCGACCTACGGCTCCGAAAATGGCTAACCCAATAGCAGATTCCGCAGCAGAACGCTCCGCGCCTCTTCTCAACTTTTCGTATCTCGAACCGGGCCCCAGGACTACAAAAATGGGAGCTCAGCCAGCTCTTGGAAATCGGATTCATATTATTCTCCGCAGACGAGATATTCTAGATAGATGCCAGGCTTTAGGTCACTTAAAGCGAGTATGTATAATTGTTCGACTACCCCCACTAGTTTCCTACCTATCTTCTCTCAACCCCATCATCCCAGTGCGAGCAAGAGACGACCACTTACAAGGTTTAAGCAGCTACGGACGAGGAATGAAAGCTCGATAGAGGGGGTGAGGAGACCCAAAGTCAGAACCAAGACAGCTACGGCTGTAAGACTCACTAATATATTTGCTCTATCTTGTTTGGTACTAACCTTGGATGCAGGACCGAAGGAACAAATGTCTGCAGCTCAGAAAGCCTCAAAGGAGTGAGCCAACAGTTGGGTTGGGCGCCCGGAAGGACCTGGGCGTCCTAAGTACAAGCGAAACATGAGTTCAGTAAAAGTACACTTCGGAAGCTCCCTGGGCGGGGCGCCCCCGTGCTCCCGGGCGCCCCGGATGCCTTGGGCGCCCTGGGCTCAAGCTAACGAGGTGGATTAAACTTATCGAGCCGAGAAGCCCGCTAAAAGAGTCAACCAGGGCGCCCCCATAGTCTGTTGGGACCGGGTGCATGTTGACATGGATACATGTTCGTAATTTTAAAATTTAATTACGTGCAGCGGAAGTTTAGCATAAATAATTTCTCAAATTATTTTAACCACGTATCTAGCATGCAACCTTATGTTGTGGAGACATGATCATACATTTAAAATTTTGCAGAAAGTAAACTAATTTACTTAATACCTCGGGTAACTCATAGAACGGGATGAGATCCAACCGTAGCATCCCTTGGAAGCTCCGCCTCTATTCGCGTCCACGCCGAGTTTTCATCGGGATAACTTCGGAAAGCCACGAGTTGTTAGTAATATGAGAGAAGTGTCCTAAGGCAATCGCCTTACGATTGTAAACATTTATTCTAATAAATGATAATTCACTATTTGAGTATACATGTTTGTGTATTTGATTGAGATCTTAAACTCATCTAATGAATGTCCGCAATACAATTCACAACATAAGAGAATTTGTGATGGGATCACAACTAGTGATTATCTCTAAATGTGCAATTGTGAAGTATTGAAATTATCCCTAGTCGATGAATTGATAAAAACGGACACTATCAATTCTGTTGAGACTAGCATGGGTTATTCTCTAATCAGCTGATTCTCACTGGCTGGTGACATTGGGATGTCCGGAGATAAACATGGATGCTAGTTAAGGGAACTAGTTCATTGGAGTGACTAGCTATAAGACTTCATATGGGAATCTACATATAGATATGTCAATGAAGTTCTTACTGCAGCTTAAGTGCGATGTTCCTTTGACTTGCGGTGTTCAAGTCATGTTGGTCATGGAGACTTATACTTTAACATCTTAAGCAAGCATCTCCAAGGAGGTGTGGACCCAGGATGATTGGGTATAAGCCGAAGTGCCCGAAGATGTTTGAACAGCCTACAAAGGATTCACCACTCCTTGCGAGGAGATGTATACCCAGGCCTATCGTCGGATTGTTACTCAAAACCTCTGGCCAGAGTATATCATGTTTAGAGTGCGAGTCTCTTAAATACATGAGAGTAATTAGAAATCCAAAGGACGAGAAAGACACTACTTGGGCTAGGTGTGACGTAGTCAGCCTAGTGGGGACTGACACAAATAGACCGTGTCCTGAACCAAGTGGGTGTAAGGTGGTGAAGGGAATGGGGCACGATTCATTAGAGCTGCTGAAGGGTTTCAGAATAATTTCTTCTGAGGTCAAACCGTTGATCTTTCGATTAATTGGGGGTCATGATGTACTACTAGGTGCCACTCATGATCGTTCTATAATTTGTTGATTATAGACGGCCAACATAAATCGAAAGCCTATTTAGTCACACGCACTACGAGTAATCCGAGGGATTTAAAATGAGTTGAAAATTGGATTTTCTGATCAAGAGAAATAAGTCGAATCTGAATTTGTCACAGGCGAAATGGAAGCTAAAAATGGCTAAGTCTTTTGAAGGCTTATTGGGCGAATTAAATGAGTTTAATTCGCGATCGGTTCGGGTTGGTTTGGCCGGCCAAAGAGGGTGCCAAACCTCTTTATTGTGGCCGACCATTAAAGGGGAAGAAAACCAATTTAATTTGTTTAATTAATAAAATAAATCTAGCGCGATTTGTTTTATAAATTATGGATAAATAAATTGATATCTAAAAAAATTTATATAGAGAGATTTATAAAGAAATTTGTAGTAAATTTATTCTTTTTATGGAAATTAAAATGAACCATAAATCAGTTTAATTCTAATTTATAAAATTAATTATGAATTGATTTATCCATGATAAGAAAATTTTATACAAATTTTATTCCATAATTAAAAGAGAGAAAGTGTTTGTTTTTTATTATAAAGTTAGTTATAATAAAACTTGGCTTAAACGGAATAATTAATAAGAGAATTTATAGGATAAATTTCTTATGTAAAATTCCGTTAAAGAGGAGACTTGGCAAGGAAGATGATACTATATAGAGGAACCAAAGGCAAGCCCTTAATTCCAATCAATTGAGTTGTCAATTGGTATAGAGCTAATCTCTGCCTCTCTCTCTTATTCTCTCTTCTCTCTTCCCTTTAGGGTCGGCGCCCACCTTGGGACCTAGGGCCGGCGCCCCTTTGCAAGACCTAGGGCCGGCGCAAGCTTCCTCCACCTAGGGTTGGCGCTTCCTCCTCCTAGGGCCAGCGCAAGCTTCCATCAAGAAGGAGAAGAAGAAGAAGAAGAAGAAGAAGCGGATCACATCTCCTTCTTTCCGGAATTTGGATTCCGATTCTTGGTGGTTAGTTTCCTTTCTTCTTTCTTGATCTTCTAGTTGTGTCTTCAGAGAATCTAGTAGTTCTCGTCGACACAAAACTCGTGGCTTTGCGAAGTCATCCCGAAGAGAACTCGGCGTGGACGCGAATAGAGGCGGAGCTTCCAAGGGACGCTACGGTTGGATCTCATCCCTTACTTCGAGTTACGAGAGGTACTTAGTAAATTTGTTTACTTTTCCGCAAAGTTTTAATTTATTAATATGTCAACACATCATAAGGTTGCATGCTAGATACGTGGTTGAAATAATTTAGGAAATTATTTTATGCTAATTCTTCCGTTGCACGTAAAAATTTAAAATTTTACAAACCCGTATCCTTGTCGACATGCACCCGGTCCCAACAGTGGTATCAGAGCCGGTTAGTGTTCGACATAATCATATAATTGTTTTGCGGAATACTTTGTCATGATCTCAATTTTGGAAAAATTTTCAATTATGGAAACTTTTTCAATTATAATAAATTTTAGATTTAGGAATTTCAAAGTTTGGAAATCCTCATGAAATTTCGCAAACTTTTGAAATTTTCTAGTTTCTGAAATTTTATAATAATTGTGAAAACTTCCCATCTTTGGAAACTTTCCAATTTTGGAAATTTTTCTAATTTAGAAATTTTCCAATTTTGGAAATATGTAAGTTTTCTTTGTAACAGAAACTTACAATTATTCTGAAAACCAATTTATGAAATATCGCAATTTTGGGCACTTTCTTTTAAGAAAGTCTAGACAAATTCATGGACAGTTAATTGACAATTAAATTTGAATTGGTCTTTAAATTGACAACAAAATTCTTTATTTTGGATTGAGCCTCGGGGAGCCGTCCAATTTAAAGCTAGTTGTTGTAATTTAATTTCCCAATTTTTAATTGAAATTGTCATGTTTGATTTGGATTGAGCCTCGGGGAGCCGTCCAATTGGATTTACAACAAATTATTTTTCTTTGGGTATCTGAGCCTCGGGGAGCCACCCTTAGAAAATGATTTGTTGTAATTAATTAAATCCATGAATAAAATATGATTTAAGAGGTGATGCTCTTACATATTGTTGTCTCCAAAATTAATTAGGAAATGGTTTCCTATAGAGTTTTCTTAAATGAGATTTTCATGAAAATAATATGTCGTTGAATTAAGGGAATTGCCTCTTAATTTAATAAGATTTGATTTAGAGAAATCAAAGTCTTAAACATATTATTTCCGAAATTGATTATGACAATTTAGGAAATTGTTTCCCAAAACAATTCCTTTAATAAAGTATGAAATTAGAATGAGGAAATCCGGTTCCTAATTCAATTCATGAGACTTGATAAATTAAGTCACATACATACTTTATTAAGGAAATCGTTAGTCATGACATAATCATATGTCATGAATGTGCTTAGAAAAGATGAGACCCAAAACCCCTTACAAAATATTAAGGCTAACACCTTCCATTAATATGGTTAGAACCGGAGTTTTGTTTCTCGTTTGGGTTGATGGACACATCCATGCCCGACTTGAACCTCAACATGTTCAAACCATGGAATTAGTTTATGAATAATATAGTTGGAGTCAGAGGTCAATCCTTAGTTTTGGTTGTTGGACACATCCAAGCCTGACTAAACGGTTGAATGAGCTCCAACCATATTAAAACTATTTCTTGATTAATGGGTCAGCCTTAAGCTTGGAGCATCGATTTGTTGTGCCACAGCCAAGGTCGATGCAAAGAGAGGTGCAATTGGGTGCTATGTATAATGTCGCATACTTGTTAATGAGTTAACAACCCAATGATTTATGCAAACATTCAATTAGTTGATAGCATAAAGTGATAGTTACATATATGTGATATGTAATCGGTATAATTACCTACCTTCATAGCTAAGAAAAACTTGATGGCCACAGTCATGGTTGTTCTTATCTATGGTTGGATATCAACCTATTTGGAGATGTTCCTACGATCTCCCGAATTGATAAAAAGGGTTATTCAATTTGAAAAATAAATAGGATTTTATTTATGTATGTTGATACATTCTTTAATCATTCTTCTCACATAAACTCAATTTGTATTTCTAGGATAATCACTCGATCATGTCTTCTCTAAACTTGCGTTCCATTTTGGACACCAATAAACTGACTGGGCCGAACTACATGGACTGGCTTCGAAACCTAAGGATAGTCCTTAAGGCAGAGAAGCTTGCTTATGTCCTTGAAGATCAACTTCCCACCCATCCTCCAGAGAATGCAACTCCAGACCAATTGTTGGCCTATCAGAAACATGTGACCGATTCTGAACTTGCGAGTTGCATCATGCTAGCCTCTATGGTACCTGAGCTGCAAAAGCAGCATGAGCATATGGATGCTTATACCATCATCTTCCATCTTCATGAGTTGTTTGAAGAGCAGGCGAGATCCGAAAGGTTCGAAGTCTCCAGACTCCTCTTCACCACTAAGATGCAGGAAGGCACTTCTGCCTCGCAGTTTGTGTTAAAGATGTTGGGGTACATTGAGCGACTGAGCGCACTCGGTTTTGCAATGGATCATGAACTAAGTATTGACTTAATTCTGAGTTGTTTGCCCAAGAGTTATTCACAATTTGTGATGAACTATCGGATGAACAAACTAGAGACCACCATTCCTGAGTTGCTCAACCTGCTGAAGACTGTAGAGCCTTCTGTAAAGCCGGATCAAAAGGCGGTACTGTTAGTTGGTTCCTCGAAGAAAGGTTCTAAGAGGAAGGCCAAGGAACAGAACAAAGGGAAGAAGAAAAAGGCCAAGAAGACTGAAAAGAAACCAAAAGGAACTTGCCATCATTGTGGCAAGGAGGGTCACTGGCGAAGAAACTGCAAGGTTTATCTTGAGTCCTTGAAGAAGAAGGCATCCGATGCCCCATCCTCTTCAGGTATCTTCGTTATTGAATGTCACTCTATTTCCTCAAATACCTGGGTACTTGATACTGGGTGTAGCTCACATATATGTAATGACATACAGGGGCTAAGGAATAGAAGAAGACTCGTCAAAGGAGAAGCAGATTTGCGAGTTGGGAATGGAGCAAAGATTGCTGCTGTTGCCATCGGAACATATTTGCTAAAGCTCCCCACTGGACGTGTCTTAGAATTGGATAATTGTTATTTTGTTCTTTCGTTAGTAAAGAACATTGTATCTATTTCATGTTTGAATGAAAAAGGTTATCATTTAACTTTTAGTAACAATTGTTGTTACATAACTTTAAATGGCGTTCTTTATGGGAATGGAACTTTGTGCAATGGCATCTACACGTTAGATTTATCCAGTGACGTTTTCAATATCGAAGTTAGCAACAAACGTGCTCGAATAGATAATCGAATAGACTCCTACACATGGCATTGTCGTCTTGGCCATATAAGTAAGAAACGCATGACCGAATTACACTGATGTGGAATTCTGGAATCATTTGAACCCGGTCCATTTGATACATGCGAATCATGCTTAAAAGGCAAGATGACCAAATTACCCTTCTCCGGAAAAGGTAATCCAGTGGGAGAATTGCTTGGTCTAATACATACTGATGTATGTGGACCAATGTCAACTCTTGCACAAGGAGGCTATAGCTACTTCATCACCTTTATCGATGATCACTCACGATTCGGGTATGTGTTCTTGATGAAACACAAATCTGAAGCCTTTGAGAAATTCAAAGAGTTCAGAAATGAAGTAGAGAAACAACTTGGCAAAAGTATTAAGATACTTCGATCCGATCGGGGTGGTGAATACTTAAGTCAAGAGTTTCAAGATTATCTTAGGGACAATGGGATATTGTCCCAATGGACTCCGCCGTATACACCACAGCATAATGGTGTATCTGAGAGGCGCAACCGAACCTTGATGGACATGGTTAGGTCGATGATGAATCATGCAACTCTTCCAAAATCCTTTTGGGGCTATGCACTTAAGACAGCTGTTTACTTGCTAAACAGAGTCCCGACCAAGGTAGTCTCTACTACTCCATATGAGATATGGAATAGTAAGAAACCTCACTTAACTCACCTTAAGATATGGGGTTGTCCTGCTTATGTGAAGCAGACTATATCAGACAAATTGGATGCTAAGTCTGATAAATGTCTATTTATTGGGTACCCTAAGGAAACGAAGGGTTACCAATTCTATCATCCCTTGGAGCAAAAGGTGTTTGTTTCAAGGCATGTTGTATTTCTAGAAAAGGAATTTCTTTTACAAGAAAACAGTGGGAGTGGCATTGAACTTGATGAAGTTCAAGAAACTCCAATAGACATTACAGAGACACCTAGTCTAGACCGCAACCGATAATTCATAGTGATGAGCTATCAGTTGAACCTAAAACAACACCACCTCTTCGTAGGTCTGATAGGACACGCAATATTCCAGAGAGATACGGATTTCTCGTAAGTGAATCGAACGACGTGTTACTCATAAGTGATGATGAACCTATCAGTTATGAAGATGTTCTGAAAAATTCAGAAAGGGACAAATGGCTTGAGGCCATGAAGTCGGAAATGGATTCCATGTACGAAAATCAAGTATGGGACTTGGTTAACCCACCTGAAGGGATTAAGCCCATAGGGTGCAAGTGGGTTTTCAAGAAGAAAACCGACATGGAAGGTAATGTAGTTACCTTTAAGGCTAGATTAGTGGCAAAAGGATATCGTCAAAAATAAGGAATTGATTATGACGAAACCTATTCGCCAGTAGCTATGCTTAAATCCATTCGGATGCTCCTAGCCATAGCAGCTCATTATGATTATGAGATATGACAAATGGATGTGAAAACAGCTTTCCTTAATGGAAACCTGCTTGAGGATGTATACATGATACAACCTGAAGGTTTCACATCGGTTGATAAAACCAAAGTATGCAAGCTTCGACGATCCATATATGGACTGAAGCAAGCATCTAGGAGCTGGAACATCCGTTTTGATGAGACAATCAAAAGTTTGATTTCTCACAAAATCCTGACGAACCTTGTGTGTACAAGAAGGTTAGTGGGAGTGCAGTCGTATTCCTAGTATTATATGTCGATGACATATTACTTATAGGAAACGATATATCAGTCTTACAGACAGTTAAAATTTGGTTGTCCAAAACTTTCTCCATGAAAGACCTGGGAGAAGCAACCTATATCCTTGGGATTAGAATCTATAGAGATAGATCAAAACGGTTGCTTGGTCTTTCGCAGTCTACATATATAGACCGAGTGCTAAAAAGGTTTAGCATGTCGGAATCCAAGAAAGGTTACCTTCCCATCAGGCATGGGATCAACCTTTCGAAGTCTATGTGTCCCGTGCACAGAAGACGAGAGGATTTGCATGAATAAGATTACCTTATGCATCCGCGATAGGATCTATCATGTATGCTATGTTATGTACTAGGCCCGATGTATCATATGCTTCTGAGTGTCCCGAGCAGATACCAGTCTGATCCCAGGGATGGATCATTGGGCGGCTGTCAAGACAATCCTTAAGTACTTAAGAAGAACTAAGGATGTGTTCCTAATATATGGAGAAGGAGATATGGTAATACGTGGGTATACAGATGCCAGTTTCCAGACAGATAAGGATGACTCCAAATCGCAGTCTGGATACGTATTTACTTTGAATGGAGGCGCAGTAAGTTGGAAAAGTTCCAAACAAGACACCGTAGCGGATTCTACCACGGAAGCGGAATATATCGCAGCTTCGGAAGCAGCAAAGGAAGCAGTTTGGATCAAGAAGTTTGTCTCAGAACTTGGTGTGGTTCCAACCATTGATGAAGCAGTGCCGGTTTACTGCGACAACAATGGAGCTATTGCACAAGCGAAGGAAAGGTNTTTCATTAAAAGGCTTTGTCAAGGAAAGGGTGGATGATCCCATAAGGCTACGGCCAAAGAAGGCCTAGTGCCTCGCCAAGACCTGGAAGCCAATTTCTGAAATTCAAATTCAAATTATCTTTTGTCAAATTCGAATCTAACTCAAATTTCAAATAATTATAGATTCTAAACTGTTTTCAAAACTTCTATTTTTCAAACTTATTATCTTTTTGAAAAACACTTAATCTGTTTTCAAAATTTCTATTTTTTTAATCTGTTATCAAAATTAAATAACTTTTTTTTCGAAAATAAATTGAAATTCCTTTTCAAAACTAATTTCTACCCTCAAACCTGTCTCACAAAAACCTTAAGGTTAACGTGATTGAAAACCCTAGACTGGGGTGAGACAGACTAGGAAGTGAAACTCAATTTAAGCTATCCCTAACTTAAATTGGATCCAAATCATCAAAAAATTCTTTATGTGTAGGAACATAAAGATTTGGACCAATGGATGTTAGATAGCGGGTGCTCCAGACATATGACTGGGGACAAATTGAAGTTCACCAAACTCAAGTTCAAAAACCTGGGCTCAGTGGCATTTGGTAACAATGCTACACTCAAGGTAATTGGGTCAGGTAATATTGAACTTAAATCCAATTTCATTATTAAGAAAGTTCTATTGGTGGAAAACTTCAATTTTAACTTACTTAGCATAAGTCAGTTATGTGATTCTGGTTATTTGGTTACTTTCAACAATTCTAATTGCCTGATTAGAAATGCACAAGACTCAGAAATCATGCTTAAGGGCACTAGGAAAAACAATGTATACACTATAAATCTTCCCCTTATACCCAAATGCATGTTAACACAATTAGAACAATCAAAACTCTGGCATAGGAGATTAGGTCATACCAATCTAAGAACTATCTCAAAAATTACCCAACTTGGCTTAATCAAAGGTGTCCCTAAAATTAAGAATAATGAAAACCTAATATGTGAATCTTGTAATCAAGGCAAACAAACCAAGTCAAGTCACAAATTGATCCAATCTGATCAAACCCAAGCCACACTCGAGCTCCTACACCTTGACCTATTTGATTCACATGGAGCCAAGTCACTAAGTGGAAACCGATACTGCTTAGTGATAATCGATGACTACTCTAGGTTCACCTGGGTCAGGTTTCTAAAGACCAAAGATGAAACCCTGAACCTATTTAACAACTTTTGTAAATTAATTGAAAATCAAAATGATATCAAAATCAAAAGACTTAGGTCTGACCACGGGGGAGAATTCGAGAATCAAAGATTCGAAGAATTCTGCAAAGTAAATGGATATAAACATGAATTTTCGTGTCCTAGAACCCCCCAACAAAATGGCATAGTAGAAAGGAAGAATAGAACCTTACAAGAAGCTGCTAGGGTTATGCTCAATGAATTTGATCTACCTAACCACTATTGGGCAGAAGCAATTTCTGCTTAATAAAAGGTTAAATAAAACACCCTATGAACTTTACTACCATAGACTTCAAAACCTACACTATCTTAGAGTCTTTGGATGCAAAGTCCATATTCTTAATACCAAAGACTATCTTGGAAAATTCCAATCCAAGTCAAACCCAGGTATCTTTTTAAGGTACTCTACAACAAGTAGAGCTTATAGAGTCTACAACAAAACAACTAAGAAAATTGAAGAAACAACCAACTTAATATTTGATGAAGAAACTAACCCAAAATCTAATAATTCTGACTTAGCTTCATCAAATACTGATCAAGAAGATAACTCTGAAACCCCAATTGAACCCTTTAATGACTTAACAATTGAACCAACCTCTGAATCAGTTGAACCAACCAATGAACCCAGAACTGAACCTATTGGACCAGCTGGACCTGAAGCTGAGCCAAGTACTAGAAAAACCAAGAAACCCAGACTAAGTCACCCAGCTGACCAAATTGTAGGTGATCCAACCTTAGGAGTCAGAACTAGAGCTTCCTATAGAAATCTTAGTCAAATAGCCATGATTTCAAAGATTGAACCTAAGACTATTGAGGAAGCCCTACCTGATCCTGACTGGATCTTAGCCATGCAAGAAGAGTTAGCCCAATTTGAGAGAAACCAAGTCTGGGAGTTAGTACCTAAACCAAAGGGCAAATCCGTAATTGACACTAAGTGGGTATTTAGGAATAAGTTAAACGATCAAGGTGAAATAGTCCGAAATAAAGCCCGCTTAGTAGCTAAGGGATTCAGCCAAGTAGAAGGGTTGGATTATGATGAAACCTACGCCCCTATAGCTAGACTTGAGTCTATTAGGATGTTACTAGCCTTTGCATCCCATAAAGGATTTAAATTATACCAAATGGATGTAAAGTCAGCCTTCTTAAATGGGCTTATTAAGGAAGAAGTTTATATAGAACAACCCCCCGGATTTGAGGATATAGAAAAACCCGATCATGTCTACAAACTTAGTAAAGCCCTTTATGGACTAAAACAAGCACCCAGGGCCTGGTATGAAAGATTATCCAATTACCTGATTTCTAAAGAATTCAAACAAGGTCAAATTGACCCAACCTTGTTTGTTAAAATTTTAGAAAAGAATATATTTATTGCCCAAATTTACGTAGATGATATAATATTTGGATCAACTAACTCTAAATTTCTAAAAGAATTTGTAACAATAATGGAAAATGAGTTTGAAATGAGTTTAGTTGGGGAACTCAACTTTTTCCTACGGTTACAAATCAAACAAACTAAGGATGGAAATTATGTACATCAATCTAAATATGCTAAAGAACTAATTAAGAAATTTAGAATGGATAACTCTAAAAGTATAAATACTCCAATGGCCACAAATGTGAAAATAGATAATGACCCTGATGGCAAACCAGTAGACCTAAAACTTTATAGAAGTATGATAGGAAGTCTACTATACCTTACAGCCAGCAGACCTGATATACTTTTTTCAGTAGGAATGTGCGCTAGGTACCAAACCTGTGCTAAGGAAACTCACTTAGCATCCCTAAAATGAATTTTAAGATACATTAAGGGCACCCTAAATGTAGGGATATGGTACCCTAGGACTTCATCCTTTAAGTTGTCAGGATACTCTGATTCTGACTATGCTGGTTGTAAATTAGATAGAAAAAGTACAAGTGGAAGCTGCCAACTCTTAGGAAACAGCTTAGTAAGTTGGTGCAGTAGAAAGCAACACTGTGTTGCGTTATCCACAACTGAAGCTGAATATGTAGCCCTAGGAGAATGTGTAGCTCAACTCTTATGGATGATGCACACTCTTAAGGACTTTCAGCTAGACTACAATCAGACCCAAGTCAATATTGACAATATTAGCTCAATTAACTTAACCAAAAACCCAATTCAACATTCTAGAACCAAACATATAGAAGTAAAACATCACTTTGTAAGAGATCACGTAGCTAGGGGTGAAATAGTCCTTAAGCATGTAGACTCCAAGTCCAACCTAGCTGACATATTCACTAAACCCCTACCTGAATCTGAGTTTATCTCACTAAGAAGGCAGTTAGGGTTGTGCTTAGTAGAATAGAATCATTTGTTTTTTTTTGTTTTAAAATGTTTCAAATTGATATTAAAATGGTGTTTATTTTTTAAAAAAAAAAGGTTTTTCTAACTTAATCTTAAAAAGTTTTACTCTGGTTTTAAAATTTTTTCTTGACTTAGTTTTATTTCAAAAACTACCCCCTTCAAAACTAGGGTTTTCTTCGAAATGGACTTAGCCTAGGCTCTAACCCTAGAATTGCATGCACCTATAGATCTAGAAGCCAGCATCTCACAAGCACCTTAGGGTACCTTGAGTGATAACCTAGAAAGAGTTGAGATGCTTAGGTCTTTGCCTCAATTTAAGATGCTTTAAGTCAGTGCATCGGCAGTAATTGGGGCACTAAATGAACAGCAATCAGGTTAAGTGTCAAGTTTAGACAATCTAACTTGAACAATACACTTAACTTGACTAACCCTAGCGAAAACTACTGTTTATAACAGTTAGTAAGTAGCTAATTGGGTTAGACAGGTCCCTAAAAGATTTAACCAGACTTAGGTCATAGTTTGTTTCAGTACAGCAAATGCTTTATTTAATTATTGCAAATATTTCTTCTGCATTTTTTTTGATATATGTCAAAGGGGGAGAGGTGGAAAGGAAAGAGGAAACCCAAAAAGTTTTTTTTCAAATGTTTTCCTTTATTCAAAAAAAAAAGTTTTTTTTAAATGTTTTCCTTTATTCAAAAAGTTTAACCTCAAAGTTAGAAATTCAAAGCTCAAATTTATCCTGTAAAAATTTCTAACTCTGAATTATTTCTAAGCTTAAAGCTTAATTTTTTGCTTAAAATTTCTAACTCTGAAGTGTTATTAATTTTTGCTCAAAATTATTCTTTGAAAATTTTCTAAGTCTGAAATTTTTCCAAAACTGAAAATTTTCTAAATCTGAAATTTTTCCAAAACTGAAAATTTTCTAAATCTGAAATTTTTCCAAAACTGAAAATTCTGAAATTTTTCCAAAACTGAAAATTTTCTAAATCTGAAAATTTTCCAAAACTGAAAATTCTAAGTCTGAAGTTTTACCAAAACTGAAAACTTTCCAAAGTGTGAAATGTTTCTAAAACTGAAAATGTGTCTAAAGTTTTCTAAGCCTTCCAAACTTAGAACATCTTTTCGAAAAACTTAGCAAATTTCCCAACTTATTATCAAAACAAAAAATCTTCTAAGTACTTAACTCACATCACCTATTTTTGAAAAACCTAGGGGGAGATTTCTTCCAGGGGGAGGGAATCTAACTTAGGATTTCATTTTAGCATTTTTTTCCTTAACTTTTTGAACTAGGTTGCCATATATCAAAAAGGGGGAGATTGTTGGTGCAGAATGCACCCAAGTCAAACCTGTGTTTTGATATTGGCAAAATGGTTCAAAAGTTAAGGGTCAGTTGTTGTCTAACAAGTTTCTTGAGTGTACAGGAAAAGCCCTAGCAAAGGAATGCTAGGCACTGGCGAAGGACTGCCAGACAGGAAAAGCCCTAGCAAAGGACTGCTAGGCTCTGGCGAAGGACTGCCAGAATAGACAAACCCTAGCGAAGGAATGCTAGGCACTGGCGAAGGGCTGCCAGAAGAAAAGACCTAGCGAAGGGCTGCTAGGCACCAAGCGAAGGGCAGCTTGGCAACTCAAGACCTGGCGAAGGACTGCCGGGCAAAAGTCCAACTGGAGGAGCCGGTTGGCACCAGGTAAATTCTCCCGAGAGGAGTAGGTGAGGACGCGTTCCCCTTGAGGGAACATTAGGCGTCGGTTCGACCTAGGGCTCCGTTTTGGAGACCAAAGTCAGAACCAAGACAGCTAAGGCTGTATAAACTAACATAATATTTGCTGTTTTGGACTAACCCTGGATGCAGGACCGAAGGACTGTGTATCTGCAGCTCAGAGAGCCTCAAAGGAGTGAGGCAGTAGCTGGGCAGGGCGCCCTGAAGTTTCCGGGCGCCCCCAGAGTCAACCCAAGTCAGCAGACCAAGAAAAAGCTCCGACAGCAGCATTTCGGGGTGCCCCGGTTGTTCTGGGCGCCCCGCGCGCTCCGGGCGCCCCGCGCGCTCCGGGCTCCCCGCGCGCTCCGAGCGCCCCGCGTGTCGCGGGCGCCCCCAGTGCCACGCCGACTATCAGCTGCCCTCGCGAAGCCAAAGGATGAGGCTTTGACCGGTCAACCCGGGCGCCCCGCGCTCGGGCGCCCGCGCGCTCGGGCGCCCCGCCGCTCGGGCGCCCGCGCGCTCGGGCGCCCCGGTCAAAGCTGATCCCGAAGATGAAGAGATCAGCCTTGACCGAAGCGATCACCAGATCGGAAGCCACGTGGGGGGCGCCCCCGTCGACCAGGGCGCCCCCAGGCCCTATATAAAGGGCCCTCGACCTCCTTCTTCAAATGATCAATTGCTTCGACACTTCTGCGCTCTTCTGCTTCCGCGACACGCTCCAGAAATCTTCCAACTCAAGCTGACGACGTCCCGCTGCTCCGAAACTTCGATCTACACCGGACGTCGGTAACGAAGAGCTGCATTTAAAGTTTACTAAACTGTTCTTGTTATAATCTGTCTTGTAAACTTTTACGAACTTATAGAATTGCCCGCAGAAAATGGTCAACGACCGTGGGCCTTGGAGTAGGAGTCGACCCAGGCTCCGAACCAAGTAAACCGACTGTGTTTGCATTGTTCTGTTTTTCTTTTATTTCCGCTGCGCACCCGCTCTTTTTAAATCCGAACGATTTGCGACATTCACCCCCCCCTCTATCGCATCTCTCGATCCAACAGTTAGATCTATGATGAATCATGCAACTCTTCCAAAATCCTTTTGGGGCTATGCGCTTAAGACAGCTGTTTACTTACTAAACAGAGTCCCGACCAAGGTAGTCTCTACTACTCCATATGAGACGTGGAATAGTAAGAAACCTTATTTATCTCACCTAAAGATATGGGGTTGTCCTGCTTATGTAAAGCGGACTGTATCAGACAAATTGGATGCTAAGTCTAATAAATGTCTATTTATTGGATACCCTAAGGAAACGAAGGGTTACCAATTCTATCATCCCTTGGAACAAAATGTGTTTGTTTCAAGGCATGCTGTATTTCTAGAAAAAGAATTTCTTTTACAAGAAAACAGTGGGAGTAGCATTGAACTTGAAGAAGTTCAAGAAACTCCAATAGACATTACAGAGACACCTAGTCTAGACCCACAACCAATAACTCATAATGATGAGCTATCAGTTGAACCTAAAACAACACCACTTCTTCGTAGGTCTGATAGGACACGCAATATTCCAGAGAGATACGGATTTCTCATAAGTGAATCAAACGACGTGTTACTTATTAACGATGACAAACCTATCAGTTATGAAGATGTTTTGAAAAATTCAGAAAGGGATAAATGACTTGAAGCCATGAAGTCGGAAATGGATTCCATGTACAAAAATCAAGTATGGGACTTGGTTAACCCACCTGAAGGGATTAAGCCCATAGGGTGCAAGTGGGTTTTCAAGAAGAAAACTGACATGGAAGGTAATGTTGTTACCTTTAAGGCTAGATTAGTGGGAAAAGGATATCGTCAGAAACAAGGAATTGATTATGACGAAACCTATTCGCCAGTAGCTATGCTTAAATCTATTTGGATGCTCCTGGCCATAGCAGCTCATTATGATTATGAGATATGGAAAATGAATGTGAAAATAACTTTCCTTAATGGAAACCTGCTTGAGGATGTATACATGATACAACCTGAAGGTTTCACATCGGTTAATGAAACCAAAGTATGCAAGCTTCGACGATCCATATATGGACTAAAGCAAGCATCCAGGAGCTGGAACATCCGTTTTGATGAGACAATCAAAGAGTTTGATTTCTCACAAAATCCTGACGAACCTTGTGTGTACAAGAAGGTTAGTGGGAGTGCAGTCGTATTCCTAGTATTATATGTCGATGACATATTACTTATAGGAAACGATATATCAGTCTTACAGTCAGTTAAAATTTGGTTGTCCAAAACTTTCTCCATGAAAGACCTGGGAGAAGCAACCTATATCCTTGGGATTAGAATCTATAGAGATAGATCAAAACGGTTGCTTGGTCTTTCGCAGTCTACATATATAGACCAAGTGCTAGAAAAGTTTAGCATGTCGGAATCCAAGAAAGGTTACCTTCCCATCAGGCATGGGATCAACCTTTCGAAGTCTATGTGTCAGCGCACAGAAGACGAGAGGATTTGCATGAATAAGATTCCTTATGCATCCGCGATAGGATCTATCATGTATGCTATGTTATGTACTAGGCCCGATGTATCGTATGCCCTGAGCGTCACAAGCAGATACCAGTCTGATCCAGGAATGGATCATTGGGCGGCTGTTAAGACAATCCTCAAGTACTCAAGTAACACTAAGGATGTGTTCCTAATATATGGAGAAGGTGATATGGTAATACGTGGGTATACAGATGTCAGTTTCCAGACAGATAAGGATGCCACCAAATCTCAGTCCGGATACGTATTTATTTTGAATGTAGGCGCAATAAGTTGGAAGAGTTCCAAGCAAGACACCGTAGCGGATTCTACCACGGAAGCGGAATATATTGCAGCTTCGGAAGCAGTAAAGGAAGCAGTCTGGATCAAGAAGTTTATCTCAGAACTTGGTGTGGTTCCAACCATTGATGAAGCAATACCGGTTTACTGCGATAACAATAGAGCTATTGCACAAGCGAAGGAACCAAGGTCTCATCAGCGATCCAAACATGTGCTTCGCCGCTATCATCTGATTAGAGGGATTATAAGTAGGAATGATATACAAATTGTGAAAATTCCCACTGAAAAGAATTTAGCGGATCCTTTAACTAAGGCGTTGCCTCAAAGCAAGTTTGAGGGTCATGTTAGAGCCTGTGGTATTGGGTACCATAGCGATTGACATTAGGCCAAGTGGGAGTTTGTTAGTGATATGAGAGAAGTGTCCTAAGGCAATCGCCTTATGATTGTAATCATTTATTCGAATAAATGAATATTCACTATTTGGGTATACATGTTTGTGTATTTGATTGAGATCTTAAACTCATTTACTGAATCTCCGCAATACAATTCACAGCATGAGAGAATTTGTGATGAATTCACAACTAGTGATTATCTCTACATGTGCAATTATGAAGTATTGAAATTGTCCCTTGTCGATGAATTGATAAATAAGGACACTATCAATTCTGTTGAGACTAGCATGGGTTATTCTCTAATCAGCTGATTCTCACTGGCTGTGACATTGAGATGTCCGGAGATAAACTTGAATGCTAGTTAAGGAAACTAGTTCATTGGAGTGACTGGCTGTAAAACTTCATATGGTAGTCTACATATAGATATGTCAGTGAAGTTCTTATTGTAGCTTAAGTGCGATGTTCCTTTGACTTGCGGTGTTCAAGTCATCTTGGTCATGGAGACTTATACTTTGACATCTTAAGCAAGCGTCTCCAAGGAGGTGTGGACCCAGGATGATTGGGTATAAGCCGAAGTGCCCGAAGATGTTTGAACATCCTACAAAGGATTCACCACTCCTTGCGAGGAGATGTATACCCGAGGCCTATCGTCGGATTGTTACTCGAAGCCTCTGGCTAGAGCATGACATGTTTAGAGTATGAATCTCTTAAATACATGAGAGTAATTAGAATCCGTTGGACGAGAAAACGTTACTTGGGCTAGGTGTGACGTAGTCAGCTTAGTGGGGACTGACACAAATAGACCATGTCCTGAACCAAGTGGGTATAAGATGGTGAAGGGAATGAGGCATGATTCATTATAGCTACTGAAGTGTTTCAGAATTGTTTTTGAGGTCAACCGTTGATCTTTCGATTAATTGGGGATCATGATGTACTACTAGGTGCCACTCATGATCGTTCTATAATTGATTAATTATAGACGACCAACATAAATCGAAAGCCTATTTAGTCACACGTACTACGAGTAATCTGAGGGATTTAAAACGAGTTAAAAATTGGATTTTCCAATCAAGAGAGATTAAGTTTGGTTGAGCCAAACGATAAGTCGAATCTGAATTTTTCAGAGACGCATCGGAAGCGTAAAATGGCTAAGTCTTTTAAAGACTTAATAGATGAATTAAATAAGTTTAATTCATTGGGGCATGGCTTGGATGGGTCGGCCAAAGAGGGCCTCCATCCTCTTTGCTTGGCCGGCCACAACAAAGGGAGAGAACCAAGTTTTTGGTTCAATTTATAAAATAAACCAAGTGTGGTTTGTTTTATAAAATTATGGATGATATAAATTTTTATATAATAAACCAAGGTTTGGTTTATTTTTCATGGAAATTAAAATAAACCATGAATTGGTTTATTTTATAAAATCAATCATGGATTGATTTACCATGATAAGGAAATTTATTCCATAGGAGAGAAGATTTTTATCATGAATTAAAATATGATTTTAACCATGATATAAAATCAAACTTGGCATGATGGAATAAGTTATTCCATATTTGAGAGGCTTGATGGTTGAGAGACTACTATATAAAGGACCCAAGGCAAGGCTTGGGGGTGAATTATAGAGATGAAGGCATAGGCTCTCTCCCTCTCTTTCTCTCCTTCTCTTCTCCCCTTCTTATCGTGTGCCAACCAGCCCCAAGAAGGAGCACCAGCTGGCCGCCCCTGCCCCTTCCCTATCGACCACCACCTGCTGCCAGAGAAGGAAGCTCCGGCCATCTCTTGGTCGAATGAAGGTGCTGCCGGAATTAGAGTTTGCCGCAAGGATCCTTTTTGCCGCAAGCCTCTTCTTTTGCTTCGCCGGAATTTTGATTCCGGCTATCCTTTTGTGGTTAGTCTTCTGACTTCTCTCTTGGTTTTTCTTGTCGTGTTCTCGGAGAATCTAGTAGTTCTCAAGAACACGAAACTCGTGGCTTTGCGAAATCATCCCGAAGATACTTGGCGTGGACGCGAATAGAGGTGGAGCTTCTAAGGGACGCTTACGGTTGGATCTCGTCCCTTCCTTTGAGTTACGCGAGGTAATACGTAAATTAGTTTATGTTTATGCAAAATTTCAAATATATGATGATGTCTACACAAGATAAAATTTCATGCTTAGATGTGTGGTTAAATAATTTAGAGAAATTATGTATGCTAAACCTTCCGTTGCACGTAATTAATTTTGAAATTACGAACCCGCATCCATGTCAACATGCACCTGGTCCCAACACATTCTTCCTCTGTGTCAAAGCCTTGGTCAAAGGATCCGTAATGTTAGTATCAGTGGGACTCTGTATATCCTCATATCTTCTCTATCGATGATCTCTTTAATGAGATGGAAGCGCTATAGTATGTTTTTGGTCCGCTGATGAGAGTGAGATTCCTTAGCCTGTGCAATAACCCCATAATTGTCAAAATTGAGGTATATTGGGTCTGCTATACTAGGAACCACACCAAGCTCTGTAATAATCTTCCGGATCCAAACAACCTTCTTTGCTGCATAAGACGCAACAATATACTCGGTCTCTGTTGTAGAATCTGCGACTGTGTCCTTCTTCGAACTCTTTCAGCTTATAGCGCCACCATTCAAGCAAAATACATACCCTGACTACAATCTAAAATCATCCCTGTCAGTTTGGAAGCTTACATCACTGTAACCTTTACAGCTACCTCCTCATTGCCTTCAAATATTAAAAAAATATTCTTTCGTCCTTCGTAAGTACTTAATGTTGGTGCAGACAGCACCCAAGTCAAACCTGTGTTTTGATAATGGCAAAAAGGCTCAAAAGTTAAGATGTTATGTTTATCTAACATGCTACTTGAGTGTGCAGATTGAAAGTCCTAGCGAAAGACTACTAGGGACCTAGCGAAGGACTGCTAGGCAACGAAACCCCAAGACCCAGCGAAGGGCTGCTGGGCACCTAGCGAATGGCTGCTGGGCACCTAGCGAATGGCTGCTGGGCACCTAGCGAATGGCTGCTAGGAGTCAAAGACCTAGCGAAGGACAGCTAGGCACCAGGCGAAGGACTACCTGGAACCGAAGACCTGGTGAAGGACAGCTGGGCACCTAGCGAAGGACTGCTAGGAGTCGAAGACCTAGCGAAGGACTGCTAGGCACCAGGCGAAGGACTGCTTGGTACTGAAGACCTGGCGAAGGACAGCTATGCACCTGGCGAAGGACTGCTGGGCAAAATTCCAACCGGAGGAGCCGGTTGGCATCAGGTAAATTCTCCTGAAAGGAGTAGGTGAGGACGCGTTCCCCGTCGAGGGAACAGTAGGCGTCGGTTCGACCTAGGGCTCCATTTTGGAGACCCAAAGTCAGAACCAAGATAGCTAAGGCTGTATAAACCTAATACTTTATTGCTTTATGTTGTTTTGGACTAACCCTGGTTACAGGACCGAAGGAACGTGTTTCTGCAGCTCAGAATGCCCAAAGGAGAGAGGCAAGTAGCTGAGTAGGGCGCCCCCAAGGCCAATACAAAACAAGTTAAGCAAAGAAGTACTTCGGTAGCTCACTGGGCGGGGCACCCCCGTGCTCCCGGGCGCCCCGAATGCTCAAGGCGCCCCGGGCTCAAGCTAACGAAGTGGATCAACTCAAGCCAGCGAGAAGCCAGCAGATCAAGTCAACCTGGGCGCCCCTAGCATCCCGGGCGCCCCCGGTCAAATCTCAGCCCGATCCTGGAGGGATAACGGCTGACCGAGAGTTGCTCGGATCGATTGACACGTGGGGGGGGGGCACCCCCAACGTTCCGGGTGCCCCAGGAGGCTATAAATAGCCCCTCGACCCCAAGGCTTCAATAAATACTTCTTCCAAGGCCAATACGCTCTTCTGCTCAAGCACTCTGCTCCAGAAACCTCCTAACTCGAGATACCAGAGCCGACGACGTCCCTCTGCTCCTAAGTACAATCCACACCGGACGTCGGTAACGAAGAGTCAATTCTTAATTGTATTCTTACTGCACTTACTACTGTACAACTGTTTGTAAGATTTTGCGCGATTATAGTATTGCCCGCAGTAAACGATCAACGACCGTGGGCCTTGGAGTAGGAGCCGACCGCGACTCCGAACCAAGTAAAATCTTGGTGTCTATGTGTTGTGTTTTAATTTCTCCGCTGCGTATTCTCTTTTTCAATCCGAAAATGATTAACGATATTCACCCCCTCTATCGTTTCTCTCGATCCAACAAGTGGTATCAGAGCGGGGAAGCTCAAATTTGGTGCAACCACCAATTTGAGAATTTTTCAAATTTTTACGAAATCTTTTTAATTTTTTTTTCGTTCGAAATTTTTCTCGTTGATCGAGGTTGGTGTAACACCCCTCGACAAATATTTTTCTTTTACTTCCCGCACTACTAATCCAAGACCAAGTCTTGGGATATCTTTTCCTTTTTCTTTTAGTTTTAGATAAATGACCATGCAAGAGGGCTTCAGCACCGCAAGACCGCCACTCTTCAGTGGGGAGGACTTCTCCTACTAGAAGAGCAGAATGGAGGTCCACCTGAAAACTTAGGTGGACATATAGATAATCATCCAGTCCGGACTGGAGATACCAAGAAATGCCGACGGAGTACAACAACCCTACACTGAATGGGACGCTGCACTCAAAAAGAAAATTGAAGCTGATGCCAAAGCGACCCAAACCCTCCAATGCGACTTAACAAAAGAGGAGCTGAACCGGGTGGGTCCATTCAACAGCGCCAAAGAACTCTGGGGTAAGCTGATCGAACTACACGAAGGAACCTTCGACACCCGAATCAGTAAAAGGGATCTTCTCCTGAACAAGCTGTACACGATCAAGATGAACGACAACGAAACAGTAGCTCAGCTCCATGCCAGAATTCAGGAGCTGATGAACGGTCTACACACCATTGGTCACAAGGTAGAAAACCGTGACCTAATAAGGTATGCCCTTAACGCTTTCCCAAGAAACACCTTGTGGGCATCTATGGTAGATGCTTACAAAGTTTCTAGGGATCTTTCCAAAATCAAGTTAGATGAACTTTTTTCTGAACTCGAATTACATGAGCAAACTAACTGCAATCTGGCCTAGAAAGGTATTGCCTTTGTTGCAGGTAAAGTTGGAAAGACAATCAAGAAGAAGCCTCAACCTACACCCGAGTCTGATTCAGATTCAGACTCAGAAGAAAGCAAGGGAAATCGGCCTAAGTTGGTTCGGCTAGCCCGGGACTACTACAAAGAGCTAAAAAACCAGACCAACAGAAGAAAAGCCAGCCGAAGAAAGGAAGAACCAGTTGAACCCTCAAATGAAAAGAACAAACCTAACGTGACCTGTTACGAGTGCAAGAAGAAGGGCCACTACAAGACGGAATGCCCCAACCTAAAGGAAACAAAGAAGACAAGAAAGAAGAAGGTACTTCAGGCAACGTGGGACGAGTCCTCCTCCTCCTCCGAAGCCGAAGTCCCTCAGTCGAACCTGCTCGCACTAACCGCCTCAGAAGAAATCGAGACCGAGTCAGAGTCAGAACCGGATGACGGCAAACTCACCTTTTCAGAAAATGGCGAAATAACTGCAAGTGGTTTTACTAGAATTCAATTATGCGAATTAATTTCTTATCTTTCTCGAGATTTGGCAAAAGCCAAAATCCGAGTCGAGTCTCTCAGACAGGAAGTAAAACTCCTGAAAGAGAGAGCAGACTGTGAACCCTTAACTGAGAAGGTTCAAGAAGGAACCTTTGCTCAAGTTGAAAAACTTGAATCAGAGAACTCTTTCTTGAAAACTCAAGTTAAGGATCTTAGAGCTGCCTTAGAATGATTCACTTCTGGTTCCAAGGGTCTTGACATGATTCTTGAAAAACAGAAGTCGGTTCTAAATCGATCTGGATTAGGCTATAGAACCAAATCTAGACAAAGATCCTACTATGCTGTACTGAACCAGTCCAGACCTAAAGTTCAGGCATGGGTACCCAAATTGTGCCTGAACAAACAAACTGGATCAAATCAGTATTGGATCCCCAAGGACAAGATTCACATCTTGCCAAACCATTATCGTGGCTTTAGTCCAGGGGAGCCAAATTAAAAACAATATTTATTGTTAGATAAAATTCAATCTTTGTTTGCAAATTGCATGATTGCTTGTTTATTTAATTTCTGTAATTTACCATGCTTAGACTTAGGAATGGTTAGTTTAAGGACTGAACCAACTTAACTGAAATTTGAATAACATAGTATTGGGTGGCGGTGAGATGATATTATGTTAGGGAAGCCAATTCTAATAAGGTCAAGTATTCTCTACTTGGTCTCTTTAGACTGGTGAAACTAGCCGAAGCTACCGATCCAAGATCCAAACTAGTTAGACTAGAATTTTTCAAAAAATAATTTTGAAAATGAAATTTCATTAAAAGGCTTTGTCAAGGAAAGGGTTGATGATCCAATAAGGCTACGACCAAAGAAGGCCTAGTGCCTCGCCAAGACCTGGAAGCCAATTTTTGAAATTCAAATTCAAATTATTCTTTGTCAAATTCGAATCTAACACAAATTTTCAGTTAATTATAGATTCAAACATTCTTTTATACTCAAAATCAAGGGTTTCCAAAATTAATTCAATTTTTTTCAAAATAAATCATAATTTTTCAAAATAACTCTATCTACCAAAACCTGTCTCACAAAACCCATAAGGCAAACGTGATTGATAACCTTAGATTGTGTGAGACAGACTAGGCTGTGAAAATCAATTTAGGCTATTCCTGATTCTAATTGGATCCAAATCAACAAAACTCTTTATGTGTAGGAACATAAAGATTTGGACCAATGGATGTTGGATAGCTGTTGCTCCAGACACATGACTGGAGATAAATTGAAATTCACCAAACTCAAGTTCAAGAACCTAGGCTCAGTGACATTTGGCAATAATGCTACACTTAAGGTAATTAGGTCAGGTAATATTGAACTTATATCTGACTTTGTTATTAAGAAAGTTCTTTTGGTTGAAAATTTTAAATTTAACTTGCTTAGCATAAGTCAATTATGTGATTCTGGTTATGTAGTTACCTTCAACAATTCTAACTGCCTAATTAGAAACTTGCAAGACTCAGAAATCATGCTTAAGGGCACTAGGAAAAATAATGTTTACATTATAAACCTACCCCTAATACCTAAATGCATGTTAACTCAGTTAGAACAATCAAACCTCTGGCTTAGGAGATTAGGTCACACTAATCTGAGAATTATTTCAAAAATCACCCAACTTGGCCTAATTAAAGGTATCCCTAAAATTAAAAATCATGAAAACTTAATATGTGAATCATGTAATCAAGGTAAACAAACCAGGTCTAATCACAAACTATTCCAATCTGATCAATCTCAAACCACACTTGAGCTCCTGCACCTTGACCTATTTGATTCACTTGGAGCCAAGTCACTAAGCGGAAACCGATACTGCTTAGTAATAGTTGATGATTACTCTAGGTTTACCTGGGTTAGGTTTCTAAAGACCAAAGATGAAACCCTAAACCTATTCAGTGACTTTTGTAAATTAATTGAAAATCAAAACGATTCTAAAATCAAAAGACTTAGGAGTGACCACGGGGGAGAGTTTGAAAATCAACGATTCGAGGAATTTCGTAAGGTAAATGGGTATATACACGAATTTTCGTGTCCTAGAACCCCCCAGCAAAATGGGATAGTCGAAAGAAAAAAATAGAACCCTACAGGAAGCCGCTAGGGCTATGCTCAATGAATTCAACTTAGCTAACCAATATTGGGCAGAAGCAATTAGTACGGCTTGCTACATCCAAAATAGGGTACTGATTAACAAGCGACACAACAAAATACCCTATGAATTATACTACCATAGACTACCAAACCTACACTACCTAAGGGTCTTTGGGTGCAAAGTCCATATCCTGAACACCAAGGACTATCTAGGTAAATTTCAGTCTAAGTCAACCCCAGGCATCTTCTTAGGATACTCAACAACAAGTAGAGCCTATAGGGTTTACAACAAACAAACTAAGAAAATTGAAGAAACAACCAATCTAATATTTGATGAAGAAATTAACTCAAAATCTAATAATCCAAATCTAACTTTATCAAATACTGATCAAGAAGATAATGAACAAGCGGTTGAATCCTTAATTGAACCAATAAACGAACTAACTATTGAAACAACTAATGAGTGAATTGAACCAACGATTGAACCAATAATTGAACCAACTCAAATAGTTGATTCAAATAGTGAACCAAACTGACCAGCCGGACCTGAGGCTGAGCCAAGTTCTAGAAAAAACAAGAAACCCAGACTCAGTCACCCAACCGATTAAATTGTGGGTGATCCAACTCTAGGAGTCAGAACTAGGTCTTTCTATAGAAACCTTAGTCAGATAGCAATGATTTCAAAAATAGAACCTAAGACTATAGAGGAAGCCTTACCTGATCCTGATTGGATCATAGCTATGCAAGAAGAGTTAGCCCAATTTGAGAGGAACCAAGTCTGGGCACTAGTACCCAAACCTGAAGGCAAATCCATCATTGACACTAAGTGGGTTTTTAGGAATAAGCTAAATGATCAAGGAGAAATAGTCAGAAATAAAGCCCGCTTAGTAGCGAAAGGATTCAGCCAAGTAGAAGGGTTAGATTATGACGAAACATATGTCCCAGTAGCTAGACTTGAGTCCATTAGGATGTTATTAGCCTTTGCATCCTATAAAGGATTCAAACTATACCAAATGGATGTAAAGTCAGCCTTTTTAAATGGATTCATTAAGGAAGAAGTCTATGTAGGACAACCCCTGGCTTTGAGGACTTAGAAAGACCTGACCATGTTTACAAACTCACTAAAGCACTTTATGGACTAAAACAAGCACCTAGGGTCTGGTATGAACGCTTATCAACTTACCTAATTTCTAAAGAATTTAAACAAGGACAAATTGACTCAATCCTATTTATTAAAACCTTAGGAAAAGAAATCTTTATTGCCCAAATCTACGTCGATGACATAATCTTTGGGTCAACCAACTCTAATTTTTTAAAAGAATTCATGAAAATAATGGAAAATGAGTTTGAAATGAGCCTAGTTAGTGAGCTCAACTTTTTCCTAGGGTTACAAATTAAACAAACTAGGGATGGAAACTATGCCCACCAATTCAAATATGCTAAAGAATTAATAAAGAAATTTAAAATGGATAACTCTAAAAGCATAAGTACCCCCATGACCACAAATGTAAAAATAGATAGTGACCCTGATGGTAAACCAGTAGACCTTAAGCTCTATAGAAGTATGATTGGAAGTCTATTGTACCTTACAGCCAGCAGACCTGATATCCTTTTTGCTATAGGAATGTGTGCTAGATACTAAACCTGTGCTAAGGAAACGCACTTAGCAGCCCTAAAAAGAATACTAAGATATGTTAAGTATAACGCCCGCCTTTTTCCCCCACCCTACGGTGTGGCGAGAGGCGGCGTTACGATAAACATACATGTACATATAAAACATCTTAATGCAGCGGAATAATTTTTTTTCTTTATACACATGTGTTTTACCATGCAACTAATACTTGAACATGTATATATGCCTTAACTTATCATTCATGAACATGGTATCATTGGACTTAGCATATTAACGACATGCATGACATCATGATATAACCATTTCATAGCTTATTCATAATCATCATAAGTAGTAAGTAACTTATCCATAAACCTCATGAGTCTTAAGTCATTCATTAGGCATGCCTATCATAAACATAGCATAAAATCTAAGGAAACATTCAAAACCCAAGACATGTGATATGCATAAATAAAAGGATCCTCTGCCATGTCACCGCCACACACACACATGCTCTTGCCCCTCCTGCTGCTTCCCTTAGTAACCTCTTGCTTGATCTGCGATACGAGGAAAACAACACTATAAGCACATAGGCTTAGTAAGATCCTTTCCTACTCACTAAAACCATACGTCACTTAAACATAAACATATAAAGCATTCCACATAATGTAATTCTAAACATAACACATAAGCATAGTCTTGGCGTAAATCATAAGCATATGAACAACCAATAGAGCATGATTCTTAACATAAACATAATCCTAAAATATACTTAGCATAACATACTTCTTAACATAAATGAGCATGAAACATACTGATCATGGCTTAACATACGTAAACATGAAACATACTGATCATGTCTTAACATAAGTAAACATGAAACATACTTATTCATGGCATAATCCATAATATACATGAGCATGAAACATACTTATTCATGCATAATCCATAATATACATGAGCATGAAACATACTTATTCATGGCATAATTCTTAATATACATGAGCATGAAACATACTTATTCATGCCATAATTCTTAATATACATGAGCATAGTTCTAACATGAGCATAAGCATAAAATATACTTATCAGGGCATAATGCATGACATGAATGGATGCATGAGTCCAATGCGTATACGTAAGGATGCTTAATTTAAAATCATACTTTTAAATACTTAAACATAACATCATTGGGGTCCCCGGCTTGTACCACATACATACATCATAAGCGCGCATCCCTAAGTAAATACGAGGTAGCGAGCCCCGACCTACTAGGGTAGGAACAGCTACGGTAGTTCCAAAAACCGGGGCGTTCTTAAGGTGCCCATCCCTGTTGGACAGCTTCGGTAGTCCCAGAACCGTGGACAGCTTCGGTAGTCCAAAACCGTGGACAGCTTCGGTAGTTCAGAACCAGGGCGTTCTTAAGGTGCCCATCCCTTGGACCCTTACTTCTGTCCAGTACAAGCCCATTCATAAAGTAAAATAACTTTGCATGCTTCATCATTCATAGACATACATGACATAAACATACTTGGCATTTCATCATTCATACTTATTTCATAACATCGTTATGCCTTCATCATTCATACTTATCATTCATACTTAAGGCATAACATCATCTTCATCCATTTTCTTTCATTCATAAAATATGACATACATGCATAATCATATCTCCAGGCATAAACGTTATCTTGGTTCATAAAGCTTGCATGATCATGGTTCATTGATAAACATGAAATTCATACATGATACATTTTATCTAGCATACATAATCCTATTATCCATCATAGAGAATGCATGGTAAGATACATATGAACATGATGCATAGTATTTAAGTACCTGGCATTCATCATAGAACATGCATAGACCTTCATACACCTACATCTATTGTAACATTTAACCCTCTACATGCACCATTCTATTTAACATCACATTCCCCTACATCAATTACACATGTTCATGGTATATTACATATATATTCATGAATGAAATATAACATAGAACCTAACATATAAAGTCATATTACATAACACACAAAACTAGGGTTGAGTAACATGCTTAACCATACACTTACCTCCTAGTAACTTATAAACATGCATCTTTGAGACTTTAGCCCAACCCAAACCCTAGGTTAGGGTCTTGGCCGAAACCCTAAAGGACCATGAGTCCTTAGAAAAATTTCCATAGTCATGGTTATCATCCAACCCTTACATATCATGCCATAGGAAACCCATTTGGACCCTTGATTGAAGTTAACACTAAGCCTTAGACCTAGAACATGTGTTGGCCGAAACCCTATAAGGGTAACAAGCCCATAGGAAAATTCATATAAGTCATCATTTTTATCCATATTATATCATAGCAAGACATACTAAGCATGCTTGAAGAGTTGAAGATTAAATCTAACCCTATACTTGAAGGTGGCCGAAACCCTAAGGGGTTTTTAGGGTGCTTCAAAACTTCCCAAAGTTTTACTTTTGTGCTTAACTTATCATAAATAAACATTTGGAAGCATAAGAAAAGTTTTTAACATGATCTTAGCCCAATATCTTGCTTGGCCGAAAACTCCATAAACCCTAACTATAGATTTCTAACCATGGGATGCCAACAAGAACTTCTATCATGTTAAACAACTCGTAAACTATCATACCACAGGTGAGAGGGGTCTTACCTTCCCTTATCTTGGATAAAATCCTTGAATAGAAAAATAGAAAGAACCTTCTTGACTCTAAACTTCTCCTTAGCCCTTGTACCCTAGTAGAGAGCCTTGAGTCTTCAAGATGGAGTCCTTGGTGAAGTTTTCTCTAAGGGGAGAACCCTTGTGGGTTTCGGCTAGAGAAAGGAGGAAGTGGAATTGCCTTGGGGAAGAAGAAAAAGGAAAATGAAACTCCCATGCCACTACTCTCATTGCCTTTATACCACATTAAGGAGGGCAAGTGAAGAGTCATGGTGTCTCTTCTCTTGATGGCTCTTCATTTCTTCCTAAGCTTTAACTAAAATCCACTTCATCCTCTCCTAGCACTCCCTTGCTAGGTGAATTGGTTAGTACATGCATGGTGGTAGGCTAGGTCCAAGGTTCCAGCCTTGGTGCATGCACTTTGTTTTTTTTTATTCTATTTTATTTTCAAAAATTTTCCTAATATTCACCCATAATCATGCTAATATTCCTAATTAAAACCCATTTATATTTATATTAAATTCTACCTAAAATCCACTAATAACCATGGCACTAGAAAAGCCCATTAGTACTTAGCTTCTCAATTCAAATGAGAAAATTATGGTCAACAAGACTAAGGTTCGTACTAGTATCTCTAGGCTCCTTCAAAAATCTATTTAGACATGATCAATATTTTAAAGAAAATATTAAAAAAATTTCCGGGTCGTTACATTAAGGGCACCCTAAATGTAGGGATTTGGTATCCTAGGACCTCAACCTTTGAATTGTCAGGATACTCGGATTCTAACTACGCTGGTTGTAAATTAGATAGAAAGAGCACAAGTGGAAGCTGCCAACTGTTAGGAAATAGTCTAGTAAGTTGGTGCAGCAGAAAACAACACTGTGTAGCTCTATCCACAACTGAAGCTGAGTATGTTGCTTTAGGAGAGTGTGTAGCACAACTTTTATGGATGATGCACACTCTTAAGGACTTCCAGCTCAACTACACCCAAACTCAGGTCTTCATTGACAATATAAGCTCAATTAATCTAACTAAGAACCCAATCCAACATTCCAGAACTAAACACAGAGAAGTTAAACACCACTTTGTAAGAGATCATGTAGCCAGGGGTGAGATAGTCCTTAAGCATGTAGACTCTAAATCTAACTTAGATGACATATTCATCAAACCTCTACCTGAGTCTGAGTTCAGCTGACTAAGAAGGCAGTTAGGATTATGCTTAGTAGAATAGGTTAACTCTACTTTTGGTTTTCTTACTGCTTTACTTGATTTAAAATCAGTTTCTTAAAAAAAAACTGCTTTACTTGATTTCAAAATCAGTTTTTACTTAGTTTGAAAATTTTTTAAAATAAATTTTTTGACTTAGTTTTATTTTAAAAACTATCCCCTTCAAAACTAGGACTTTTTCGCAAATGGACTTAGCTTAGGCCCTAACCCTAGAACTGCATGCACCTATAGATTTAGAAGTCACATCTCACAAGCACCTTAGGGTACTTTTGATTGATAACCTAGAAAGGGTTGAGATGCTTAGGTCTTTGCCTTAATTCAAGATGTAGATCAGTGCATCTGCAGTAATTTGGGCACTAAATACAACTTAAACAGTAATCAAGTTATGTGTCAAGTTTAGAAAATTTAACTTGAACAGAACACCTAACTTGACTAACCCTAGCGAAAACTACTGTTTATAACAGTTAGTAAGTAGCTAATTGGGTTAGATAGGACCCTAAAAGAGATAATTGAAATTGCTTTGGTTTAGTTTATAGCTTGAACTGGTTCAGTACAGCACATTGATGTTATCCTTATGCAATTTATTTATTTTTTGCTATATTGCTTTGTTTTTTATATATGGCAAAGGGGGAAAGATGGGAAAGGAGAGAAGCTTTAAATTAAATTTTTTCAAAATTTCAAAACTTTAAAATTTCAAAACTTTATCCTTTCTTCAAAAAGTGCTTAATCTATTTGCTTTTAACTGTTGCAAAAGTACTTAATCTATTTTCAAAAGCACTAAGGGTTTCTTCAAAATTTTACTAAGTTAAGCTGTTTTCAAAAATCTTTAAAGTTCTTAAATTTAAGCTGTTTTCAAAAATCTTTAAAGTACTTAAATTTAAGTTGTGTTCAAAAATCTTTTTAAGTACTTAAATTTAAGCTGTGTTCAAAAATCTTTTTAAGTACTTAAGCGGATTGTCAAAATTTCTCTAAGTACTTAAACTCAAGCGAATTGTCAAAATTTTTCTAAGTACTTAAACTCAAGCTATTGTTCAAAAATTTTGGCTAAGTACTCATCTTAAACTTAAGCTATGGTTCTAAGAATTTAAAACTTCATAAGATGTTTCTTTTCTACTGACTTGAAATTTGTTTTAAGTGTAAACATTCAAAAGTGAACAACCATTTTTTTTGGAAAATATGTGTCTAAAGTTTTTTTCGAAAATTGTTCTAAGTGTTTAAAATTAATTCCAACTTTAGACTTAGAAAATTTTCAAATCCCACGAACTTTTGAAAAACCTAGGGGGAGATTTCTTCCAGGGGGAGGAAACTAAACTCTTATATCATCTGTTCTGATTAACTTAACTTTTTGAACCGGGTTGCCATAAATCAAAAAGGGGGAGATTGTTGGTGCAGACAACACCCAAGTCAAACCTGTGTTTTGATAATGGCAAAAGGGCTCAAAAGTTAAGATGCTATGTTTATCTAACATGCTACTTGAGTGTGCAGATTGAAAGTCCTAGCGAAGGACTGCTAGGGACCTAGCGAAGGACTGCTAGGCAACGGAATCCCAAGACCCAGCGAAGGGCTGCTGGGCACCTAGCGAAGGGCTGCTAGGAGTCAAAGACCTAGCGAAGGATAGCTAGGCACCAGGCAAAGGACTACCTGGAACCGAAGACCTGGCGAAGGACAGCTGGGCACCTAGAGAAGGACTGCTAGGAGTCGAAGACCTAGCGAATGACTACTAGGCACCAGGCGAAGGACTGCTTGGTACTGAAGACCTTGCGAAGGACAGCTAAGCACCTGGTGAAGGACTGCTGGGCAAAAGTCCAACCGGAGGAGCCGGTTGGCATCAGGTAAATTTTCCTGAGAGGAGTAGGTGAGGACGCGTTCCCCGTCGAGGGAACAGTAAGCGTCGTTTCGACCTAGGGCTCCATTTTGGAGACCCAAAGTCAGAACTAAGACAGCTAAGGCTGTATAAACCTAATACTTTATTGCTTTATGTTGTTTTGGACTAACCCTGGATGCAGGACCGAAGGAACATGTTTCTGCAGCTCAGATTGCCCAAAGGAGAGAGGCAAGTAGCTGAGTAGGGCGCCCCAGTGTCCCGGGCGCCCCCAAGGCCAATACAAAACAAGTTAAGCAAAGAAGTACTTCGGTAGCTCACTGGGCGGGGCGCCCTCGTGCTCCCGGGCGCCCCGGATGCTCAGGGCGGCTCGGGCTCAAGCTAACGAAGTGGATCAACTCAAGCCAGTGAGAAGCCAGCGGATCGAGTCAACCTGGGCACCCCCAACGTCCCGGGCACCCCCGGTCAAACCTCAGCCCGATCCTGGAGGGATAACGGCTGACCGAGAGTTGCTCGGATCGATTGACACATGGGGGGCGCCCCCAACGTTCCGGGCGCCCCAGGAGGCTGTAAATAGCCCCTCGACCCCAAGGCTTCAATAAACACTTCTTCCAATGCCAATATGCGCTTCTGCTCAAGCGCTCTGCTCCGGAAACCTCCCAACTCGAGATATAAGCGCTGACGACGTCCCTCTGCTCCTAAGTACAATCTACACCGGACGTCGATAACGAAGAGTCAATTCTTAATTGTATTCTTACTGCACTTACTACTGTACAATTGTTTGTAAGATTTTGCGCGATTATAGTATTGCCCGCAGTAAATGGTCAATGACCGTGGGCCTTGGAGTAGGAGCCGACCGCGACTCCGAACCAAGTAAAATCTTGGTGTCTGTGTGTTGTGTTTTAATTTCTCTGCTGCGTATTTTCTTTTTCAATCCGAAAATGATTAACGATATTCACCCCCCCTCTATCGTTTCTCTCGATCCAACACTTAAGAATATTCTTGATAGCTGTCTAGTAACTTTAACCGGATCTGAGTAGTATCTGCTTATCATGCTCAAAGCATACGAGATATCTAGATGAGTACAAAGCATGACGTACATGATAGACTCTATAGCGGATGCATAAGGGATTTGATCCATACGATCTCTCTCCTCCTTAGAAGAGGGACACTGAGTCTTCGAAAGACTTGTTGGGACCGGGTGCATGTTGACAAGGATACGAGTTCGTAATATTTTAAAATTTTACGTGCAGCGGAAGAATTAGCATAAAATAATTTCAGAAATTATTTTAACCACGTATCTAACATGCGACCTTATGATGTGTGGACGTAATCATAAATTAAAACATTGCGGAAAAGTAAACTAATTTACTTTGTACCTCGCGTAACTCGAAGAAAAGGGACGAGATCCAACCGTAGCGTCCCTTGGAAGCTTCGCCTCTATTCGCGTCCACACCGAGTTCTCTTCGGGATGACTTCGCAAAGTCACGAGTTTTGTGCCGACGAGAACTACTAGATTCTCTAAAGGCACAACTAGAAGAACAAGAGAAAAGAATGGAAACTTACCAACAAGAAACGGAATCTAAATTCCGAGAAGGAAGGAGATGCGTCCCGCTTCTTCTTCTTCTTGTTTGGCTCCTTCTTGATGATGGTTGCTCACGCCAATCTCAAGGTGATGTGAGGGAGGTGCGCCGGCCCTAAGGGGAGGAGGCGCCGGCCCTAGGGTTGAGGTGTGCCGGCTCTTGCAAGAAGAAGTGGGCGCCGGCCCTAGGAGAAGAGAGAAGGAGAGGGAGAGATTAAGAGAGAGGGAGAGAATTAATCTCTTGATTACTCAATTGATTAAGGAATTCAAGCCTAGCCTTGGTTCCTTTATATAGTAACCTCTCCCTTGCCAAGTCTCCCTCTTAACGGAATTTTCATAAGAAATTTATCCTATAAATTCTCTTATTAGTTATTCCGTTTAAGCTAAGTTTTATTATAACTAACTTTATAATAAAACAAATACCTTCTCTCCTTTTATTATGGAATAAATTTTATAAGAAATTTATAACTTTCTTATTATGGAAAAATCAATTCATAATTGATTAAAATAAACCATTCCATGGATCATTTTAATTTCTATGAAAGAATAAATTTCTATAAATTTATTTCTATAAATTTATTTATATAAATTTCTTTACACAAATTTATTTATCCATAATTTATAAAACAAATCGTGCTAGATTTATTTTATTAATTAAACCAAATAAATTGATTTCTTTCCCTTGTTGTGGCCGGCCAAACCAAAGGGGGTTAGCACCCTCTTTGGCCGGCCAAACCAAACCGAACTGATCGCGAATTAAACTCATTTAATTCGCCCAATAAGCCTTCAAAAGACTTAGCCATTTTAAGTTTCCGTTGCGCCTCTGATTAACTCAGATTCGACTTATTTCTCTTGATTGGAAAATCCAATTTTCAACTCGTTTTAAATCCCTTGGATTACTCGTAGTGCGTGTGACTGAATAGGATTTCGATTTATGTTGGCCGTCTATAATCAACTAATTATAGAACGATCATGAGTGGCACCTAGTAGTACATCATGACCCCCAATTAATCGAAAGATCAACGGTTTGACCTCAGAAGTAGTTCTGAAACCCTTCAGCAGCTCTAATGAATCGTGCCCCATTCCCTTCACCATCTTATATCCACTTGGTTCAGGACATGGTCTGTTTGTGTCAGTCCCCACTAGACTGACTACGTCACACCTAGCCCAAGTATTGTCTTTCTCGTCCTTTGGATTTCTAATTACTCTCATGTATTAAGAGACTCGCACTCTAAACATGACATGCTCTGGCCAGAGGCTTTGAGTAACAATCCGACGATAGGCCTGGGTATACATCTCCTCGCAAGGAGTGGTGAATCCTTTGTAGGCTGTTCAAACATCTTCGGGCACTTCGGCTTATACCCAATCATCCTGGGTCCACACCTCCTTGGAGATGCTTGCTTAAGATGTTAAAGTATAAGTCTCCATGACCAAGATGACTTGAACACCACAAGTCAAAGGAACATCGCACTTAAGCTGCAGTAAGAACTTCATTGACATATCTATATAGATTACCATATGAAGTTTTACAGCTAGTCACTCCAATGAACTAGTTCCCTCAACTAGCATCCATGTTTATCTCCGGACATCCCAATGCCACCAGCCAGTGAGAATCAGCTGATTAGAGAATAACCCATGCTAGTCTCAACAGAATTGATAGTGTCCATTTTTATCAATTCATCGACTAGGGATATTTTCAATACTTCACAATTGCACATTTAGAGATAATCACTAGTTGTGATCCCATTACAAATTCTCTTATGCTGTGAATTGTATTGCGGACATTCAGTAGATGAGTTTAAGATCCCAATCAAATACACAAACATGTATACTCAAATAGTGAATTATCATTTATTAAAATAAATGTTTATAATCATAAGGCGATTGCCTTAGGACACTTCTCTCATATCACTAACAAGACTCACACCACGTGACATCGACAGAAATCCCTTCTTGGAATTCTGCTTGGCAAAACGATTTAGTACCTTATCAATATATACACTTTGACTTAAGCCAAGCAATCTCTTAAATCTATCTCTATAGATATTGATGCCTAAGATATAGGCTGCTTCACCTAAGTCTTTCATTGAGAACCAATTTCCTAGCCACGTCTTCATAGACTATAGTAAAGGGATATCATTTCTAATGAGGAGTATGTCATCCACATACAAGATCAGGAAGATAACTGTGCTTCCACTAACCCTCTTGTAGACACAAGGTTCATCTTCATTTTTGATGAAACCAAACGCTTTGATTGCTTCATCGAATCAAAGATTCCAGCTTCGAGAAGCTTTTGCTTTAGCCCATAAATGGACCTTTGCAACTTACATACCTTTCTAGCATGCTCTAAATCTACTAAACCCTCAGGTTGTGTCATGTACACATCCTTGAGTAGATTCCTATTTAGGAATGCGGTTTTAACATCCATTTGCCAGATCTCGTAATCATGGTAAGCTACAATAGCAAGCATGATACAAATAGACTTAAGCATTGCAACCGGTGAAAAAGTTTCATCATAGTCGATACCATGAATCTGTTTGAAACTTTTAGCTACCAATCGCCTTTTATAGGTATGCATAAGACCATCCATGTCAGTCTTTCTCTTAAAGACCCACTTACACCCAATGGGTTTGATCCCCTTAGGTGGATCAACCAAAGTCCATACTTGGTCAGTGTACAAAGTGTTAGGATGTATACTAAAAGACTTGTCTTTTTATATGAACATCTACATTTTGAAAGAGAATTACAACAACACAGTTGCATATTAACATTTGTATATGCATAACGGTATGATACTTTGCATTGTAGATAACATGGTGTGTGGTGACCCACAGAAGATCATGTTATCAGCCCCTTGCATAGTATAAGTAGAGGTTCACAATCGAGATGGAGTTGGACAACCATCGAGATAGTTGTAATATAATTAGGTGTTGTTTATCTTGACCATAGAATTACACTAGTGCACTTTGTGTACATTGAGCAGGACCAAAATAGAGGCGATCCAATTTGTACTGACTTTATAATTGGATCGGACCTTGGTTTATTATGGAGTACAATCTCTATATCTCAATATAATAATGGGCACGTGTATATAATTGCTATTTTTTTGATTTACCAATGGGCGAGATTTATTATGCTAAATCGATAGGCCCGGTAAGTTGAGAAATAATACTATTTATATGGTGTGTCGTTGATTATTGACGGAATCCGTGTCCTGGTGAGTCGAGATGATGATGCCCCCTTGATGAGCTCATAAGGTTCATCATGTTAAACCCTGCAGGTGGATTTGATCCGACATAATGATAAGGTTGAGTGGTACTAGTTAAGGAGATAGAAGTTGATTAATTATAATTATCAGTAATTTAAATTAATCGACGGACATTCGATATCTTAAACATGGGGAGATGGATATACTCATAATAGGTGGAGCCTATATGAAAATATGAGGGCTGGTGAGGAAGTTCAATGGAGATCCTTTAGTGGAATGGATCTTCATTAATGGATTGGATTTGGATCTATTAGCGGGCCAAGACCCAACTTCTCCTCATGGTCCCTATCGTAGCCTTATATATACCCCATGAAGCCATCAAAAAACAAGATTGATTAAGCCTCATATTATTCTTCTTCCTCTTCTCTCTCTCTCTCTCTCTCTCTCTCCCTTTCTCTCTCTCTCTCCTAGGGCACAAGAAGGCCGGCGGGTGGGATAAGAGAAGAACTTGTGTTCTTCTCTTTTCCTCCTCTTCTCCATTTGCGGCATAGTACAAGGAAGGAAGAGGAGTCCTTCTTCTTCCTCTTGGCCGGACGCAGCTGAGGTGGGCGTGGAAGAGACCTGGCGGCGGTGCTTCTTGTCTAGGGGCGGCGGCGGCGATAACCTCCAAGGGAGGTTTTTTCGGCGGCCGAGTGAGGGAGGAGATCATCTCCTTGGCTACTCCTTGAGTCGGCAACAGCAGTAGAAGGAAGGAGGAGGTGGTGGCAGCGAGAAGAAGTGTCTTCTTCTCTTGTGTGGCCGACGGCAACAAAACCCTAGGGTTTTGTTGGCCGGCGCAAGGAGAGGGAAGAAATGAGGTTTTTGCTCTTGTTTGGTGACTTCGGATCTTGGTAGCTCATCGCCCACATGACGTCCAAGAGGGGAGGATCATATGGTAGAAGATCGTAAGGTAAAGAGAGGTATATTTCTCTCTTGGCTCCTCTTTGATCTTTATCATTTCATGTGGTGTGTTAATTAATTATCCTGTATAATTATTTGTTAATTGAAATTGATAATTAATTATTTTGGACCCCGATAGTAAACACAGAAAACGGCGATCCCCTCGTCGTCTTTTCCGCGGTCAATCAATTAGGCGAATTACAAGGCTCGATCTCTGTGATTGGCTAAGTTGTAATTCGAATTGATTGATATGATGACGAGACGGTCGTTTGAGAGACGGGTCTCCATTTGGATTAATTTTTTAATCCGTAGACATGGAGAGGTCTCTCAAGGATGATCAGGTATTCACTTAGGAAACCTGTCGAGCTATTCCTTCAATTGGTATCAGAGCCAGGTTTTCGATTTTGTGTGTTTAGGATTTGGTTAATTTTTTGCACATTATCATATATGTTATTTTTGCTGGATGATATGTGGATGTGTGTAGGCTAACTCTTTGTTGCAGGCACTAGATTCCAACTTATCATGACTTAAATAATGGTTGTATGTGAATGATTGTGTATTATTATAATTAATTGAATTATCGGGGTTGACAAGGCTAGATAGGTATTTAATTTTTGTAATTAAATATGTCACGTGTTTAGCTGAGCTTTTTATTTACTTTCGATCTAGATTTAATGTACACTCCTTCATGGAGTATAGGATCGATGGATGTAAATAATTAGCAAGTCATCTCGGCTCGGAGATCCCTTCAATGGTGGCTTGCGCATGGTGTAGGGAGGAGCGGACGAGGTGACGACACGACTGGGGGCGCATTGGAGATCAAGGCCATGAAAGTTGGAAAAATCTAGGATTTTTCTTATTTGTTACTTTGGTTATGTGCTTGTTGTGTGTGTGTATGAAAATTCCTCAAATTAAATAACTAAGTGGGAGAGGGACCCTAAGGGTCCCGTGACCTCCTTTATAATCTGACAAGTGATGCGAACAAGTCTGCATGTCGGCTCTGAGTGCCTTCCTCCACAACGGATGGGCTTGTTCTGTGGATCACTAGGTCAAAAAAGGTTTTAGGGAATTATTTAGGAGCATGTGATTTTCTCCAACGGAAGACACATAATCCAAGGTAATTTCCTTAGTATCGTGTAATGGTAAACACTTAGATGCAAATAATATTACCCTTCCCAACGGAGTCACTACTATTATTTGTAGGGCCGAAGTGAACCAACTATTAATTTTATTTGTCAAAAAGTTAGGTTTACAAGATAATAAAATTAATGGGTAAAACCTCCTCTAACGAATGTAGAATTCATATACGTCCACACTAACGTGGTAGGCGAATTTCTCGGTGTTTTGAGGTGTTGGTTGATTTTGAAATTATTATTTGAGAAATCAATTTCTTTTTGAAATCTAAAGTTGTGATTGTTGTGATTTTCAGGTAGTTTCAAAATGACCTTTAACCCACTAGCGACCATACTTAAGGAGAATAAATTTACTGGCCCCAATTACATACACTGGAAAAGAAACCTGGACATTGTCCTTACTGCTGAAGAGTACAAATATGTGCTCTTTGAGGAGTGCCCTGAAAAGCCAAGCGAATATTCTGGTGAAGAGCAGAGGGAGCGTTACAAGAAGTGGGTCAAGGCAGATGAGATGGCGCGGTGCTACAATTTGGCATCTATGTCAAATGTATTGCAACATCAGCATCAGGCCATGCCCACTGCTTGCGAGATGATGCTAAACCTCAAGGAGCTCTTCGGGCACCAGGGTCGGGCCGCTAGGCAGGTTGCAATGAAGAACTTGATGACGACTACCATGGTCAAAGGGACACCCGTAAGGGATCATGTCCTTAAGATAATGGTCCACCTCAATGAGATTGAGGTACTTGGAGCACAGATCGACGGGGAAACTGATTGGCATGGCTTGGCGGGTTTCCTAAGCGAATACTTGGTCGTCCTTGAGAGACCTCTCCATGTCTACGGATTAAAAAAATTAATCCGAATAGAGACCCATCTCCCAACGACCATCTCGTCATCGTATCGAACGATTCAAATTACAACTTGGCCAATCTCAAAGATCAAGCCTTGTAATTTGCCTAACCGTTCGACCGAGAAAAGACAACGAGTGGATCGCCGATTTTTGTGTTTATTATCGGGGTCCAAATAATTAATTATTATCTATGATTAAAAAATAATCAAAACAATAATAATCAATTATCACACACATAAAATAATAAGAAAACAATAAGGAACCAAGAGAGAAATATACCTCTCTTTACCTCGAAGCCTTCTACCATATGACCCTTCCCTCCCGGACGTCGTGTGGGCGACGAGCTACCGAGAACCGGAGTCACCAAACAAGAGCTAAAGCCTCTCTCCTTCCTCTCCTTGCTCCGGCCAAACAAAAACTAGGGTTTTGTTGCCGCAGGCCAAACCAAGAGAAGAGCTCCTTCTTCTCTTCACCACCGCCTCCTCCTACCTCTTGCTGTTGCTGCCGATACAAGAAGTAGCCAAGGAGGTGATCTCCTCTCTCAACCGACCACCGGAGAACCTCCCTTGGAGGTTGTCGCTGCCGCGCACCCCTAGCCAAGGTGCACCGCTGCCGGGCCCTTTCCCTCCTCCCTTCGCTTGCGTCCAGCCAAGAAGAAAGTAAAGAGGTCTCCTCCCTTCCTTGTGCCACACCCGAAGTGGAGAGAAAAGAGAGAAGAAAAGGGAAGATGAGTCTTCTCCCTTCCACACCCGCCGACCACCTTTTTGTTGTGACCGGGTGCATGTTGACATGGATGCGGGTTCGTAATTTTAAAATTAATTACGTGCAGCGGAAGGTTTAGCATAAATAATTTCTTAAATTATTTAACCACACATCTAAGCATGCAACCTTATCTTGTCTAGACATGATCATATATTTAAAATTTTACAGAAACGGAAACTAATTTACGTATTACCTCGCGTAACTCGAAGGAAGGGACGAGATCCAACCGTAAGCGTCCCTTGGAAGCTCCGCCTCTATTCGCGTCCACGCCGAGTTTTCTTCAGGATGACTTCGCAAAGCCATGAGTCTCGTGTCGACGAGAACTACTAGATCCTCCAAAGACACGACAAGAATATCAAGAGAGAAGTTGGAAGACTAACCACCAAGCGAAGAACGGAATCAAGATTCCGGAAAGAAGGAAGGAGTTGCGCCCACTTCTTCTCCTTGCGGCAGCAGCTTGGTGGCCGGAGGTGGTTGGTCGCTGGAGCTTGGATGCCAGAGAAGGAGGCCGGTGGTGGCAGTAGCTCACGCCAGCAGGGACCCTTCTTTTAGCCGGCGGCACAAGAGAAGGGAGAGGGGCGGAGAGAAGGAGAGGGAGAGAGCTTATGCCTTGATCTCTTGGATTGATTTCCAAGCCTTGCCTTAGGTCCTTTATATAGTGGCCTCTCAACCGCCAAGTCTCCTTTTTCTTATGGAATAAATTTTCATAAGAAATTTATCATATAAATTTTCTATGACTTATTCCATCATGCTAAGTTTTATCATATTTTAATTCATGATAAAAATCAACCAAGTCTCCTTTTTTCTTATGGAATAAATTTTCATAAGAAATTTATCATATAAATTTTCTTATCATGAAAAATCAATCCATGATTGATTTTATAAAATAAAATAAACCAATCCATGGTTCATTTTAATTTTCATGAAAAATAAATTTCTTTATCATGGTAAATCAATCCATGATTGATTTTATAAAATAAAATAAATCAATCCATGGTTCATTTTAATTTCGATGAAAAATAAATTTCTTTATATAAATTTCTTTATCATGGTAAATCAATCCATGATTGATTTTATAAAATAAAAATAAACCAATCCATGGTTCATTTTAATTTCCATGAAAAATAAACCAAACCTTGGTTTATTATATAAAAATTTATATCATCCATAATTTTATAAAACAAACCACACTTGGTTTATTTTATAAATTGAACCAAACAATTTGGTTCTCTCCCTTTGTTGTGGCCGGCCAAGCAAAGAGGGTGGAGACCCTCTTTGGCCGGCCCATCCAAGCCACGCCCCAATGAATTAAACTCATTTAATTCATCTATTAAGTCTTCAAAAGACTTAGCCATTTTACGCTTCCGATGCGTCTCTGAAAAATTCAGATTCGACTTATCGTTTGGCTCAACCAAACCTAATCTCTCTTGAATGGAAAATTCAATTTTCAACTCATTTTAAATCCCTCGGATTACTTGTAGTGCGTGTGACTAAATAGACTTTCGATTTATGTTGGCCGTCTATAATTAACCAATTATAGAACGATCATGAGTGGCACCTAGTAGTACATCATGATCCCCAATTAATCGAAAGATCAACGGTTGATCTCAGAAATAATTCTGAAACCCTTCAGCAGCTTTAATGAATCGTGCCTCATTCCCTTCACCATCTTATACCCACTTGGTTCAGGACATGGTCTATATGTGTCAGTCCTCACTAGGCTGACTACGTCACACCTAGCCCAAGAAACGTTTTCTCATCTTACGGATTCTAATTACTCTCATGTATTTAAGAGATTCATACTCTGAACATGTCATGCTCTGGCCAGAGGCTTCGAGTAACAATCCGACGATAGGCCTCGGGTATACATCTCCTCCAAGGAGTGGTGAATCCTTTGTAGGTTGTTCAAACATCTTCGGGCACTTCGGCTTATACCCAATCATCCTGGGTCCACACCTCCTTAGAGATGCTTGCTTAAGATGTCAAAGTATAACCCTCCATAACCAAGATGACTTGAACACCGCAAGTCAAAGGAACATCGCACTTAAGCTGCAGTAAGAACTTCACTGACATAACTATATGTAGACTACCATATGAAGTTTTAAAGCCAGTCACTCCAATGAACTAGTTCCCTTAACTAGCATTCGTGTTTATCTCCGGACATCCCAATGTCACCAGCCAGTGAGAATCAGCTGATTAGAGAATAACCCATGCTAGTCTCAATAGAATTGATAGTGTCCGTATTTATCAATTCATCGACTAGGGACAATTTCAATACTTCACAATTGCACATGTAGAGATAATCACTAGTTGTGAATTCATCACAAATTTTCTCATGCTGTGAATTGTATTGTGGACATTCAGTAAATAAGTTTAAGATCTCAATCAAATACACAAACATGTATACTCAAATAGTGAATATTCATTAAAATAAATGATTACAATCATAAGGCGATTGCCTTAGGACACTTCTCTCATATCACTAACACTTTTGACCTAGGAGAGAGAGAGAGAGAGGGAGAGAAATAATATGAGGCTTAATCAATCTCATTTCTTGATGGCTTCATGGGATATATATAGGGCTAAGGTAGGGACCAAGAGGAGGAGTTGGATCTTGGCCCGCTAATGGATCTAAAACCAATCCATTAATGAAGATCCATTCCACTAAAGGATCTCCATTGAACTTCCTCACCAACCCCCATATTTTCATATAGGCTCCACCTATTATGAGTACATTCATCCCCTCATGTTTAAGATATCGAATGCCCGTCGATTAATTTAAATTACTGACAATTTTAATTAATAAACCTCTGGATCCTTGACTAGTACCACTCAACCTTATCATCATGTCAGATCAAGTCTACCTGCAGGGTTTAACATGATGAACCTTAGCATCATCATCTCGACTCACCAGGACACGGATTCCGTCAATAATCAATGACACATCATATAATTAATATTATTTCCCAACTTACCGGGCGTATCGATTTAGCAGAATAAATCTCGCCCATTAGTAAATCAAAGAAATAAATATTAACTATATGTGCCCGTTATTATATCAGGATTTAGGGATTGTACTCCATAATAATCTGAGGTCCAATTCAATTATTAAGTCAGTACAAATTGGATGACCTCTAGTTTTGGTCCTGCTCAATGCACACAAAACATACTAGTGTAATTCTATGGTCAAGACAAACCACACCTAATTACACTACAACCATCCCGATGATTTGTCCAACTCCATCTCGGCTGTGAGCCTCTTCTTATACTATGCAAGGGACTGATAACATGATTCTCTGTGTGTCATCACACACCATGTTATCTACAATACAAAGTATGGGACTTTTAAGCATATACTAATATAAATATGCATCTGTGTTGTTGTGATTCTCTTTTCAAAATGTAGATGATCTTGAATATAAAAAGAACAAGTCTATTAATATACACATCTAACAGAAACCCAGGTCGATATAATACTTCAGTCTCTGCCTAGGAGTTTTGAGCAGTTTTGGCTCAACTACAACATGAACAAGCATGAATATGAGTTAGGGAACTTCTAGGAGAACTCCAGGCGGTAGAGGGACTTTTTTGTCAGAATTCTCAGGCCTTGGTTACTGATAAGTATCATTTTGTTGACTATTTAAGGTTCTAGGATCTATTTTTGACTCATGTTTTACTTGCTTAATGGTGGATTTATCCTAGATTCTAGGATTTATATTCTTTTTAGACCTAATTGCAAATGGTGATATATTTAAGTTGTTTTGTCACTAAATTTTTGATCTACTTTTGTAGGCATCAAATGGTCAGGGACCTAGGTCATGTTGGGTCAAAGTTGAGTCAAAAGTGGATTGGATCAAGTGATCAAGCGTCAACTAGTTTGGACCGTCCGATGCAAGAACGATTAGATCTAGACCATCTGAGAACTTCTGATCAATCCGAGCTGGAATGGTTAGAACCCTAGGCTTCAAATGATCAGGGACCTAGGTCATGTTGGGTCAAAGTTGAGTCAAAAGTGGATTGGATCAAGTGATCAAGCGTCAACTAGTTTGGACCGTCCGATGCAAGAACGGTTAGATCTAGACCATCTGAGAACTTCTCATCAATCCGAGCTGAAATTAAGGTTAATCGAGCGATTAGATCAAGATCTGAAGGTTTCAGCCCAATCGGAGATCATCTAGCTGTTGGATCATGATCAGAGGGATCTAGACCATCCATTCAAAGATCAAGGTGATCTGAACCATCCGTTGGAGATCTGGCAGATCCGAGCTACCCCGAGGATGATCCTGACCCCTGATCAAGATCTGGGAAGTTTGAGTCAAATCGGACGAAGATCAACCGTTGGATGGAAGTGAAATGATCTGGGCCGTTCACTGTTTTAACTACATAAACAGATTCCCCTGTTCAGATCTGGCGTCGCGTCTTCGCCAGTCGTAGTTGCTTCTTTGAGTTTTCCTTCATCAGTTCTTCATTTCTTTTGCGATTTTCTTCAGTGAAGGCGTGGCCATCTCGATCACAACCTTGGAGCAAGATTTGGATCGTTGGGAGGAAGCTTCAGTGGCGATTTTAGCTCAAGATTACGTCGGATGCAGAGCTGTTTGAGGGTTTCGGCAGATCTGTGATCCAATCGCTTGGATCTCACCCGCGTGCCATTTCCGTCCATTTGAGCCATCTGTAGTGGTCCTTGGATGTGCTCAGAAGCTTTTTAAATCACCATCGCGATCCATTAAAGTGAGATCAAGGAGATTCGATTGGATTTCCCAGCTGCGTGCAGTTTGTGAGCAGATCTGAAATGGAGCTAATTTTCCCATTGATTTGCGAGTTGAAGGGGTTCTTGGCTTGCTCTTGTGTGACGGCAAGGAAGTCTTGAGACAAGGGAATGGTCGAGGATTAGTTTTCTTATTGTATTTCTAATTCTAGCTGTAATTTCATTTCTGAAATGTTGTTTCGTTTCTGAATTTTGTTGCAGCTGCTGTAGTTTACCTTTCCGAATTGATTCTGCTTTAATTAGTGATTTGAATATGTTCTTTCATTAGATAGCTAGCTTGTTTAGTTAATACTTCACTTAATTTCATTTGCTTTTCAATTTCATCCTTGCGTATTAGATTTTTTTTTTAGCTGCGTATCAGTTTTTGTTCAGCATTTCAGTTACATTTTTGTCTCGTATCCACTGTTGTAGTTTCTTTTCCGATCAGTTCCTGCTTTGATTAGAGTTGCAAGTCAGCACTTTTATTAGATAGATTGTTTTTGCAATGACCAATTGGATTTAGATCAGTTTTCTTTGCTTTGAGTCATATCTGTATTTCTGTTCAGCCCTGTTCTTGCGTATCAGTTCTATTCCATTTGTATCAGTCCTATTTCAGCAACTTTCAGCTGATAGTCTTTGAATTTGTGTCAAGGAACATTAGATCTTCTTGAGCTTCTCTGAATTTAGAATAGTTAACTCGGATTCATGCTTGCATTTTGCTTGTTTCTGAAATCGAGTTGCTGCTGCACCCTTTTTACTTATTTCTGCATTTCTGAATTCATGTCTTCAATTAGTTGTTTCTGAATTGGTTAGATTCTTTTCTGCAGTTTCAGTGTTTCATTCTTGCAGCCAATTTCGAGCACTTGATCTTACTTGTTTTGTTTGTTTGTTATGCATTTGAATTGTTCTACATTTCTGCACTCTCATTCTGAATTCCTGTACAATAATTTCTGCATACATGTTTCTGAATAGACCTGCACTTTTAGCTAAAATTTCTTCAGTCACTCTTGCGATTTGCTTCCTTGGTAGCTTTGCTTTCCAATGCTTAGTCGACTAGTTTCATTTCAGGATTGTTAGTAGTAACTCTGGCACTCTGTACCAATTTTGGCACATAAGTTTTCTTCCTTTGCGTAATAAGTTTGTTTCATTTTCTTTTCACTTTGTATCAAGATGGAACCACAACATTAATTGGTATCAATTTACCTGCAATTTTAATGTACTAAGGAGTTGGCTATCAACTAGTATTGCATTTGGCCATTTCTGAATTTCTTTGCATCTGTTGGCTCCCAAAAGTTGTAGCTAGTCTGTGTAGAGATTGTATGTTCTAGAAAATTGCCATCACTAGTTGAATTTACTTTGCTTAGCTAATCTAGTTAAGTTTCTTCCTTTTGCATTGTGTTTCCACTTCTGAATTGCAACCCAAACCCAAATTATACTCGAAACCCAAAAAATATTTGATGACACATAAACTCGAGCACGAATCGAACAACTTGAACTAGCCCTAGGAAAAATACGACCTGTGGCCCCTTTACTACGCTTTTATTCTTTGATTGCAAAAAGGGTTTCCAGCTTATAAATATCTAAATTTGAGACCCACATTCGTGACACCTCTTTTGGGTCCATCAAATTTTTGGCGCCGTTGCCAGGGAATCTTCTAGTTGATTTATTTGATTTTTGCTTGTGTGCTTATGGACATATCATTTGATTCTATTTTCTTTTGTTTTATCTTTTGTATACGGTTGCTGCCATTTTTCTTGTTTGTTTTGTGACAGGACTGCAAGATCAAAATGTTTTCACCAGAGGACTGTAAAGAGATCATAAGTGCACTGTTAGAGTTAAAGTTTTGGGTGAATTATGTGAACCAACAAAGATCCAACAGTCATTCATCTACTTACCAGCCGCCATGTCAACAGTTTCAGCAGCAAAACCAATGTTTTCAGCAAGGCACTCAGAATTTTCAGCAACCAAACTATCAAATTCAACATGGGCAGCCACAATGTCAGCCTCTCAACCAATTTCAGCAAACAAATCAGTTTTTTCAACCACAATTTCAACAATGTCAACAAGATTTCCAATTTCAAGGTCAGAATTTTCAGCAAGACACTCAGAATTTTCAGCCCCAACTATTCAGCAATTCAATCAACAATGTCAGCCCCAACTTCATAATTTTTAGAACAATAATGTCCAGCAACATCATCCTTGCTATCAACCCAATTTTCAGCAGTTTAATCAACCCATTCAACCATCTGAGCAGCCCCAACTATTTGATTTTCAGAATTCACAGCCTACTCATGGACTTCAGTAGCTTTTTGCTACATTTCAAGACCAACAGGAGTTCTACACCAAGCTTCAAAACCTTAGAAGATGCCTTGAAAAATGGGTTGATCAATTGAATCAAACAGAAGTCGAAAGATCAGGACAATTATCTCCTCAGGCTACTCAGGATTTTAAGGGGCATGATTGTGAACTAACTTGGAGGTTGGTGGAAGAAGAAGAAAAAGTCATCAAAATCAGGAAACCTAGAGCATGCATCCCTCCAGAGATTCCTGTTCAAAATTCAATTCCAATTTTTTCAGCTCAAGAAAAAGATTCTGAAGCACTACAGGACCCTTCTCATCTTTTATTTTGTGATGATAGTGTTATTGATGGTCCTAATTTTTCTAATATGGTTGTTGCAGATATTACAGAAGAAGCATGCATAGAAGATGATTCTACAGGTGTAGGGGATTGCACAGAGCCTCAGGGACCACCACCATTGACCGATACATTAGAAAATTCAAAGGACAAGCCAGAAAGTGTAGGGACTTGCATGTTGGGAGCAAGAACCCAAGGATCACATATTCCAGTTGAGTGTCCACGAGAACATGAGCACGACCAGGTAAGTATTTTTCCTTTTCCTTTAGAAAATTTCAGAGAGGTGTCTAAAATTGCATGTGAAGCATGTCTTGATACATCTTTTGTGAAAAATAATGATGAAAATTCCATATAGGCACCCAGGCTTGATTTTATGCATTGCAAAGATATTCTTGATACATATTATGCTGAAACTGATTGTGAAAATTTTTTAGAAGAGCCTGAAATTGAAGTTGTTTATTGTGAAGAATCTCTTGCTATATCTTATGCTGAAGTTGAATGTGAAAAACTTATGGAGATACCCAAGATTGATCTTATTGGCTATGAAACATTTCTTGATATACCTTTGATGGAATTTAATTGTGAAAAATTTTTAGAAGAGCCTGAAATTGAAGTTGTTTATTGTGAAGAATCTCTTGTTATTTCTTATGCTGAAATTGAGTGTGACAAACTATTGGAGGTACCCGAGATTGATTTTATTGACTGGGAAATATTTCTTGATATATCTTATGTAGAAACTGCTTGTGAAAAATTCACTGAGGTACCAAAAATTGATTTTATTGGATATGATGCATTGTTGGATACATTTCATGTAGAGATTGATGGTATTACATTTCTATATTACCCTGCTGCACGCATGAGAGATGTATTACATGGTTTTGCAGGGTCCAGAAGACTTATGGAGTGGGTGCTCCATCTGAATAGACTCCAACCTCCTGGAAGAACTTTCAAAAGGCATCAAGAAGGATGAGATGATTTTACTTTAATTCGAAGCACTCCACCTCTTACATGGGTCTTGTACCTGAATCGCCTTCGGCCACCTGAACAATTTTTTGTAAAGTTCAAGTGTGGGGGAGACATGCACCGTGACATAGATGAAATGAAGGAAGCTTTTTCAGCTACCTCTACTCCTCCACTACCACGATGGAGGTTATTGCTTGATAGACTCCGACCGCCAGAAATAAAGGGGAGTTCGTTCCTTCTTGCATTTTTTTCATTGCATGTTTCATTTTTATGTTCTTTAGAAGTAGAATTTTCTTTTAAAAGAGTTCTTGCTAATAAATGCGTGAATAGAGTAGAATGAATAAATAGACATTGTAAATACCATTTTATATCTTTTGGCACTTCTCCTTAATGAATAGGAATAAATGTATCCCTCTAGGTTATCTTCATATCATTTTAGAGTCTTTTGAAAATAAATTAAATTTGGTTGTTAAAACTTAGGGTTTGAGCTCATGGATGAAATCTTGGATGCTTGAGTACTACTTGGCCATGGATTCTTGATTGAGGACTTGAGATGAATTATTTGTACCTAGTGAGGATTAGCTTTATTTTTGTGACACATATATGTGATTGTACTCTAGAACTTGCTTAGATTCTTTCAAAACCATATTTCAATGATTGGATCACATCTATAGAGGCTAATAAATTTGTTTACCTTTCCATGTCAATTCTTGGCAATAATCATGTTCATTCTATTTTTCTTTCCTTATTTCCTACTCCTAACCATACTTTCTAGGGACTGTTTGTTTGGGGATGTTCTTTGATGTTATTTTGCCCGAGATGGACAAAGGATTAAGTGTGGGGGAGTGGTTAGTGTTTTGGAATGAATTTTCATCGAGGAAACACTTCATTTGAAAAAAAATCATGTGCCAATTGAGTGAGTTTGGTGTCAAGAATGCACAAGAAGAAGTGGATAAGGATGGAACAAATTGGAGTATTTAGATTTCTCATCATTCTTTGAAGATCCAAGTGACACGTAAAAAAATTGGCACGCAAGAGAAAAGAATTTGTGCCAAAGTGATAAAAAAACCAAGTGCCAATTTGAGTTTGGGAGGTGAAGTTGTTCTTTCATTGTGAATCCGGCTGCAACATGTGCAGATTAATTGCAAAGGAATTCTGAAACCTGCTGATCCAAAATAGAAATGGTGGCTGCTTTGATGTTTTAGATCAGAACAGAGTTGTCACCAAAAATTCAGAAGCTCACGGTAGAGTAAAAACAAGCAAACAGCAGAGTAAAAACAAGAGTAGCAATTCATGTTAAGCTCACGGCATTGTAGGATTGGTAATGATTTGGATAAGAATTTGGGGAGCTGAGCACATCAGGATTGAACAAAATAGAGAACCAAAATGGGAAGTAGCAGCTGAACAGAAAAAAAAGAACAGTTTGAAAAAAAAAACAAGGAAGCAAAAGAAACAAAGTGGCAAGAGTGAAATTGTGGCACCATGAAGCAAGTGAAGTTTCTTTCATCCGAATCAATTGCTTGCTCCACTACACGTCTGACCTTGCTAGAGGATTTTGAAAAAAAAAAGAAAGAAGAGGGAAAAAAAAGAAAACAAGTGGCACACAAAAACCAAATTGGCACATTGAGACAAAAAGGGTTCTTTACATCCGAATCAAAAGTATTATCCAAGACTTACTCACCACATTTTTGACTTCATTATATGGACTGACAAGAGGGCAAAGTGCATCAAGAATATTCTTGAACATCCAAGTCTTCCACTTTATCAATTTTGCTATTTTCTTAGTTGTTACTTCATTTCTACCATTTCATATGTCTTTCACTTTTAAATAAACTTTTATAGATGTAGATTTGAATCATGAATAATGGTGGAGAGTAGATAACAAGCAAGCCTATGGTAGTGCAAAAAGCATGTGTGTATGAGTTAGCTCCATTTTCATCATGTACTTAGAACTTAGGAAGAGAGCCACCAAAAATTTCCCTTGAGAGGTTTAGTGAGTGAAATTCATCTCAATGAATCATGAAGGTTGAATTTGTTAAGTTGTTGATTTAAGGACAAGATATTAATCCATAGAGCTTAGATTTTTGAGAATTAACAACCCTAGGTAATTTCTTTTCAATTGCTTCTACTTATGTTTGAGAAAAGCTAGGGGATACATATTTAGTACATTTCGCGAGACGCTCAAGCTTAAGTGTGGGAGAGTTGATAAGTATCATTTTGTTGACTATTTAAGGTTCTAGGATCTATTTTTGACTCATGTTTTACTTGCTTAATGGTGGATTTACCCTAGATTCTAGGATTTATATTCTTTTTGGACCTAATTGCAAATGTTGATATATTTGAGTTGTTTTGTCACTAAATTTTTGATCTACTTTTGTAGGCTTCAAATGATCAGGGACCTAGGTCATGTTGGGTCAAAGTTGAGTCAAAAGTGGATTGGATCAAGTGATCAAGCGTCAACTAGTTTGGACCGTCCGATGCAAGAACGGTTAGATCTAGATCATCTGAGAACTTCTGATCAATCTGAGCTGGAATGGTTAGAACCCTAGGCTTCAAATGATCAGGGACCTAGGTCATGTTGGGTCAAAGTTGAGTCAAAAGTGGATTGAATCAAGTGATCAAGCGTCAACTAGTTTGGATCGTCCGATGCAAGAACGGTTAGATCTAGACCATCTGAGAACTTCTCATCAATCCGAGCTGGAATTAAGGTTAATCGAGCGATTAGATCAAGATCTAAAGGTTTCAGCCCAATCGGAGATCATCTAGCCATTGGATCACGATCAGAGGGATCTAGACCATCCATTCAAAGATCAAGGTGATCTGAACCATCCGTTGGAGATCTGGCAGATCCGAGCAATCCTGAAGATGATCCTGACCCCTGATCAAGATCTGGGAAGTTTGAGTCAAATCGGACGAAGATCAACCGTTGGATGGAAGTGAAATGATCTGGGTCGTTCACTGTTTTAACTACATAAACAGATTCCCCTGTTCAGATCTGGCGTCGCGTCTTCGCCAGTCGTAGTTGCTTCTTCGAGTTTTCCTTCATCAGTTCTTCATTTCTTTTGCGATTTTCTTCAGTGAAGGCGTGGCCATCTCGATCACAACCTTGGAGCAAGATTTGGATCGTTGGGAGGAAGCTTCAGTGGCGATTTTAGCTCAAGATTGTGCCGGATGCAGAGCTGTTTGAGGGTTTCGGCAGATCTGTGATCCAATCGCTTGGATCTCACCCGCGTGCCATTTCCGTCCATTTGAGCCATCTGTAGGGGTCCTTGGATATGCTCAGATGCTTTTCAAATCACCATCGCGATCCATTAAATTGAGATCAAGGAGATTGGATTGGATTTCCCAGCTGCGTGCAGTTTGTGAGTAGATCTGAATTGGAGCTAATTTTCTCATTGATTTGCGAGTTGAAGGGGTTCTTGGCTTGCTCTTGTGTGACGGCAAGGAAGTCTTGAGACAAGGGAATGGTCGAGGATTAGTTTTCTTATTGTATTTCTAATTCTAGCTGTAATTTCATTTCTGAAATGTTGTTTCGTTTCTGAATTTTGTTTCAGCTGCTGTAGTTTACCTTTCCGAATTGATTCTGCTTTAATTAGTGATTCGAATATGTTCTTTCATTAGTTAGCTAGCTTGTTTAGTTAATACTTCACTTAATTTCATTTGCTTTTCAATTTCATCCTTGCGTATCAGATTTTTTTTTTTAGCTGTGTATCAGTTTTTGTTCAGCATTTCAGTTACATTTCTGTCTCGTATACACTGCTGTAGTTTCTTTTCCGATCAGTTCCTGCTTTGATTAGAGTTGCAAGTCTGCACTTTTATTAGATAGATTGTTTTTGCAATGACCAATTGGATTTAGATCAGCTTTCTTTGCTTTGAGTCATATCTGTATTTCTGTTCAGCCCTGTTCTTGCGTATCAGTTCTATTCCATTCGTATCAGTCCTATTTTAGCAACTTTCAGCTGATAGTCTTTGAATTTGTGTCAAGGAACATTAATCTTCTTGAGCTTCTCTGAATTTAGAATAGTTAACTCGGATTCATGCTTGCATTTTGCTTGTTTCTGAAATCGAGTTGCTGCTGCACCCTTTTTACTCATTTCTGCATTTCTGAATTCATGTCTTCAATTAGTTGTTTCTGAATTGGTTAGATTCTTTTCTGCAGTTTCAGTGTATCATTCTTGCAGCCAATTTCGAGCACTTGATCTTACTTGTTTTGTTTGTTTGTTATGCGTTTGAATTGTTCTACATTTCTGCACTCTCATTCTGAATTCCTGTACAATAATTTCTGCATACATGTTTCTGAATGGACCTGCACTTTTAGCTAAAATTTCTTCAGTCACACTTGCGATTTCCTTCCTTGGTAGCTTTGCTTTCCAATGCTTAGTCGACTAGTTTCATTTCAGGATTGTTAGTAGTAACTCTAGCACTCTGTACCAATTTTGGCACATAAGTTTTCTTCCTTTACGCAATAAGTTTGTTTCATTTTCTTTTCACTTTGTATCAAGATGGAACCACAACATTAATTGGTATCAATTTACCTGCAATTTTAATGTACTAAGGAGTTTGAAATCAACTAGTATTGCATTTGGCCATTTCTGAATTTCTTTGCATCTGTTGGCTCCCAAAAGTTGTAGCTAGTCTGTGTAGAGATTGTATGTTCTAGAAAATTGCCATCACTAGTTGAATTTACTTTGCTTAGCTAATCTAGTTAAGTTTCTTCCTTTTGCATTGTGTTTCCACTTCTGAATTGCAACCCAAACCCAAATTATACTCGAAACCCAAAAAATAGTTGACGACACATAAACTCGAGCACGAATCGAACAACTTGAACTAGCCCTAGGAAAAATACGACCTGTGGCCCCTTTACTACGCTTTTATTCTTTGATTACAAAAAGGGTTTCCAGCTTATAAATATCTAAATTTGAGACCCACATTCGTGACACCTCTTTTGGGTCCATCAGTTACTCAGAGAGTTTCTACTTCTGTGCCGAAAGGCAGAAAGAAGAAGAAACAAGGTAGGCACAAGAAGGCAGCAGGATCGCAGGGACCTCGGACTGGCATGAAGAAGCCGAGAGGCAAGTGCTTCACGTGTAAGCAAACTGGACATTGGAAGGCGAACTGTCCCCGTCGTCAAGACAAAGGTATTTCTTCGTGCTTAGTCGTTGAAACATGTTTAGCGATGCTATCGACTGATACCTGGTGCGTAGATACGGGACCCACTGATCATGTCTACAACTCTTTGCAGGGGTTCCATGAAACCCGACGACTAGCTCAAGGGGAAATCATCGTCTACATGGGCAATGCTACAGAGGTGGCGACAGTTGCAGTGGGAGACATTTATTTATCTTTTGATAGGAATAAAGTTTTGGTTTTGAGAAATTGCTTATATGTACCCTCTTTTAGAAAGAACTTGATTTTAGTTTCTAGATTAATAAAGGATGGATATTCTATTATTTTTAATAACAAAGTTGTTATAAAGAGAAATAAAGAGATTATCTGTTCGGGTACTATGATTAACAATTTGTATACTCTAGAACCAAAAGCTCCCACGATGCAAATAGAGGCCAATAACTCATCATCTAACCAAAATAAGAGAAAGGAACCTTCAAAAATGAACCAGACATATCCTTGGCATCTTAGGCTTGGTCATATTAACCTTAGTAGGATTCAGAGGTTGATAGCCGATGGGCCCTTGGGTTCATTGGTGGTAGAAGACTTCCCAACCTATGAGTCTTGCTTGGAAGGTAAGATGAGCAAAAGGCCTTTCACGGCTAAGGGGTATAGAGCCAAAGATGTGTTAAAACTGGTTCATTCTGATTTATGTGGTCCTATGTCCATCCAGGCTTGCGGTGGCTTTGAATACTTCGTCACTTTTATAGACGACTATTCAAGGTATGGGTTCATTTACCTGATGCGTCGCAAGTCTGAATGCTTTGATAAGTTCAAAGAATTCAAGGATGATGTGAAGAAACATCGAGGTAAAAGTATCAAGACACTACGATCAGATCGTGGTGGCGAATACCTCTTGGGATAGTTTAGGACCTACTTATCAAAGGCTGGGATTCAGTCCTATTGACTGCACCCGGTATGCCCCAACAGAACGGTGTAGCAGAAAGAAGGAATATGACTCTTATTGAGATGGTTTGGTCAATGATGAACTACTCTAAGTTGTCAGATTCGTTCTGGGGATATGCTCTGGAAATAGCAGTGTATATACTGAACTTGGTACCATCTAAGTCAGTCCCTTCTACTCCCACAGAACTGTGGACTGGGCCAAACCCTAGTCTAGTACTGTAGAGACCGGTGCCGTCGATAGAGGGGGGGGGTGAATATCGACTAAAAAAACTTTTGCAAAAGTGTGGAAAACTCGTCTTTCGATTGTTCGTTCTAATCAAAGAGTTAGTAGCACAGCAGAAAATAAACAGGAACTAAAATGAAAGACAACTCAGAATGCACACGGGATTTTTTACTTGGTTCCCAACCCCCTAGGGTCAGTACATCCAAGGCCTAAGCACGGGAAACACCCGTCCACTAATGGTCCCCTTTCCGGACATTACGGAGGCGGTGAAACCCATCTTACAGTGCAAGATTTACAATCAAAAGTATAAAAGAAATTAAGTGCATAAAGTAAATAAAACCAAACAGAGAGTCGAAGACTCGGCAGATCTAGAACTCCAAAGTGTCGCGCACTTCCTCCCGGAAGCTTCCTTGGTCGCAGAGCTTCATCGTTAGCTCGTTATCATCACTTGGAATGCCTAGAATGATCTTAGAATTATTGTTTTGAGCTGAGGGGTCGAAGCCCTTTTTATAGCTTTGTTTGGGGCGCCTGTGATGCTATGGGGTGCCTCATAACCCTTGGTCAAAGCTCATCCTCGCGCCGAACTCGCAGCAGGGATAAAACCCTCTTCCCAGGTGCCTGACCCATACAGGGCGCCTGGGAACTCTCAGGCGCCTGGCAATCCAGGGGAGGCACCCTGATGGTCTGGGGCGCCTATATTGATACAGGTGCCCTAGACAACATTCCAAGCAGCTTCTTCTTCCTTGTTACCTTGTCTATCTTGTCTCCAACTTTAGGTACCTACCAAACATTTAAAGACAAGACAAATATGCAGACAATCTTAACCTTAGATATTAGTTCTGACTTCGAATTTCCCACAAAATGCTAGAACGAACCGACGCCTATGTTCCCATCCCGGGGGGACGCGCCTTTCTCCTACTCCTCTCAGGAGATGGTTGCCACCCGACCCATCCGGTTGGACTTTTGCCCAGCCTTACTCACCAGGACTTTTGCCCAATCTTACGACCAGGACTTCGTGCCCAGTCTACGACCAGGACTTATTGCCTAACTTCACTTGTCAGGACTTTTGCCCAGTTTCACTCACCAGGACTTTGTGCCCAGTCCACGACCAGGACTTATTGCGCAACTTCACTCATCAGGACTTCGGTGCCCAGCCCTTGGCCAGGACTTATTGCCCAATTCCACGAACTAGGACTTCGTGCCCAACCCTCGGTCAGGTCTTAGGTGCCCAGCCCACGGTCAGGACTTAGTGCCCAATTCATGATCAGGACTTAGTATCCAATTCTTTGAACCAAGACATATTGCCTAGGTTGACTAGGACTTTCCTTCACTTTGGTACTATATTTTTTGACTACCCTTCTCTTGTTCAATGTATCACTAACTTATGCATATTGTTAAACATTGAAACACTTAGAGGAGGACATCACTGATGCATCTTGCACTAATAATCTCCCCCTTTTTGATGTTTGACAATATCTTAAGTTAGATTGGATTAAAGGGATAAGTTATAATCCTTGGGATAAAATGGAAAAAATTGATCTAAGTTTTGAAAACACATTTTGATCCTTTGAGAAAAAATTTCTAACTTAAGCTCACTGTCCCCCCTTTTGAAAAAATATTTTGATTGCCATTTTGATCCTTTGGGAAGAAAAAAAATTTCTAACTTAAGCTCACTCTCCCCCTTTGTCATACATCAAAAAATGACAAAACGAACTTAACCAACAATGATAATTAGAAAAAATTTCTTTTTGAAAGTACTTAGTATAAATTTTGAAAGAAACAATTTTCGAAACTCTTTCCTTTTTATTTTGAAACACATATAAAGAACCAAGTGCTTAGATTGCACCTAAAATATGCACTTTAGAAACTATGATATACTTTTAAAGTTTTACTTAGAATTTTCACTTAAAAAAATATGCACTTTTAAAAAAATCTTCACTTGACAAATATAGTGCACTTTGAAAAATATTGTGCAAAAACTTGTATTTTAAAAGATATTTTACACTTCAAACATCAGTACTTTGAAAAAATATTGGAAACAATTGTTCATTGAAAAATCTTGCACTTAACACATATTTTTTTAAAAAATATTGTACTTAGTATTTTGAAAAATATTAGAAAAACCAATTTATACTTTGAAAAATATTTTGCATTTAACAAATATTAGCACTTTGAGAAATATTTGTACTTTAAAAAATATTTGTGCTTTGAAAACTATTAGTACTTTGAAAACCATTAGTACTTTTGAAAATTATTATTACTTTGAAAACTATTATGTACTTTTTAAAAAATATAAGTACTTTTTGAAAAATATAAGTACTTTTGAAAAATATTATTTTTAAAACATAATATTTTACTTGACTTGATTTCTTTTCCAGTCTGACACAATCCTAGGAAATCTTGTTAACTACAGGATGTTTCCCTAAGTGTCCTGGAAATTCTCCCAATTCAAGTAAGTATTATTTCCAAAAGTATTCCAAAAAGATTTTATAAGCCAAAATTTTTTTTGAAAGTGATAAAAATGATAGTATTTTGAAATAAAAATTACTTATGTTTTCAAAAGGATTTTGAAAATACAGTGCATGAAAACATATTATTTTGAAATGTTCAATAATTCTTTTAATTTGACCTCTCCCTAAACTTGACACAGTCCTTGGAAGCTTGTTGACTACAAGTACTCTTCCTCTGAGTCCTTAAGATTTGGTTCAGCCCAAAAGAATTATCTAATAATTTTAAAAAAATAATTGTCAAAAATAATTTCTTTTGATTTAGACTCCCCCTAAATTTTACATATCTTAGGAGTCCTTGTAGATAATGAAGTAGACTTCCTCTGTGTTTTTAGGGTTTATCAAAATCAAAATAACAATTTTGAATGACATTTTGAGTATGGTAATTTTCAAAGAGATAATTTTCTAGGAGATAATTTTCGAAAACACAACTTGGAATGATGATAATTTTTAAAGTACAATTTTCAAAAAATATTTTGAAATGATAGTGATTTTTAAAGCACAGTTTTCGAAAGATAATGAAACTTTTAAAAACACTCTCCTTGTATCCGACACCGTTTGACTCTATCTAAGTGCCTTAAGGGACTTTAGTGTTGACCTATAGGCTTGTGTCTAATTGTGTAGGTCAAATAATTTTTCAAAAGGATATAATTTTGAAAATTTATAATATATAAACAACCAAACAAGCATGAAATCCATAAAAACAATATTATGTTAAAGCGCTATTTTGAAAATAGATTTTAAAAAAAATATTCTAAGAATTTTGGAAAACAATTTTTGGAAAGAATTTTTCAATTTATTAGTCCTTAACATCTCACTCATTCTAAATGTCTCAGTACAAGCAAGCATGGTTGCCTTATGGGTGTATCGTGAGATGCTTGAATAATTTTTATTTGAATTATCGTTAAGTTGAAGATTTAATTAAAACTTGTGTTAGATTCAAATTTATCAAATAGTAAATTGAATTTGAGTTTCGATAATTGGCTTCCCGGTCTTGGCGAGGCACAGAGGCCTTCTTTGGCTGTAGCCTTATTGGAGCAACAACCCTTTCCTTGACAAAGCCTTTTACCGAAAGTTCATTTTCAAATTACTTCTTAAAAATTTTTGGTCTAACTAGCTTAGGTTTTGGATCGGTAGCTTCGGCTAGTTCCACCAGACTAAACAGACCAAGTAGGGTACGCCTTACCTCACTTGACCTTATTAGAAGGGCTTCCCTAATGTACTATCATCTCACCTCTACCTAATACAATGTTGTTCAAGTTTCAATTAGTCTTTTTCCTATCTAACCATTCTAGATCATGCATAAAATTTAAACATGAATAAAATACATTTTTATATATAAAAAATAGCAAATGCATGAGCATGACAGTTATGCATGAGTCAAATAATTCAAAACATTTTACTAAAGTTTCTAATAATGTATCAAATTCCCGATTTGACACATGTCGTGTGAACTCGCGAATATGCCAACCCACTTTGACATATTTAATTTTATTAAATTTATTATTGCAGTTCGGGTAAGATTTTATTTAATTTGAGTTTAAATTATTTAAGATTTAATTTGAGGTAAAATTAATTAAGGATTAATTGGATTTAAGTTTAATTAAGAATTAATTAGATTTAAATTAATTAAGAATTAATAGATTTAAGTTAATTAAGAATTAATTGAAGTCAAATTAATTAAGGATTAAATTAAGAATAAATTGGATTTAAGTTAATTAAGAGCTAATTGAAGTTAAATTAATTAAGGATTAAATTAAGAATTAATTTAGATTTAAATTAATTAAGTTTTAAAATTTCTGGGTTAATTAATAGTTGTAGGTTTAATTGAATCATCTTCATTATTTCAAAAATATCTAATTTATTCACTATTTCTTCTTTATTTAATTTTTCAAGTTTTTCTAACAATTCCGCTTTGTTTGAATTTTTGTAAATTGTATTAATTGTAGCCTTGATTATACAAAATTCATCTTCCTCTTCATCCTCATCATCAAGATTATATCCTTCTAAATCTTCATAGTGGGTGGAGTATTTTTCAGGGCTACTAGTTAATGTTTTATAATTATCTTCAGAATTATCCAAGAAATTAATAATTAAATTATTATCTAAGAAGATTTCATCTCCACTATCCCCAGAAATGTCAGAGTTAATTTCATCCTTATCCTCATAAATATCTTCAATATTTTCAGACTTATTTTCAATATTTTCAGACTTATTTTCAATATTTTCAGAATTAATTTCTAAATTATCCTTAATATTATCAGAATTAATTTCAGTATTATCCTTAATATTATCAGAATTAATTTTAGGATTATTCTAATTAATTTTAGGATTATCCTTAATATTATCAGAATTAATTTCAGAAATTACTACATTGACATTGAAGATTAAACGGTTAATTTCTGATATTTTAATATTATCTACATTTGATAATTGGTCATGCATGATATTGATTTGACTATGCAATAATTCTAATTTTTCAGAAAAATTATCTAACTTATCACATGACAGTGCAGGAATTTGAAAATCTTTACGAACATAAATTTTTTGTACCTTGGCCGGACACTTATTCTTGTAATGTCCATGCTTTTGACATTTGAAGCACTTTATTTGACTTTTGTCCCTCCGGACACTTGGTGCTGGTACTTCCTTTGTGGCCGGTGGTGAAGAACGAGTCTTATGAGTAGGACACTAATTTTTATAGTGTCCTCTCTCCCTGCTCTTGAAACATATAATATGAAATTTAAAATTGACCATAATTAAAGAAAATACTTGATTCACCCCTGGGCTCCTCCCCTCAACTCCTGGTGTCTTTGCTCCGTTGGCTGTTAGTCCAGTGAAGAGCCACCATGCTCTGATACCACTTATAGAGACCGGTGTCGTCGATAGAGGGGGGGGTGAATATCGACTAAAAAAACATTTGTGCAAGCGTGGAAAACTCGTCTTTCGATTGTTCGTTCTAATCAAAGAGTTAGTAGCACAGCGGAAAATAAATAGGAACGAAATGAACGACAACTCAGAATGCACACGGGATTTTTTACTTGGTTCCCAACCCCCCCAGGGTCAGTACGTCCAAGGCCTGTGCACGGGAAAAGCCCGCCCACTAATGGTCTCCTTTCTGGACTTTTCGGAGGTGGAGAAACCCGTCTTACAGTGCAAGATTTACAATCAAAAGTATAAAAGAAATTATGTGCATAAAGTAAATCAAACCAAACAGAGAGTCGAAGACTTGGTCGATCTGGAACTCCGAAGTGCCGCGCACTTCCTCCCGGAGCTTCCTTGGTCATAGACCTTCGTCGTTAGCGCTTTATCATCACTTGGAATGCTCAGAATGATCTCAGAATTGTTGTTCTGAGCTAAGGGGTCGAAGCCCCTTTTATAGCATTGTCTGGGGCGCCTGTGATGCTATGGGGCGCCTCATAACCCTTGGTCAAAGCTCATCCTCGCGCCAAACTCGCAGCATGGATAAAACCCTCTTCCCAGGCGCCTAACCCATACAGGGCGCCTTGGAGCTCTTAGGCACTTGGCAATCCAGGGTGCCTGAGAGCAGGCTGCCATAACTGATGCGCCCTGATGGTCTTGGGTGCCTGTATTGATACAGGTGCCCTAGACAACATTCCAGGCAGCTTCTTCTTCCTTGTTAGCTTGTCTGTCTTGCCTCCAACTTTAGGTACCTGCCATACATTTAAAGACAGGACAAATATGAAGACAACCTTAACCTTAGATATTGGTTCTGACTTCGGATTTCCTACGAAACCTTAGGTCGAACCGACGCCTACGTTCCCATCCCGAGGGAACGTGCCTTTCACCTACTCCTCTCAAGAGATGGTTGCATCCCGGCCCATCCGGTTGGACTTTTGCCCAGCTTTACTCTCCAGGACTTTTTCCCAATCATACGACCAGGACTTCGTGCCCAGTCCATGACCAGGACTTATTGCCTAACTTCACTTGTCAGGACTTTTGCCCAGCTTCACTCACCAGGACTTCGTGCCCAGTCCACGACCAGGACTTATTGCCCAACTTCACTCATCAGGACTTCGGTGCCTAGCCCTTGGCCATGACTATTGCCCAATTCCATGAACCAAGACTTCGTGCCCAACTCTCGGTCAGGTCTTAGGTGTCCAGCCCGCGGCCAGGACTTAGTGCCTAATCCATGATCAGGACATAGTGCCCAATTCTTCGAACCAGGACATATTGCCTAGATTAATTAGGACTTTCCTTCATTTTGGTACTATATTTTTTGACTACCCTTCTCTTGTTCAATGTATCACTAACTTAAGCATATTGTTAAACATTGAAACACTTAGAGGAGGACATCACTAATGCATCTTGCACCAACAAGTGCATGTTCGGATTTGGGGTAGTCTAGCACACGTGATGAAGGGAGATACTGAGAAGTTGGAATCTCGTACGGAAGTGTGTCTGTTCGTAGTGTTGGGATCTCTTGGCGACATAAACACAAAACGCAGCGAAAACAAGATCCCTCGAGCGATCCATGCGAAAAAAAAACTCGTACAAAAGTTCATCTATCTAATAGATCTATCTAAGTGTATACCTTTGGAGCGTGCCCTTACGTTTATCCCGCTCATCCAAGTTCCGCTGGATCTCTTGCACGTTCAAGTGCCCGTCACCCTATGCGTATCCACATGGACACAATCTCTTGGCAGAAACCCCATTCTGCCAAGAGGGAGAAGAGGAAGAAGAGAGGAAGGGAAGAAGGAAAAGCTCTCTCATTCAAAATGACTAGATCCTCTTTTATACTCATCCCATGAATATGAAGAGACTTTTGTCTCTTTGGCTTCCCTTCATTAAAGCCAATAAAGAGCACATCTTTTCATATGACTCTTTATCTTCTCTTTATTCAATGAAGAGAGACTTTTCTCTTTCCTTCATTAAACACTTTAATGAATTTCTCCTGCAATTCCGACCAGGGCCTCTCGGGCGCCCGACCAGGTCTCCCGACCAAGTCCCCGAGCTCCCGACCAAGTTTGCCGACCGAGTCCCCGAGCTCCCAACCAAGACTGCCGGCCGTGTCCTCGAGCTCCCGACCAAGTCTGTCGACCGAGTCCCCAAGCTCCCGACCAAGTCTGTCGACCGAGTCCCCGAGCTCCCGACCAAGTCTCCCGAGTTCCCAACCCGAGCTCCCGACCTTGTCTCCCAAGTTCCCAACTCAAGCTCCCGAAGTATCATGTCCTTAGTGTGCGACCGAATAGGTTCTTGTGACGTTGGCAATGTGTCTAAACCGCTTTAGACACATAAGCAATAAGCGACATCTAGCAATGCATCATTTCTATCCAAGTAACAAGAAAGTCGAGATCCGACTTAACCTCTGTGACTATGATAATGTATGACCTTGTCCTTCTATCCTTGATATCTAGATCGACCAATGAAATATAGACTGTATCATCCTCGATCAATCTATATGTTTCTTGATCCCCGAGTAGACTCACTCAAACAAATGAGCTCAATATCTCATATTGACTCATTTTGAGCTCATGAGCATGACCATGCATTTTAGTAGTCCTACTCGATCAAGGGGCCCACAAATATCACTCCCGTCATATGGGAGGGATAGATTCCATCTACTTCACTCACATCCCTCCGCATAATTCATTACATGCCCAGTGATCGCCTTTATAGTCCACCCTGTTACGGATCATGATTGACGATACCAAGTACATAACTCCTTATGTAGGGAACTGTAGTGACTTCAGGTCTAAGGAATATTCATACTAATAGTCACATGAGAAAGTTTATGACACTCATAAGACAATCTATGAAACTTTCTCATGGCAGGTCAATTCAGTACACATTCTCTAATGTATACCCATGTGCCAACTTGATATTGTTAGTAGGAGCCCTAGAGCCAATTATGTGATGATTGACTAGGGGCATTTTGTATCATATTCTATCATTAATAAAGGCATGTTTGGTTATTATACATACTTTGTATTTGTGCCAAATAACTAAGTATAATAATGTCCTTGGGTAGTAGGTTCTTATCAACATTATATCGATTAGTTGAATCGATAGTGAGATAATGTAGAGAACACTACACTAAACCATTCCTAGTCAAGTATTAATATTCAAATACAATATTAATGCATGGAGACTAGCATGTAGGTCAACTGATGACTTGAGCTCACAAGTCATGGATATGTGATATCAAGTTGACACATGGGTATACATTGGAGAATATGTACTGAATTGACTCGCCATGAGAAAGTTTCATAGATTGTCTTATGAGTGTCATAAACTTTCTCATGTGACTATTAGTATGAATATTCCTTAGACCTGAAGTCACTACAGTTCCCTACATAAGGAGTTATGTACTTTGGTATCGTCAAACATGATCCATAACAGGGTGGACTATAAAGGCGATCACTGGGCATGTAATGAATTATGCGGAGGGATGTGAGTGATGTAGATAGAATCTATCCCTCCCATATGACGGGAGTGATATTTGTGGGCCCCTTGATCGAGTAGGACTACTAAAATGCATGACCATGCTCAAATGAGTCAATATGAGATATTGAGCTCATTTGTTTAAGTGAGTCTACTCGAGGATCAAGAAACACAAGATTGACTGAAGATGACACGGTCTATGCCTCATTGGTCAATCTAGATATCGAGGATAGAAGGACAAGGTCATTCATTATCATAGTCACGGAGGTTTGGTCGGATTTCGACTTTTCTTATTACTTGTGTAGCAATGATGCATTGCTAGATGCTGCTCATTGGTTATGTGTCTGAAGTGTTTAGGCATATTGCCAACTTACGAGAACCTATTGGGTCACACACTAAGGACACGATGCTTCAGAGATTAATTGATCTTGGTTTGACTAAGATTTGATTCGAATTGGATTAATTGAGTTAGACTCAAGTGAATCCAATTAGATTATGGGATTGAGTCTAATTTGAGTTAGACTTATCTAGATTAGAGTCAACCACTTAATTATGGATAATATTCATTAAAGAGTTTAATAAAATATTATTTAAGAGGAAGGCTAAGAGACATTCTATTCAGTAGATGAATTAAATATTAAGAGTCTCAAGGAATACCAAGAGGCTTGGTATTCATTGGGTTTTATTAGCATTAAGATGAGAGGAGCTCAAGGGACATAAACCCTTGGAATTCATTAGATGAGTATAAATAACCCCCCTTGTCAAAGGCTAGAGGGTGCATCTCTCTTCCTCTTCTTTCTTCCTCCTTGTCCATAATTCCCTAGTGGAGGTTCTTGTGCTTTGTGAACCATCCCAAGTTGCTACCACAACTAAAGTGGTTCCTCTCTTAGGCGTAGATCGTGTTCGTGTGGATACGCATAGAGGCACGGACACTTGAACGTGTAAGAGATCCGGCGAACCAAAGGACTAGCAGGATAAGCGAAGGGCACGCGACAAAGGTATTCCTATAAGATAGGAATTGTAGATCACTTTGTATGAGTTTTTCTTTCGCATGGATCACTCGAGGGATCTTATTTCCGCTGCGATTTTTGATATTTTTACCTATAGATCCCTACAGTGGTATCAGAGCCACTTGCGAATGATCGTACAAAGTTTAGAAAACTTTTATATGTGATATAGAAGTAGGATATAATTTTATTATAGATTGTATAATGTATGAGCATTTGTCGAGATACAAAAGTTTGTATTGATCAAACTAAAAGTCTATAGCATCATGATATGAAATATGAAAGTGTGCTATGATGCGAATGTACTCGACAAATTTTATAACCTATGGTTTCGGCTCATGAGCATTTTTACAATCATAATAAAAATTGATGTCCTAAATCTATTGTATGTGATTGATGACTTGGTGCATGGTTATGACCTTAACCCCAATATGATTGGATGAATATGTGTGTGTGTGCATGTTGTAATTCATAATACGGCCTACGTGTCGTGCCTTATCTCTATTTTTCTAGTTGTAAAAATAGATTTAGACTCGAATGCAACTCGAGTTTTCCTAAATTGTAATGTACAAAATGAGTAGTGGAGTGTCCGTTGAAGAATGAAGTTACAAGAAGGATGTCGATGACGCATGACGACCAAAGGATGCACTTAGAGAAGATGTCATCCCTAGGTTGACCATCGATCCTCTCATTGGCTTGAGAAGATCGTAGTGTGTGGGCCATAACCATGTCACGTTTTATCGCTTATATATTGATATATGCAATGTGTGTATATGATGCATGATTAGATAAATAGTTATCTCAATTAAGTCAACTTGATATGCCTACCAAAGTTTGGTACTCATAAACTACCTCGATCATTTGTTGTTGGGTTTGCCAAAGCAAAGTGGCGCATTTTATCTTGGTAGAGTGCGAGAGGACAATTGTGATGTCCCGCTATCAAACTTTGGGTGAGACTTAACTAAGTCCCCTCAATTAGATTGAGAAACTTGGAGGCATATCCCAAAAGTTGGGAAAATTTGGTAAGAGAACAATTATTCCATGTCTTGGGCGATTAGCCAAAGTTAACTTAAGATGATGTGTAATGTGGTTCTTGATCCTTTGTTTCAAAGAGTTGCATGAGATGTAATTGGTAAAATGTTACCTACCTAATTATACCAAGTCTTGGGCGATTAGCCAAAGCTAACTCAAGATGAATTATAATATGGATCTTGTCCCACATGAATAATGATTGCTATTTGGTTTGGAGCTAGTAGTATTAGTAAATTGAGTTTGCCTACATCCATGACTAGCCTCAACCAAAGCTCTACGATTCAGTGGGAGCATCATTTAATTAAAGGCCTAATTAAATGAATTAGATATGATACTTATTTCTATATAATTTTACTGTTGTAGATTACCATGTCTTCTAACACGTCAAATACTCTCTCTCTGCGATCCGTCCTTGAGAAGGACAAGCTCAACGGAGCTAATTTCCTGGACTGGTACAGAAACATGAGGATAGTCCTCAAACAAGAACGAAAATTGTACGTCCTAGAGCAACCCTTCCAGAAGCACCCGTCGCTACCGCCACCCGTGCCAAAAAGGATGCTTACAAGAAGCATCAGGATGATGCACTTGATGTATCATGCCTTATGCTTGCCACCATGAACTCTGAGCTTCAGAAGCAACATGAGAACATGAATGCACATGAGATGGTTGAGCATCTAAAGCAACTATATCAAGGGCAAGCTAGGCACGAGCGGTTTGAGGTGTCTAAAGCCCTATTTGCATGCAAGATGCAAGAAGGAACTCCTGTAGGAACTCATGTACTCAAGATGATTGGGTATGCCGAGAACCTTGAAAGACTAGGATTTCCACTGGGCCAAGAATTGGCTACGGACCTTATCTTGCAATTGTTGCCAGAAGGGTACAATCAATTTGTCATGAACTATAATATGAATGAAATTGACAAGCCTTTGCCTGAGATGCTCAACATGTTAAGAACTGCTGAACCTAATCTCAAGAAAACCAAAACCAGTAATGTACTGATGGTAAAAAAGGGCAAAGGCAAATGGAAGCCTAAAGGTAAGGGTAAAACCGAAGCCAAAGGCAAAGCCAACTCTACTACATCCAAGGCTAAAGATAAGGTGGCTAAGGAAGGGACCTGCTTCCACTGTGGTGAGACTGGACATTGAAAGAGGAACTGCAATCATTACCTGGAGGAAGTAAAGAAGAAAAGAAGTGAGACTTCTGCTTCAGGTATTTTTGTTATAGAAGTCAATCTATCTATCTCTTCTTCTTGGGTATTAGATACCGGATGCGCGTCTCACATTTGTACTAATGTGCAAGGCCTTCAAAGAGCTAGATCATTGACAAAGGGCGAAGTGGACCTACGAGTAGGCAATGGAGCAAGAGTCGTTGCCATAGCTGTAGGAACTTATTCCTCGTCTTTGCCCACTGGGCTTATCTTATAACTAGAGGAGTGCTTTTATGTACCTGCATTGACTAAGAACATAATTTCAATATCTTGTTTGGACAAGAAAGGCTTTTCATTTATCATAAAGGACAAATGTTGTTCCATAATGTTAAATGACATGTTCTATTGTAATGCACCACTTGTGAATGAACTCTATGTTCTAGACCTAGAAAACCTAATCTATAACATAAATACCAAACGGTTCAAATCCAATGATGTGAACCAAACGTATCTCTGGCATTGTCGCTTGGGACATATAAATGAGAGTCGTATATCCCAGCTCCATAAGGATAGATTACTGGACTTATTTGATTTTGAATCATATGAGACATGTGAATCTTGTCTTCTAGGCAAGATGACCAAGACTCCATTTAGTGGACATGGCGAAAGAGCTACAGACTTGTTAGGACTCATACATACTGATGTATGTGGACCTTTCAATGTCGCAGCTAGAGGAGGCTATCAGTATTTCATCACTTTCACTGATGATGTCAGTTAGATCATCATCATCTTTCACTGATGATGTCAGTAG